>CM022756.1:32674323-32806823 GCA_012411365.1 Ameiurus melas | reverse complement strand
ATTGTTTTAATGCATTATAATTACCTGAATTCATTTGACAGATGTTTTACATAAATTGATATATTGAGTCAAAATATAGTCCAGAAAAAAATAAATAAAAATGAGGTCATGAACCTAACAAAAATGTATATATAGTTATAAGACCAATTGATCAGAACCAGTCACACCAGTCTAGGATATTACCTCTCCCCACCACCTGAGGTCGCAATCACTAGAACACTAGCATAGATTTATCTTTCCATTTCCTGTTGGTTTCTTGCTTTAAAAAACAAACAAACAAAAAAAAAAGAACAAGAGCACATATCAGTTATAACAATGCAAGGTTCCTGTCCTTCCCAGCATCTGTGCGGGTTCTGAGACTTGTATTATGCCATTACAATGCACTTATGTTGTTTGTTTACCAAAACGAGCATCATAACCATAATTATGCACAGTGAAGGCTTTCATTTTGAAACCATTACCTTCCTGGACTCTTAGTCTTCTCATAACTGTACTGGGCAGGACTAGACCTTGCTGAGAACCTTGCAGTCCCAGAACTCAAGGAGATTGAGGACAATCTCTAGCTTTGAGTCATCTTTGCCCTCTGCTTTTCCTACAACCATAGACATTTTTTTTTTGAGAAGGAAAAGGAAGGGGAACTCAGACCTTGCACTGACAACAGGGGTCTGATTGCAACTACTGTGAGATCAGATATCCATTGCCAGTGGTTCCATCAACACATGAATGAGGTGCAAGAACCAAGTTAAGTTTACATGGTACATAAAACCTCATTTAAATCAGAGAGCGGAAAGAATGGAAAAACCCAATCATAAACCATCAATCATCTTCAGTGCATTATGAACGCCTGGTCATGTCCGACGGACTGGTCAATGTGTTAATTAGGTATTCTGAGAATGAAACCATTTTTTTTCACCCTCAGAACAAGAACACATGAGTCAAGTCCTTACCAATGGCAGAGAATTGTCCAGTTAGAAAAATATGAGTTCCTCAAACCCTCTGTAAAATTCCTCAGCTACATTCTGGATGCACAAAGAGTTCAAATAGATAAGATCAGGGTGAATGCGGTAACATCATGATCTCAGCCCTAAATAACAAAGGAACTGCAGTGGTCTCTGGGGTTTGCCATGGTCTATCAACGGTTCATGTGGGGTTTCAGCAATATTGGCAGCTCTTCTCACGCCACTAATCAAACTTAAGCCCATAACAAAGATGGACTGACTCAGTACTTCCAGTTTTCTGGAGTATTCAATACTTATATGTAAGCTTTTGCTAAAAGTGTTAATTTCCTCATATTTATGGAGACTTATGGGACACCTTGTAGTATATTTTTCTTCTCATTATTGATTATTATTATTTTTTTTTTTTGCATTTAGGCACCTCCTTTGCTTAAATTCCCTGATAATGGTTTGAAGCAAGTGTTAAGCCTTTTCTCATTAATTGCATTTCATATCTTTTTCTCCAATTTGTCTTGAGCTAGGTGAAAACTGACTGTTCATTTTGACCTTTATGATAATTGCACCCTGAAAAATACATAGGGAATAAAAGGTGGTGTAAATGTATGTGCCTTACCAAACCTGAAAATACTATTAAAATAATGAAATTAGACTCATAGAATATTATTAAGTCTCAAAGTCTAAGGTTTCCTGGTTTGCCCCTACTGGGAAACCCTTAGCCCACGTAGACTCCCATAATGGAGAGTTTCTTCCAAATAGCTTCCCATTCGAAAGCCGAAACGGTTTAAAGAATCCCCCCTTTTTTAATTTCTCAGACTGTACAGGGTTTTATTTTTTATAACGCACTTTTAACTACATAGGTTGTGTTGTCATATATATTGAACTGTCTGCCAACTTAACACATTCAAACGTGAACGTAAACTTGAATCATTTCTCTGTGCAACCTTTCTAAGACGTAGCTAATAAAAAGTTCGTTTGCTATTATTAAAAATAAATCCATAGGAATATAATTTTTTATGGCAACACTACACGAGTTGACATGGGGTGAAGGTGGGATTACACCCCTGGAGTATTTTTCCTGATGGCACACTGGTATAGCTCTGCCCCTTAAGCCTGTCTGTTCTCTGTTTCAAGGCTGATTGCCATTAGGATACATGTTTCAAAATGACCAAATTATCATTAAATGGATCATCACTGAATATGTGATTTTCCTAGTGAAGTAATTGGCATTCAGCATAGTGTCTTCAATTGCCTTTCATCTCAGATCTGCTCACATTACTCTCCACGACTGAATAGCACAGGCTTCATTCTTGTCTCTATTGTTCTTGAGTTATATTTAAGACCAAGGCTGTGCACAGCTCTTATGCCGTTATACATTCTCTATTTTGGAAATCACTTTCACTGTATGCCATGTAGTGTTAAATTCAAATATGGTATGAGAACAATTAGAGGGAGTATTCTCTCATTTCAACACCCTTTATTATCAGGATGACATGATATGAGAATGATGTCACTTTTATCATTAACTATAAATAACATGGCAGCATTGCATTGCCACAGGAAATAAAATTATATTAGATGTATTAAAAATGTGTGAAATGCAAAGGAACCTGTAGAATGGGTAATCTATAAGTATTTAAAATGAGTTTGTTTTAGCGCGCAGCAAATTTCAACCACAGACTACAGATTGGAACACACTGTGCACCACTTATTTGATTATGCAACCTTTCAAAAGGATTTAATGACTTCATTTGAAAGATGATGAAAAAGAAACAAAGATAGTGGCTACTCCTGCAGGTAGTAATCATCTAGTGAGCACAACTGCACGCCAATTATCAGCCCCTACTTTAACCTGTTTATGCCTTATTGTAACATACAAATACATATTTGCAATTAAAATGAATTAGGTTTTTATGTCAAAATTACAGACTTTCAGCTGTTTGCGACAAACAAAATGAAACAAAAGCAGTTGAAATACAGCAAAATGCTTCAAGTGGTTTCCCCAAAATTCAACTGAAAATGCAATTTATAATGATTTCTCCAGGTTCAAAATTATTCAACCTTCATGGCAAGCATCTTTAGTACTTAGTAGACCTCCTTTTGCTCTTATGACCTGCTGCAAATGAGATGCGTAGCTTCTGGCAGCGTTCCTGAGGAATCTTATCCCGTTCCTCATGAGCAATGGCCTCCAGTTCAGTAATATTCTTGGGTTTGTGTGCTGCAACCGCCTTCTTCAAGAGATTTTCTATGGGGTTCAAGTCAGGTGACTGTGATGGCCCTGTACAATCTTCCAGGACTTCTTCTGCAACCAAGTCTTGATAGAATTTGAGGTATGCTTGGGATCGTTGTCCTGAAGGAAAATCCAATGACACCAAAGCTTCAGCTTCCTCACAGACGGCATTGCGTTTTCTCCTAAGATTTCCTGATACTTAAATGAATCCATCTTGCCTTCCACACACTGCAGGTTTCCAGTGCCAGAGGATGCAAAGCAGCCCCAGAGCATCACCGAGCCACCACCATGCTTGACTGTGGACACCATGTTCTTTCTTTATTCTTCTTCCTCCAGACAGACCGCTGATCCATCATGCCGAAAAGTTCCAGTTTCTTTCATCGCTCCACAGAACAGAATCCCAAAACTTCTGTGGCTTATTTATATGATTTTGAGGGACGTTTCTTGTGCTTTTGTCGTCAGTAGTGGTGTACATCTTGCAGTTCTGGCATGGAAACCTTCTGCGTTTAGTACGCACCTTACTGTGCTCACTGAAACCTCAGTGTCTGTTACCACCAAGTCTTCCTGCAGGTCTTTTTCAGTCACTCGAGGGTTTTTCACAACCTGCCTTCTCAGAAATCTGCTTGCAGCTGTTGATAGCTTCCTTTTTCTGCCCCGTCCAGGTATTTCATATATTTTCTACCCCTAGCCAGTTCAGGTATTTCATATTTTCCGGCTCAAGCACACCTGGTGCAACTAACAAAGCCCTTGATTAGTTGCATCAGATGTGCTTGAGACTCCGGGTTTGCCTGAGTGTGATGTGAGGGATTCTATTCAGGGGGTTGAATCGTTTTTGAAACTGGAGAAATCATTATAAGTTGCATTTTCAGTTGAATTTGGTGAAACCACTTGAAGCATTCTATTTCAATTACTTTTGTTTGATTTGTTCATTACAAACAGCTGAAAATCTGTAAATTTTGACAATAAACCTGATTTGCAATGGGGGTTGAATCATTTTGGCTGCAACTGTACTTGCTGCATAAACATTATGTATATTAATACATGCATTTATATTATTTTAAGAAACAAAAGAGGCAGTAGTAGCTTTCACACATGAAGCTGGTAATAGTACACCTTCTTTTCGATAGTGACTGGAGTACATGTGAATGTTATTACAACATAACTTTCCTTAATGAAATAGTACCTCGTCATAATGACCACAAATAATACATTTAAATTATATTTAAATTACATTTATGATATTGTTTGTTATTCTTCAATTTCTAGTATTTAGTTCATTATTATTATTATTATTATTATTATTATTATTATTATTATTATTATAAATCCTGTTGAATATGTTCTTACCTGAAAGGATACAGGAATTTCAGACCTGCTTCCTTCATTTCCACATTCATTGTCATTTTCAGAGGTTCCTGGTGCTTGGTAACTCTCACCATTCCGACAGGCCAAGAGCAGCCACTGTAACCGCCCACACATTAAGGAAGGAGCATGATTAATACACCACCCCACACCACAGAAGCTACTTCCCACTTCATGACAATCCCATCATGTGGCATACTCTATTTAGTTTCTTTCCATGTTGCCAGAAAGATGTCGCCGTCTAAAGAACATAACATAACATTTCCATAAAGCACATTACCTTTTGCAGCATCACATAAATATAGGTCCTTTGTCAATGGAACAAAAAAAAAATCCTGAAACAGTCATGCCAAGTAAGTAAAAGCAAAACAGTAAGTACATCCTTAGTTAAGAGGGCAAAGGGGGATTATAGTCACACTCTCATTAAGCTCTGTCCCACTGTGGTTTAGTGTATCTCACAGGCTTAGTCCTGATTAAAATAGAATGTGATTGTGGGTTTGTCTGCTTGGATTTGCATGTTGTCTTCCTGACGTAAAATATTTGTCCACTACTATCAAACAAATGCATTATCAGATATAGGCTTTTGGGCTTTACAACTAGAAATAATGGGAAGGCCTACAATTTCAGACACAGCAGGTTCCCACTCCATCTTGTCCTTTTATTCTGTCTGTCTGTGTTTTTTTTTCTTCTCTTTTTTTAGCTGTTTACTTTTCCAGCCTTTTGATGCCCTGTCCCAACTTTTTTTGAGACGTGTTGCGGCCATCAAATACCATCGAAATTCCCCCCCCCTTAAAAACGGTACATTTCCTCAGCTTAAAAACACTTGCTAGGGTTTTCTATGTTCTGCTGTGAATAACGTATGGCTCCGTGAGATTTGTAGATCATTGCATTCTGCTTTCATTGACATTTTACCCAGGGTCCCAACTGTTTTTTTTTTTTTTGTGTTGTTTTGTTTTTAAATTGCATTGTAGATTGTTATGGTTCTTTCTTTTTATTATAACAGGTGAAAATATTTTTGTAACAGGTAAAAAATAAAATAAATATATATATATATATATATATATATAAATGTATTTATTTTTTAATTTTTTTGACTAATCTCAGTGATTAGTAAAGTTCCTTTAATAAATGCAGCCACGTGTGGATTTCCACCGGAAAGATCGAGAACGTTTTCCCCCTTCGGGTGACGTGATTGGACAACAGCCACACACGCTCATGAATTATTCATGACTTCCTCGACTCGGCCACGCCCGGAAAGGGTTAAGTGTGACTCCCCTTGCACGTGACGGCATCACGTGACATCGGACTCGTGACGCGTTGCTGCTTTTTGACAACCGAGGTCGCAGGTAAGCTGGGCTTTTAAACGCGAGCTGTTTGTTTATTTTCTTCCGGGTTACCGTGTTGTGGTCCTAATGCAGGATGAGAGCATGGTGAAGATTCACACCCTGCTGCAGAAATCATTCAAACTGTGTGTGTGTGTGTGTGTGTGTGGCTAGCTGAGCTAGCATACAGCCTGCAGTGACATGTCATAGAGAATAGTCAGTGTTGAGGATGAAGGCTGTGACCTGAGACCGATTTGTTGTTGTTGTTGTTGTTGTTGTTGAACTCATTTCCTAGCTAAGCTGTTACCTTCCTTGTGTTGTGCCATTTCAGCTGAAGAAGTCCTCCTGACCACCTGGTCTTTTCCCTGTATTCCTCCTCTATAGGTTTCTCCAGCTGAATCTCAAGCAGGTGTTTGGAAATGGACATCCGAGGAGCAGTGGACGCTGCTGTCCCGACCAACATCATCGCCGCCAAGGCGGCTGAGGTCCGAGCCAATAAGGTCAACTGGCAGTCCTACTTACAGTAAGTATGAGGAGGAAACCCCACAAAGACAGTTCCTGGTGTTGCTCGTCTCATTCCCCTGCGTGTCTGTTGTTGTTTGTTTGTTTTTAAATATTTACCGTCATGCCTTTTCATTCTATATTTATGGACGAGCACGCCTTCGTTTGTCTCTCATGTGTTGTCGTGGTCACGTTCAGCGTATTAACATTCCCAGTGATGGGGTATTTTTGTATTTTCTCGCTACAAGAGTAAATGTATGTTTCGGCACGTACGGTACACACGCTTCCTGAACACATCTACTGAAAATAGTTCTTAATGTTGCTTCCCTTGGATTTGTTCTTTTTCCCCCCCTTTCAAAAACAGGAACTTAACAGTTTTCTTACATTACAAAGATGGTGTCGGTGTCTTGTGACCGTTTTTGTCCGAATGTGTGTGTGTGTGTGTGTGAGAGAGTGTGTGTGTGAGCAGCTCCTATGTGTTTCATTTGGATGTGTTTGAAATGCTTTAAAATAAGCAATCGGATCATTTCTAGAATTTGAAATAGGCGTGACACTAGTATAGTGAGACCGAGAAATGCTCCTCGGGCTCTGTGTTGTTTCTTCCCCCCTTGCTGTTGTAACGTGAAGTAGATCAAGTGATGTCAATCTGTCTGTATTGCATAAGTTTGGAAAATACCACTTTTCTGTGGTTGTCGCAAACAATTTTTTATTTTTACTTCATATAGCACTTCAGTATTCAGTCCGTACAGGATTTCAGGAGATTTTTATTTGTATTACTTGTTATAAAAATTTTTTTTTGTGATTGTCGCGGCCAAAAATGCTTGATTTTGCCACGCCCTTTTTAAAATTAGCGACGCGGCTTGTCGCGAAGTTTTATGTGCTTTTTTTTTTTTTTTTTTTTTTTTGGAAAACTACTTGAATCTGTGAAATCGCAATGGCATGAAATAGGGATGTCACGATACCAAAAATCTAGTAGTCAGTACCGATACCTCCAAAAGTACACGATACTCGATACCACGGTGTGTGATGATTAAAAAAATAATAAATAAATAAAAAAAAAAACTCTCCTGGAGAACATCCTCCTCTGTTTGATGAGGATCGGACTGCCAAAGAGCGAGAGGGGGGGAGGGGGGATGGGGATTTTAGTTATCAAACACTGTCTGACAATGAGAAAGCACACACACACACGCACACACACCTTATATTCTGAATGCAAGCATTAGTTTCATGAACATGTGAATAATTATTAGTGACATTTAGCTGACAGGACACGGGCTGAATGGCGAAGCACGGTGGTCCATTCGGAGGTAGTGTATAACATTACAATGCGTTAGCGTCGTTAATAACAGGCTAACGCTAACATTACATGAAGCATAACATTCGCTGGTTTCACGGCCACAATTCCAGCTGCCTCAAACAAACATAATATAGGACCGGCTTTCAGGTGCTTCGCCAAATTCCAGGTGTTACCTCACTTTGTTCGAAACGAACGATAGCAGCAGGTGCACACCGGAAACCGATACTAGCTTTCCTCTCTTTTCCTCTGAATGAGTCGTGGCGGAGCTAAACTTGTTAAGCTTGTAGGACCGTGGACCGACTTGTGGCCCGACTAAAACACTTGCGCGTATTTGCTGCCCCCATCAGGTCCGGAAGAATCGCAACCGTGGTACTTTCGTTACAAACGGTACTAATGCTACTGCAGAAAAACAAGTACCGTCACGGTTTAAGAAGGTTGGTACGTTAGTATCGGTCCTCGTGACATCCCTAGCATGAAATAATTTTGCGCGGTCAAACGGTGATGTTTGTTGGTAAATTAAACCTTTTAGCTGTACTCATTTGACGCATGTGAGTCGAAGAGGGCTTCGGCCAAATGCGAGTTGGGATGACGTCACATGGTGCGTCTCGGCCTAAATCGGCGGAAAATCTGCTGTAATTAAAAAAAAAAAACCGCGAGCTCCTCGAAATATTGCGGCGTTTGCTTGATTTTTGCGTTAATCGCGAAAGCACAAAATCTTGGAGCTAACGAGTGTTGAGTGCTATACAATTTAATGAAGTCTAAGGCACATTAATTAAGCAATCTGCAGGTATGAATAAATGATCTATTCATTTATTAGTGTATCTACAGAAAGGTGTGTTTAAGACTAAAAACTTCGTGCATGTGCGTAATTTAAGGTCAATTTAAGGTCAATTTTAAAGGTCTCATCCAATCGATTTACACGTATCCGAGGTCAAAAAACACTTTAATGTGCTCGTCATTTAAACTGCAGCGTTACCATATTTTCCCCAGTGTCCCAAACGACTCGTTCAATGTTCCGTTCTAAATGATTCCTTCTAAACTCCTCCTTTCAGAGAACATTCTCTGCGCTGATTGGTCAGACGTCCCAGTCTGTTGTGATTGGTCTACTTGTCGCTGTCAGCGAGCAGCCCATGAAGACCAGACGCGGGGCGTTTTGTTACGAACCTACGTCGGGTAGTACAGGAAGTAAAGTCTGGAATCACTAACGAATCGTTTCAGCTGTTCAGAATCGGTTCCTTCTTTTGGGAGTCGATAACGCCGTTTGTCGTGCGCTTTGATGTTTGAAACTTTGCAGAGTTTTTACATTCACAAACAGCTCTATATACACACTACATGAAGGGAATAGCTGAAAAAGCATAATAGGTGCACTGTAAACATCGTTTAAAGACCACTAGCTGTCCTGATGTAATCACTTTTGAGGGGAGGTAAACGGGTCAAATTTATTTGCTGATAAACACGATCTACTTGCTTGTTTTGGTCACAGCTAATATACTCGAGACAAAATTTCAGGTGCGTTAATTCCTGTGAGCTTAACCAAAATGTTTTAGTGCTTCAAAACTTAATAGCAGAAAGTACCTGGCTGTTCAACAACCCATGATGTGTTCTCTCGCATACTTATCCGTGTGTAGTCCCCCCCGATACTGTTTAAATGCGAGGCGATGACGTGCTAGGACGAGGTCAGAAGTTAAAAGCTTATCGAATCGTTCTGAAAGCACCACTTACTCATTTTAATGTTTAAAAATGCAGATTTGAAACCCCACATGTGGAAAGTGGTTTTTGTACACGCTAACGTTATTTTGTCAAGCTAATCAGTTTTATTTGATTGCAAGCTCAGAATAATCCGATGGTTCATTACGGATAATTTGCACGACACATTAACTTACTCATAGCGCGAAGCACCTAAATGAAGCCCCGGGGCTCCAGTGAGTGAACGACGCCGCGGCCAGTGCGAATCGGACGAGTGAGTCATCGGCAGTGTGAAATAATAAACGAATGAGTCGTGGTCAGCGTGTATCGAAAAGCTTGACCCGCACGTCCCTGATTAAAGGTCGCTGGCTCCGTTTGAACTTCATTCGCGTTTGGAAGGAGTTCTAACTGAAACGTGCTTCTGAGTTCTCTGTAATGCGTCGGCAAGCATAAATGAATCTCTTGAAATCCATGAAAGCGAAACACACTTATGATAAATGAACAGCCGTAAGGCGTTTGGAAACCCTGACCGCATGTGCAACAGCTTTGCATCAGTACTTGTAGTTTTTCTGCAATAAAAATTATTTTCTTTGGTTTGTGAATTGTAGCCTACAGGTAAACCCGCACACTCCTACCTGGCCTCTACAATATAATTTTACAATGCCAGATTTTCAGTGATCTCTCACTACTCTCCGGTAGATGAGCATGCTTGTATAAGACCTGCTGTCTTGGTGAGCTGACGTTACTTCGACTCATGTCTAAGACCAACCTCCACCTTCTTTGTAAAATAACCTAGTATATGCTATATACACTCACTGACCACTTTATTAGGAACATTGCATAGTCCATCCATCTTCCACCGCTTACTTCTTCTTCAGGGTTGTGGGGAACCTGGAGCCTATCCCAGGGAGCATCGGGCACAACGGTACACCCTGTGATCGTGTCTGTCTTGCCTTTTTTTTTGGTGGGGGGGAAAAGGGGGAGGGGGGAAAAAACTTTTTAGTGGGAAAAAACACAAAAACCCCCGCAGCACGGGGAGAACATGCAAACTCAGCACACACATGGACCCTGGACGTGTTAGGCGAACCTGCTAACCACTAAGCCACCGTGCGCCCTCACATTGCATAGTCATTTTATGCAATTATCGGATCAACCAATCAGGTGTGCTGCACCTTGTATGAAATCATGCAAGTCAAGGGCAATGTTTTGAGATACTGTTTTCTGCTGAACTCGCTCGTAAAAAGTTCTCGTAGCCTTCCTGTCAGACTGAACTATTCTGGCCGTTCTCCTCTGACCTCTTTCAAGGCGTTTCACTGAATATTTTTTTTTTTTTTTTTTTACACCATTCTGGGTAAACTCTAAAGACTGTTATGTTAGAAAATCCCAGGAGATCAGCAGTTCCTGAAATACTCAAACCAGCCCATCTGACACCCACAAGCACACCATGGTCACAATTAACGAGATCACTTGTTTTTTTTTTCCTCCTCCATTCTGATGTTTGATGTGAACATTAACATAAGCTCTTGACTTGTATCTGCATGATTTTATGCATTGCATGCTGCCACATGATTGGCTGATCTGATCGGATAGTTGAATTAACGAGAATGTGTATTGGTGTTCCTAATAACGTGGTGTATATAAGTGTAGAAGTGAAAGCTTTACAGTGCCTTACCCAAGAAAGTGTCCACATTTTGCACTGTTAGAACCTGAAATTGTAACAGAGTTCTTTGGGATTTTGACCGTTTGATTTAAATTCAATGTCACTAATATTTGAATGTGTACTTTAAAAAAAAAATGTTTTTATTGTGACACAAAGGTTAATTGGACACCAAAGCAAAAAAAAAATTGTTCCATACATGTACATCCCCTTGGATCAGTACTTTTATAGAACCACCTTTGGCTGCAATTACGGCAGCAATGTCTTCTGGGATACGTCTCAATTTTGCACATCCTTTGCAAATCCTGCTATTTTTCTCCATTCGTCTACTGAGAATTGTTCAACCTCTGTCATATTGGATGCAGACTGTTGATAAACAGCAATTTTCCTGCCTTACCGTAGATTCAAACACAGTCGGGTTCTTGGTTTTGAACCACTTCAGTGTAGCTTTGGCAGTATGCCTAGGGTTCTTGTCCTGTTCGAAGATGAACCTCTCTCTTGCAGACTGAAACAGGTTTTCTTTATGTTTCAAGTCAAGTGGGGTTTTTTTGTCAATCCTCTATAGCTTGTATACATTGGAACGAAATGGCAACTATCCAATCCAAGTTGACATATGACTGGTGTCAAAGACTTCATCAAGTTATAAAGCTTGTTATACCCAGTGGAATGAAACTCCTCAAAATGTTTTTTGGATTATGGAACCTTCTGGATGGTTATTATTAGATGATTGAGTAGTATCTACTGGCTGACTGACAGCCTGCTGCTTATTCGGTCTGCTCACACCATGATCTCCATTTCCCAGCCTGCACTGCAGACTTCCAACATGGCCGCTATGGACTGCAATTCCCAGAACACTCACACACCATGCACGTACAGTCTCACCTCCATTTTGATCACACACACCTGCACCCAATTCACTGAACAACTGCTATAAAAGGACTCTCGTTGCACTCTCTCTTTGCGAAGTATACGTGCCATTCCTTGTGTTTGTGACTATACCAAGCCTGTTTATCTCTCCACTCATGGTCCTGTCATTGATTTATTTTTGCCAAGTGGTTTTTTTTATACTGTCCTGCGTTTGAGATCCTGTTTGCTGATAATCTCAACCTTTTGCCTGTTTTCTGGGTCTGATTTTTGCCTAGGTTTTGGATTTGTCTGCCCCGATCTTAATAAACACCGCTACCTGAATTTGGATCTGTCTGCTCGTTCCTTCACGGGACACTGCTCTGTTTGATCCCTTATGGTATCGATTTTCTTACTGAAGAAATTTGGGAAATAACTTTGTTTTGAGGTTGATAAATTGCCAGATCATTTATTCACTTATATTCTGTGGTGAAAAATAACCTAATATTACTTTATTGCTTTCTATCAAGCTTGGAAAAAGGGTACTCTAGGTGAAACAAGCCTGATGCTATTTTGAAGACACCAATTATCATTATCATCTCCACTCACACTGTTGAGAGATTAGTTTAAGGACATGCCACTGTTCAGTGTACCCTGTGAGGCTTTAATTATTGTTTTTCTCACATGAGGTGGAACAACACTGTACAAGATGGATCTTCCAAAGTATTGGAACAGCAAGGCCAGGACTTTGCTATTAACTGAAGACGTTTGGGTTTGAGATCCAAAGATGCATATGAGACGATAGAATTTCCTGATTATTTATATCTAGCTGTGCTAGAACTTCGAACATACTGCCTTTGCTCCCCCCACAAATTGGGTGGTCTGTCACCAAACTCTAGGAACAGATAAGTCATAAAGTAAATGAAAGTAAACAAAACGTAATATTTAGTTGGATATCCCTTGCTTGCAATATCCGCATCAAGCTGGCAACCCACTAACATCACCAAACTGTTGCACTTGTTCTTTTGTGATGCTTTTCCTGTCTTGTACTGCGGGCTTCTTTAATTTGTTGTTCACCTCTTCAGGAGGTGAAATACTCCTCAATTGGGTTACGGTCTGGTGATTGACTTGGCCAGTCTGAATCCTTCCGCATTTGTCCCTTGATGATGTCATTTATTGTGTTGCCAGTCTGTTTTGTGTCATTGTCTTGCTGCTTGATGAAGTTCCTCCCAATTATATCGGATGCATTTCTCTGTAACTTAGCAGACAGGGTGTTTCTGTAAACTTCTGAATTAATTCTGCTGCTACCATCATGAGTTCCATCGTCAATAAAGATCAGTGAGTCTGTTCCAGGAACAGCCATACGAGCCCAAGCCATGACACTACCTCCACCATGCTTGACCAATGTGTCGTTTGTTTTGGATCACGAGCAGGTCCTTTCTTTCTCCACACTTTGGCCTTTTTCATCACTTTGGTAGAGGTTAATCTTGATTCCAGAACTTCTGTGGCTAATCTCTGTATTTATTTGCAAATTCCAATCTGGCTTTCTGACTCTTACTACTGATGAGAGGTTTCCTCTCATGATATGGCCTCTATATTTCTGCTCTCAAAGTCTGCTTCAAACAGTGGACTGTGATACCTTCACCCCTGCCCTGTGGAGGAGGATGATGATATTTTTGGGTTTTTCTTCACAGCTGTCACAATTTTTCTGTCATCAACTGCTATTTTCCATGGCTGACCTTCATGCCTGGGTGTTAGTACAGCAGTGGTTTGTTTCTTTTTCAGGACATTCCAAATTGTTATATTTGCTATGCCCAATGCCTGTGCTATGGCTTATGGGATTTTCCGATTTCCCCCTCTTTTCTCAGCTTTAAAATGGCTTACTTTTCTCCCATTGACAGCTATCTGGTCATCATGTTGGTTTATCTTTTTTTCTTAAACAACAAATGCAGTCTTCACAGGTGAAACCCAGGGCTCAAACCAAGAGTAGACATTCCGAGCTATCAATTGATTGATTTTTATCAATCAACGTAGCAGGGCACACCTGGGTAACAAGAAACATCAGGAAATTAACATGAAATTCGAATCTATCATTACAAATAAACTGCCTTTAAAAATCATTAAAGAAATGAACAGTAAAGAAATGTACGCAGATGGTAAATAAAGCCGGCAATATGTACTTTGTTAGTCTGAAAATATTTCTGATTAGATGAACCCAGTTGCAGATTCTGAAATGGTTCACAGAGCTTTGAATTGTCTTTGTAATGAGGAGTTCACAACGGGTTTGTGGACTTCAAACCTACTGTAATATTTCTATACTGTAATAGACTGCAGGTAGTCCTTCCCATAGATCTAAACACATTTCAGATAGATGCCCATTTATTCGCTGTTTCTATTGAAACACAAGTCAGTACAGCAATCTTTCTGACTGAAGCTCCTGCCATCTGTGTCCCAATAATGATCCCCCTTTCAAATTCTCCTAGACCTTTTAGGTGCACTCTCATTTTCAGCCATTTTCATCCACCTCAAGTTTTCAGTGGATTTTAGTTCAGGGAACTGAACGTAATTTTGGCTTGTAGCTTATGTTTTGGATTGGGGGGGGGGTTTACATGTAAAAGGGAGAAAAAACTACAAAAGATCAGCTTAGCTTAACAAGTTTAGCTCCGCCCCGACTCGTTGAGAGGAAAGCTATCCAATCCATACAGGATTTCTGCAAGAGTTTTATTCTCATTGCTGCAGCCAAAAATACTTGATTTTGCTGCGGTTTTTCAAACTTTACGATTCAATTTGTAGAGTTTTTTGGGCGTTTTTGTAATGGTTCAATCGCAATCGCGCGAAATAGTTTTTCACGGTGTTTCACAGTGATGTTTCTTGGTAAATGAGACCTTTCAACTGTACTCACGTGACCCGAAGAGAGCTTAGGCTGAATGCACGTTGCGATGACGTCTCATGGCACGTTGTGATGATGTCACTTGTTGCGTCTTGGCCCAGGTCTTTGGAAAATCTGCAGTAATTTTGAAAATGTCCAGGCTCCTCCCAATATTCAGGCGTTTCCTTGATTGTGTGTTCATTTCGGCGAGTCCCTGTAAACAAAAGTAGTCCCACATCGTCGACTAGTCATGTTTTTAAGCACATACTTACCGCAGTAACTGGTGAGTTAACTACAGAGGCTTTACTTTAAGTTGCTTTTGTTTAGGGGCCAGATGATCTCCGGAGAAGACTGCGAGTTCATCAAGAAGTTCGAGGTCGCTCATTCTGAGCAGAAGCAAGCCATTCTGTCAAATGAAGGACATCAGGTAAGTTATAACTATACGATCACGGCCTTTCTGTTTCCCGTGCTGTAATGAATTAAATAATACTAGTAAGCGAAAGTAAAAATATTGAAAGTTAATGCATTTTTAGCACATGAATGATTCTTTTTTTTTTTTTTTTGGGGGGGATTGATTCTGTCAGGTAAAACGTTAAGGCTTTAAATGACCGTTTAATTCTGTGCAAGAAAGTCATTTATGTCTTCTGTAAGTGAATTTTCATGTTTGCGCTACAGTCTAAAGTCGATGTCTGATTGCAGTGTGCAAAGACCTTTCTGAACCTAATGGCTCACATTTCAAAGGAGCAGACGGTTCAATACATCTTAACCCTGATCGATGACACGTTGCAGGTATAATACACACACTCGCACACAACATGCGCACACACACATTAGTGTGTACAATAAATGTGTGCATTATAATAGCTGTTGGTCTTTATTTCTTTCTTTTAGTATAGGCTTCTTCACCATGTTGTTTATAGACCGTGTGTAGGATATGCGGAACAGAAAATAGGTGGACGGACGGATTTTTTTGTTTTTTTAAAATGTGGGATAATTCGGCATCTGAGAAATTGTGCCGCTTTACATCAGTATTCAAATTGTGCCGCTTTCTTTATCATTAAATGTGGCATTAAATCTACAACAATGACTCACTCTGTAAGCTGCTGATTGCTGGTTTAATAGAGTATGTCATTAGGCGCATATATATATATATTTTTTTAATTATTTCTCCACCTGAATCGTAAAGAAACATGAACCTTTCCCCCCAAACCCAGGAAAATCATCAGCGAGTCAACATTTTCTTTGATTATGCCAAGAAGACGAAAAACACAGCATGGTCGTATTTTCTACCCATGCTGAACCGCCAGGACCTTTTCACCGTTCACATGGTAAGTTGTTATTAAAAGCAAACACCACTGCAATTAGACGCTCAAAATTCATTTTCCTTAACCGCTTGCCAGACTCCGGGTAAATTGTGTCTGCTTTAATTACTCCCCGTGGTTGTCCTCTATTATCGAGTCATTTCTAAAGACATATGGTGCAATTATGATGGCCAAAACATGAAATCTACAATGTGCTGTCTGATGAGATGAGACGAACCTGCGCTTAGTTATTTATTTATTTATTTACTACAAATGACTGTTGCCATCACTTATGTTCATGCTAGATAGTGCTGAGATTGCAAGAGTGTATGTCTGTTATGGGTGGCCTAAAGTTCTTCAGTGATATGTTCACAAATAGGACACCTTCAGAAGCTTTCATTTTATGACTCATCTCTTAGTCCATGGGAGACTAATGAGGCTAATGATACTTGATGATGGAAATCTTTAAAAAAAAAATCAAATAATGAGAATAAAATGGAACAATAAAAAAAGGCTACCCCTCAGACAGAGAGAAAGAATGTTTTGGCACAGTCTCTCGGGGAGAAAGTTCCAAACAAAATGAAAGGTTATATAAATTACCTGCTTCTTATGCTGCACTATCAGAGTTGTTCCCTTTCCCTGAGGACAAATAAATAAAGCACTCTTACTGACATTATTGATTTTCTTTAAAGGTCAAGAGTAAATAAAATCCGAATCAAGAGAAATGGCCTGGGTTCGAATCTGTATTGTGATTTCTACTTCGTATCTCTTCTCATTTATTTAAGTAGATGTGTAATGATGCACTCTGGTCACGATTCAATCTGATTCATGATTCGATTCGATTCGAACCAAATTTGAGGGAAGAAAACACGATTACTGAAAAGAACCCCCCCCCCCTCTGAGTTGTGAGCAAAAGTGGTAGCTCAGTGGTTTGGACTTCTGATGGGAAGGTCGTGAGTTCAAATCCCAGCATCGCCAAACTGCCACTGCTGGGACTTTGAGCAAGGTCCTTAATCCTGAACAGCTCAGTTGTATAAAAAAATGAGATAATTGTAAGTCGCTCTGGATAAGGGCGTCTGCTAAATTGAGTAAATGTAAAACGTAATGTAAAGATGTGCATGTGCATTTTTTTTTTATTTTTTTTTGTATAAAATTTTGTAAACTAAGCCTGCCATGTTGGAATGACCATAATCACTAGATGACAACCGGGACGTTCTACTCAGAGCTGTCCACGTCCCCACGACTGCAAAATGTAAACTGTATTGTATGTCTTTTTTTTGTTTATTTTCAGATTAATTATCATTAATGTCATTATCACGACATTAATAATCCTCAATTATACAAATTATTACATAATTATCATTATAAACTTTATTATTATTATTATTAATAATAATAATAAACTACTTTTACCGCTTAAGCCACCACCATTTCGAGTGGTTGCGCATAACGTTGCGGCGGTCAAGTGGCACAAGTTGTAGCTCTCGGGAAAATTCCTAGTTTGCAAGTTGAGTTCTATGAGGGTGTGAAAAGCTTTTTACAAGTCGGAATCCCGAAATTCCGGTAATTTTGACATACGCGTGAAGGCAGCTACAATGTGCAACAGGTTCACAGTATATAAAGAATAAAAGAGTACATTTTATAAATGCTCTCTACGTATATGTTTGATTGGATGAACAGAGTCTTTGACCTGGCGCTTTGATCATCTGAAACACACTGAGCTCCGTAGCAGAAATAGAGCTCTAAAGTTGGCTAAAAAAGAAAAGGTCAGTAAAAACATCACGAGGTCACACCCGTTTATTTTCAGTAGGTGAATGGCGAGAGAGTCCCTGAGCGGCAAAAAAGTTGACATGGATGCAAATTAGAAGCGGCAGCTGTGTGGCTCTGACCAATCGTGGCAAGTGTCGTGGGCAGCGTGCGCGTCAAGCTGTGAAATGAAGGCGCAGGGAGCAGAGGGTGATGGGATGGGGTGGGGTGGGGTGGGGTGGGGTGGGGGGGGACGCTACCGAAAAAAACCAATTGAGCCTACACCTTCGACAGTCCACTTGATGTGCACTCAGCCCACAGCACTTGCTGCATAAAAGCTCTGCCTGCGTACAACAAAGTTTAAAGGAGAACCTCTTAATCCTAAAAGTGTGGATTTCAATTATATATCTGTCTTATTTCAGTTACCTAGCAACAGACGTGTTTTTGTAATCTTTTAATGCAGTTCAGTCACTGCTTGCTTTTATCTCCACAGGAGAACCGGCAGTTTGGAACACTTCTTTTATTTGTTCATCTTTACCGTTTTGCGTCTAGGGGTCACGCGTTACAAAGAACGATAGTGTTTTAATAACACTATATTGTGCATCATTTGTGGGAGGACCATTATTATATATGACTTTCAATGCATGTTAATTGAAGCATTTTGAAAAATTGCACGCTACTCTGAATATTGTGGAGTTTCCTTCATTGGTCACATATACATTACCGCACAGTGAAATTCTTTTCTTCGCATACCCCAGGATGCCTGGAAGCTGGGGTCAGAGCGCAGGGTCAGCCATGATACAGCACCCCTGGAGCAGAGAGGGTTAAGGGGCTTGCTCAGTGCAGCTTGAACCCCTGACCTTCCGATCAGTAACCCAGAGCCGTAACCGCTAAGCCACCACTGCCCCCTCATTTGCGTTCATTTCTGCGATCGCAAAATCCTGAAGGGCCTGTTCAGAACAGAATCAAATGATTTCTGTGCATTTATTATACCTAGTATACCAGGTTTCTTGCAGTTTCGTTGTACTCGATTCCTGCCTTTAGTCCTCCTGGAAGTGTGAGTGGTAACTTGTATTTCCGCCGAAACATGTAAAGCCAGCCGCCACATCTTAGTGGACTGCTTTAAGGCAGCTGAACACACTCGGAGGAGAGTGCTACCTGTCCTCTTCTATATCCCTGAGCTATATAGCCTCTAGAGCAGTGATTAGCAATGCTATAACTGACAGATGGGGTGAGAGAGGAGAGCTACTCTTCCCACTCGGAGAACGTTGAAAGTTGATGCTGCTAACTTTTTATGGAATGAATGTATGTGTGTCCAGGAATGAATTCATTTTTCACAGTACTTTCGGTTTGAAATATTTTCCTTTTCTCTTAGGCTGCCAGGATCATTGCCAAGCTGGCAGCCTGGGGCCGGGACCTGATGGAAGGGAGTGATCTGAACTACTACTTCAACTGGATCAAGACTCAGCTTAGCTCCCAGGTAGAAAAGCGTAGGCTTCTCTTCTGCTAAATGAATCGGTTAAAATTTTAAT
Organism: Ameiurus melas; assembly: GCA_012411365.1. NCBI lineage: Eukaryota > Metazoa > Chordata > Actinopteri > Siluriformes > Ictaluridae > Ameiurus > Ameiurus melas. The sequence goes on along the minus strand of CM022756.1, from coordinate 32,787,524 downwards.
CGTTTATCAATCTACTAACGCACCTTTAATTTTTTATTTTGTGTGTGTGTGATCAATTTCCCATGTTTCACATTGCATAATGGGATTAATCCCCACATAATGATCAGATCAGTGCATTGAAAAGAAAATTGACCAAAACCAGTCCACATCGTCATGCTTTCATTTTATGCATGAATTCATTCTGAAGTTGTCTGATCCTGTCCGGGATGTCAGGTCTTTCCCTGTTTTTCATTCTAACCCAATGTGGTCTTGGTAAATTGGTGTGGAGGGACATCAAAGTAATATTAGTAGATATTTCAAGGCCTGAGCCATATGACTGCACCTTAAAGTATATTCAGTTGTAAAACATGCCTTTTGATGTACTCTTAAACTAATAACTTTGTGCCGAGGCTAGAGCGGCACCTGAGGTGAACTTCTATTGTGTATCAGTTCCAGAAGCACCTGTATTTTGCTAATGGAGATCCCTGTGCGTGGCTAGTTGTTTATTTTGATGTCAAAGTAAATGGGAACGGGAATATTTAAGGTCACGCTTCATAACAGAATTTCATTTTTCACTTGTTACGCTTGCAGAATTGATGTATTTTTTTGCCACGTTTTTATAGAAGAATCCGTGGAAGAAACGGTAAATCCTACCCCGTTAGTAATATGCATTTTTGTTTCTTTCAGTAGCAGGTTGTAGTAGAAAAATGTCATATCAATATATGGACCCCATGTTGTAGGGATTTAAGTAACATACCAGGCAACCCAGTAGAACCTGGATTAATCCATAAGTGCTTCAGCATGTTCATAAGTGAAATGTATTATACTCAAGCAACTATGATGGACAAATTTGAGGTAAAAGCACAAAATATGAGCATTTTGTTTCATGGAAAATCTAATAAATAATTATGGACTATGGATTGAGCTATAATGTAGGTCTCCCTCCGATAAACCCCCCCCCTTTTGCACCGCACTAATGCAGTTTATTAATATGAAGGCTGAACTTTGATTTGAAAACATACAAAGAAATGCTCACAATTCGTGGCACTTAATTGAAAGTACCTTTTATCAAGGGGCAAATGTGGCTTTCATTTTTTTTTTTTATTGTATTCCTCCTGTATGCAGGGCATGTTTCGACAGGCAGCACTTACATTTTCAGTTATGCTAATAAAACACCTCACGGCAATAAAGCAAATTTAATATACGAGATAGAAAACCAAATATGAATTTCTGTTGGAAAAATGCCCTGAACTTACAAAGGTACATTCCCATTTCTCTACAATTTTTAAGGTTCTTAAACTACCATAAATTTAGATATTGTTGTATATGTCTTTCCGGTTATATACTGGGGTGCATATGTGTGTATATATATAAGTCTTTATTATTTAACCTTAAGATATTTTGTTCAAAAATACTCTGCTCTCAAGGATATCAAACAATTGCAAACACAACACAGATTTATCAAAAATGAAATCTTTGTTAAATATATGTGTGCCACAATTATGGGCACCCCTATGAATTCATATGAGAAAAATATATTTGAAGTATATTCCCAATTAAATTTTCAATTTGGGTGACTAGGAATAGGAAATTGTTTAATCATGACCTTCTATTTCACAGGGGTATCAATATGAGGTAGCGCACACAAGCCCAATTCCCTTAGTCATTCTTAACAATGGGTAAGACCAAGGAATATAGCTGGGATGTGCAGCAAAAGGTTGTTGAGCTTCACAAAATGGGAAAATGGCTTTAAGGATGGAGCACAAGCTTTGAAAATGTCCATTTCCACCATCAGGGCAATAATTAAGACGTTCTAGTCAACTGGAAATATTAAGAGTCAACTTGGAAGAGGACGTGTGTCTATATCGTCGCAACGGGCCGTGGTTGAATCTTCTATCACGACAATGATCCAAAACATACATGAAAATCAACACAGAAATGGTTTACTCTCCACAAAATCAAGGTCCTGTTATGGCCATCCCAGTCCCCTGACCTGAAATCCATAGAAAATCTGGGGTATGAACTGAAGAGGAGAGTCCACCAGGGTGGACCTCGAAATGTGAAGGATTCTGTATGGAGGAACGGTCTCAGATCCCTTGCCATGTATTCTCCAACCTCATCAGGCATTATAGGAGAAGACTCAGAGCTGTTATCTTGGCAGATGGAGCTAGCACAAAGTATTGACTTAAAGGGTGCCAATAATTGTTTCACACCTATATTTAACAAAGATTTTATATATATATATATATATATATATATATATATATATATATATATATATATATATATATATATATATATAAATAAATAAAATATTTGTTTGATATCCATGAGAGCAGAGTATTTTTGTGATATATATTTTTTATTGAAACAAAAGATCAAAGGTTCAACAATATAGACGATTTTCACAGCCTTCATTGCTCGTTGCGTTTTATTGCTCAGTGAAGTGTTTCGATGTGGTGTAACTGCATGCTGTGTGATCATTTGAATTATACCTACTGTATCTTGCTCAGTTTAGTCACTATATGCTGCCTTTAAATAATCATATCAAATAAACCATTTTCTTCTGTGAATGTCAGTCAGGGAATAGAATTCCTGCTTGTGCACTTGGCAGCTGTGATTGAAAATCTGGTACATGCTAGAACCGTGGTTCTCATCCAGGGGGGCACGCGGAGAGATCGGAACGGGGTGCGAATTGTTTTCAAGAAAATAAAACACAGACAAGGCATCATTTGGGTACTCTGTGTATGCTTTTCAAATAGAATGTGTATAAATGAAAAACTCTTGTGTTCGCTCTCCCTCTGTATTTTCTTTTCGTGGGGGAGAGGCGGAGCTTAGCCTCTCACAGAGATAAACAATAGATAAATAATGTTACAATTAACATTTGTAATATGGACACATGGTACAAAGATTAACAGGATGGATATATGTGTGTGTGTGTGTGTGTGTGTGTGTGTGTATATATATACACACACACACACACACACACACACACACACACTCCTATAGCTTTCCATTATCCGACCTTGCAGCCTGGATTTTGATCAAGGAATAAACATTTAAGTTGTTATCTCAGCACACGTGCTTTTCTTTTCTTTTTCTTTTTTTTATCTGTTGTTAGAAACTACATGGTACAGGTGCAGAAACAGGAACAGGAACCATCTCTCCCAGTGAAGTGAGTATATCACAGAGAGGTCTTGGTCAGCTTTCAGAAGGGCGTCTGTGCTCCGCGCGGCATTACCTGACCTCTGCTGCATCTCTCTTTCAATCAGCCTGTACTCAATTTCCCTTTTACCACTACAGCTATGCTCCTTAGCTACTCTTGCTCCAGTCTCTATTCATCTGAGCCCATGCAGTGCTTTTGTGGGCTTTATATATTTGACTTTTATTTATGTTTAAATTAAATCTTTTTCTCCTGGGTGTTTTTTTTTTTTTTAAACTGACATTGCCTCTATAAGTTAAAGGAACAAGGGAAGATTGAGTTCACAGTCTTCCATTGGTTAACTCGAATTTAGTAGTCGTAAAATGAATAGATTTTTTTTTCTCCATGCCATTCATTAATCTGCTGGTATGATGCAAGCTGGCACCCTAATTCAATTTCCTGCCAGCACTCATGAAATCTCAGCGCACTAATTTTCTGTTCTTCACAACCTTTCTCTTTTTCTTGAGCACCCGGCTTTTATGCATATTTCCTTCATGCTGGTCTGTAACGTCATTGTCTCTCTCTCTCTCTCTCTCACTCGCAGTGATTAATCGAATCTTATTTCTTCTCTCAGCTACTCTGCTAATCTCTCTTCATTCAGGTTGCAGACAACACTGTCTTGTTTCTACTGCCTTGTGGGACCGTCTATCACTTTCAAATTTGCATGGTCAAGATTCTCCCAAGGTCTTGCACGTGCATAAACGAATGCGAAAGGATTGTGCGACATTAGGTGGCCTTGTTTTCGTGTTCTCTTTGCTAACTCCTACACAGGATGGCCTTCTCCCATACTCCCTTTTCCCGTGCTTTTGTGGATTGTTAGATGTTGCTCACCTTCTGACCGTGTCGCCCTTGTCTGTCTATGTTCGTGTGCATGTCAATCTGTGTGTGCGTTTGTGTCTGTCTGTGTGTATGCGTGGTTTTTTTTTTTTTTTTTCCCCCTGCACAGAGCTCTCAGTATGTTCAGTGCGTCGCTGGCTGCCTGCAGCTGATGCTGAGGGTGAATGAGTATAGGTTTGCCTGGGTCGAAGCCGATGGCGTGAACTGGTAAGACTCGATACTTAAAATGTAAATACTTCCATTTCTTATTTATTGCTTAGTAGCATTCAGATACCTTAATTATAAGACCTTAGACTTCTAGCCACTGGAGGAGCACAAATGAGACCTCCGAGGTATTAAAATGTATTTTGTTTTGACGGAGTAAATGAGCAGTCATGCGAATAATGCATGTTTCCCCACTGTATTTGTTTCTGTTTAGCCCGCCATCATTTTGGCAGGTTGAACAGTACACACACGCCGCGTCTTTTCGGACTACAATCCGCACAGCATCGTCCAACGTTTCTGAACGTTTGGCGGAAAGCGCCAGCCGCTCACCTCTTCCACGCGACCGTGTTGATGCGTGCAGACGTACTCTCATGTTCGGCAAGTCTATCACGAGTACGTGTGCTGTGTTTCTTCTAGCATCACGGCAGTGCTGAGTAACAAGTGTGGCTTCCAGCTGCAATACCAGATGATCTTCTGCGTGTGGCTTCTGGCCTTCGGCCCTCAGCTGTGTGAGCAGTTGCGCCGCTACAACGTGGTGCCCGCCCTGTCCGACATTCTGCAGGAGTCCGTCAAAGAGAAGGTCACCCGCATCATTCTCGCTGCTTTCAGGGTACGCACACCTCGACCACCTGGTACACCGCCAGCTGAGATAAAAAGTCTTTATAAGCTATCGTTGGGGGGGCTGATTGTTCTAAAAAAAGATACTATAGTAAAGAGAAGTGACCCAGACATAGGATAGTAGTGTAGTAAAGAGTAAAGCACTTGCAGAGGGCCAGTGTTTGCTGATTTGACACACATACACACACATTGTAACCATAACAACGCTCTTACCAGTCCTGGCTACTATTAGCTAAGCAACCTGCATAGCTTGCTATCTATATTAGATTTATTATAAGCAGTAATAAAGACTGCTTTGACTGTGGCAATGAAGAGGTTGTTTGCTTTTGCTGTAGCTTTGGAGTCCGAAAATGAAGAGAATCGGTGCTGCGTGTGAATTCACGCATTAAAGTCCATAAATGAAGTTACGTGTTATAAAGTGGAATGACACGGGAGAACAGTATCGAACCCTCTACCTTTTTCTGAAAAAAAACGAATTAAAAAAAAGTCAAGTGGCAGCACTTTCTTAAAACCGGCCACAATCTGTTTGTCTTATGGCTTCTTCCCATGAGATAAAATGTGTGCTGGTGGTTGAGGGGGGAAAAAATGGCCAGTGTGAAAGCACTAGGGGTGTAAGAATCCAGCGTGTTGTAGGATATCGTTCGATACAAGGCCCCCGGTTCGATCCGCAGACCTGATTTAATCTGGGATAAAGAAATCACCACGATAATTGGAAAGCTCGTGTTCGGTAGTGGAGAACGCAGGATTTCTTTATTTCGTAGCTGCATCATGGCGACACGACATTTGCGGGGAGGAAAAAAAGATTTTAATATGAGGATATATTAGACACTTTCTCTTCTCTCCTGAAAATTAGTTATCTGAATGCCCTCTCATCTCCCCTTACTGGCAGGGTAGAGAGGTGTTAAACTGCTTCACAGTTCACACTGTGGCTTAAGGATAATGTATTTGATGTATTTTTTTTTAGACCCTCCTTTGTTTCACTTCCATCTCTGTGTGATGGCAGTCTTAAAACAACATCTGTTTAGTCTAGAAAGGTGCATCGTTTCCAGAGGCTTCATTATGAAATTACGGAACACTCCGTTATTTCCTTTATTTAAGATTCGGAATAGTGTGCTTTTGAATGGCAGTTCAGAGGCACCCTCGTACAGCTCCACACAACCTCTCGTTACCTTGTAGGCTCGGTGAGATCTGATTTTGTTCGCGCTTATTATCAACAAGCACCATCTTGGGAGAGGTGCACCTGCACTAAAACATTACAGCCCGAGAGGGGAAACATACCACCGGCCTGATGACCGCGTGACATTTAGTATTTAATTTAGCCCTGAAAGCTGGAAGCCATCACAGGCATTAATGTTTGGTAATGAATTCATTGTCCATGTTTCTGAGAGTATTGAATTAGAGTTCTGCATTTCATTCATTTCATCTGCTTAAGATCTCATTAACACGATCAACTGACAGGACTGTCTTTGTCCTCGCTCATAATTACGTGGCTTTCACTTCGAAGCCTGGGTTAAAATGATCCCGTTGCCCGTCGTCTTGTCGTATACGTACTTCTTGGGTTTTTGTTATTATTTATTTGGGGCAGAATTCTAGAGTAGTTATCAGTAAAATGGGTAGGTATGACCTATGATACAGTACTGTGGAAAGAAAAAAAGTACACCCTATTTTTATTTATTTATTTATTTTTAAGTCAAAATGTTATAGATGCATAATTAGGAACATATTAAATGATGCACTACTTTTCAGACAGTATTGACTTTTAGTTTAGTTTTAGGCGTCTTTGCTTGGCAGCATTTCTCTGCATGTGCCTAAGGATTTAATTTTTTGTAATCTTACAAAAAAAAACATACTATTTTTTTCCCCTCATAAATAATTTTTAAGCCGCACGGCTGTTTTCTAGAGTTAAACTTTTCGACTTTCTTGTACAAAACATTAGCAACTATCTGGCTAAGTGCTATGCTTGACATCTGTAATTTCTCTGAAGTCCTCCTCGGTACACAGTGCATCTTATTAAAGGGTATATCACGGCCTGTCAAGTCGCCTTATCGCAATTCTCAATTTAGCCTTCCCTTTAGCTGCGCTCCTGTGTGACAGCTTAATATGCTAACACTGTTCTCTCAAAAATACATTACTGCCATAATTCAAGGTGACAGCTTCCACTCGATCTGTTTGGCTTTATTTTTCTTTTGCTTTCCGCTGTTCTCAGATATTCCTGCTGGCATTTTCACATGCATTAACAATGCGTCCTGACGTCTCTAAGGGTGGAACGTCTTTGTTTCACGTAGTCATTTGTGTCCGAGCCTTTTTATTTGTTTATTTATTTATATTTTTCTTGTATAATACCACCAATATGAATTCAATCAGCAGTTGCCCAGAGCAAGCAATTTTAGTACCTGATAATCACCTTCCTGGATTTTGATTTCTCTCGTCTGTATGTGCGGTGTTGCTTATTATTGGTTTCAGTCAGATGCAGTGAGAGCTGCCAGCTGCTTGGTTCCCCAACAGAATTAGTGAGCAGCTTGTGTTGGTAACACTGAGACGCTATTTACATACAGTGGATATAAAAAGTCTACACACTCCTGTTAAAATCGCAGGATTTTGTTAGGTAAAAAATGAAACCATGCTTAATCGTCTCGGAATTTTTTTCACCTTTGAGGATCTTGCAACCAACAAGATTTCAAGTTCAAGACAAATAGAGACTCTTTAGAATAAAAAGACGTAACGTACAGTAACCTGGCTAACCCACACTGTTTGGGTAAGCGTCTACCAAGATGGTAGTATTTTTATTCCACTCTTCCTGGCAAAAATGCTCTATATCTATCCAAATGTAAGCACAGCCCTCTTCATGTCGCTCCGCAGGTTTTCAATCGAATTTAGATCTGGGCTCTGACCCAGCCATTTCCCAAAGGTCGATCTTTTTCTGGAGCCGTTCTTTTGTTCTCTCTGATTTGTGCTTTGTGTTACCATCGTGCTGGAGCTCATTTTCTACTGTCTAAGAGTCATGAAGGTTTTGTGCCAGAATTGATTGGTATTTGGAGCTATCTATGATTTTAATGCCCCAGTCCCAAGTGAAGAGAAGCAACCTCATAGAATGATACTGCCACCACCATGCTTTACCATGGGTATGGTAATTTTTTTTGATGATGAGCTCTATTGTTTTTGCACCAAACAAACCTTTAAAACTATACCCAAAAGGTTCTACCTTTGTCTCATCAGACATTATAAAAAAGGGAAATTTGGTGTTTTTTTTTTTTTTTTTTTTTTTTGTTTTTTTTTTTTTTTTTTAATATATCCCAAAGGAAAAAAAATAAAATGTATTATTTTGTTTTGAGATTTGAGGAGTTTTGGGGTTTTTTCGTCTTTTTTTTTTTTTTTTTTTTTTTTTTTTTTGCTTTTTTGTAAGCTTTTTTTTTTTTTTTTTTTTTTTTTTTGTGGTTTTGGAACTGAAAGCGGTGCTCCATTTTCTCTATTTGTTGACGACTGCCTTCACTGTGTTCAATTGTGCATCTTATGTTTTTGAAATTATTTTGTACCCCTCTCCTTATCGATGCTTTTCGTCAACGAGATCCCCGTACTTGCTTCCTAAGCTCTTTGCAGACCATGGCTTCAGCAGTTGGATGCAGCCAAGAAGATTTCAAGAAAATCTTACACAAACAGATGTCACATCTTTATTTGGGGTTGATCAGAATTATTTTTATTGATGACCGGTGTATGATGATTACTTTTGAACACGAGTTTGAATGGGATCGGTTCATTCTGAGCATAGTCACATGCCCCATTATGAAAGGTGTGCACACTTCTGCGACGTCAGTGTTAAAGCACCTTTTGCTTGTAATACAGCAAAGTATTAGTTAGGGGTGTGCACACCTTATGCAACCTGGTTAACGTTTTTCCCCCTCCTAAACTGTTTCTATTTGTTTTCACTTGAACTTTGCCGGTTGTTCTATCACGTGAAAAATTTGACACGATTTTATCTTGGTTTAATTTTTGAAACCAATTTTTTTAAATTGTAACAGGGGCATGTAGATTTTTCATATCCACTGTAGTTACAAATATCTTGCCCTGAGCCAGTTTAGTGATTAGAAATACATTTTTAATTCATCCATTCAATGATTGATTTTTATATGTATTTATGTAAACTATTATATTGAGCAAATTCCAAAAGTACAATATTTAAGACATACATGGTTTTTAACACATATTGATAGATAAGTAAACATCTGCATATAACCAAAACAACCCCATTACCCCTGCCCATCCTAAATTATCCCACAAAAAAGCAGGGGGAGAAAAGGAAAACAACAGAGGGGGGGTGGGTTCAAATCTCCAATGAAGGTAATGTCTCAACAAAAGTGAGAACAGGGTTAACAGATCCCCTAATGGTATGTTTAATTATTTCCGGTTGTGGGAAAGACATTAAAGTGCCTTTAAGGAGCACTGGGAGGGGGGGGGGGGGGGTGAGGATTTCCTATGTAGCAGTATTCATCTTCTGGCTACCAATGAAGCAAAAGCAATAACATCGGCTTGGCACTTGTTGTTCAAACCATCAACAGGGGATTGCAATTGTTGGGCAGGGTTTCAGAAAGATATTAAGGGCCTTTGTCAGTGTGTCGAAGAAAGACAACCAAAATGAATTCACTTTACAGCATGTGTAAAATGTATGCGTATGGTCTGTCGCGGATAGCGAGCATCTGATGAAATAGTCATCCTCTATTAAAGAGAGTTTTGTCAATCGTGCTTTGGTATAATGATTCTGTGAGCAACTTTTAAATTGAAATACGATTGAACCAAGCACAGATAGAATTGAGTTTTGGCAAGGGCCTTACTCCACAGGTTCTCAAGCTCTCCTTCTCCCAGGTTTCTCCCAGGTAACAAGTCATATATTGAGGCTATATGGCTGCGTGATTTCGGAAGTGACATTATATCGTCCATCAACGTTTTCTCTGGTTGGTGAGGGAAGGAAGCAAAGTGTGTTTTGGCAAAGTCACGTCATTGAAAATAGCGAAACAGATTGGATTTAGACATTTTAAATCTACTTAAGTCGTTAAATGAATCTAGAGTAGGAGGTACGAATAGATGGTTACGACAGATGGGCATAAGATATATCCATCCATCCATCCATCCATCCATCCATCTTCTACCGCTCACTCCTTCAGGGTCACGGAGAACCTGGAGCCTATCCCAGGAATCATCGGGCACAAGGCGGGGTACTATATATTTTAATCTAAAATGCCGGTGAAACTGTTTCCAGATTCTTAACGAGGAGAGCACTATCGGGTTCTGAGTGTACTTCGAGGGGTGCTGCAAATTAGGGTCGAAATCTAGAAAGGGTACCCAAGAAGACACACGAGTTCGCTTCTATCATACCGCAACTAATCTCTGAGGAATTACACCATGTATACATTTATTTGGTTGTTAGCTGCCTGATTGTAAAAAAAAAAAAGTCAGTTCGGAAGAGCAAGGCCCCCATCCTGTTTGGGTCTTTGAAAAGTGACCTTCTGTATGCCTGGAGGTTTACCATACCAGATATACAAGAATATAGTGACGTCAAATGACTTGGAAAAAGGATTTGGGGAGAAAAATCGGAAGGGTCTGAAATAAATATAAGATCCGTGGTGGGATGTTCATTTTAACTGATTCGATTCTTCCTTCCTATCTTATACCAGGGTATAATCTGGTATGTATACCCATTAGTTAAGACTTACTTGTGGGAAGCATTATCTAAAACCATAGCAATTAGACACATTCCACAACTGGGTTTCCAAACAAAGCCTTCTAAGCTTGCAAATCAGTGTCAAAAGAACAGCTAAGAATTCTAGGAGGAAAGTACCAGATGAGGCTATAGTGTGAATTATGTGACACAGGAAGCAACCCAGGTCTGGTAAAACTTTTAGAGGAAGTACAACTGACTACGTATGTGCCACGAATATAATGCATCATACTGATGTGAATAATTAGTTAGGGCAATGGAGATTGGTCTGTTCTAGAAAGAAAAGGTGAATGCCACGCCTAGGGATAATTTTACTGCTTCAGAGCGGTATATAAAGACGTGTTTGTGTATGTAAAATTCCCTCTGCAGACTGTCTCACTTTATTGTTTCAATAAAGTTAAGTATTTTTTAAAAACTTTTTGACATCTACAAACCCTCTTGTCTCTGAAGTTTTTTGACTTAGGCTGGAAAGATTGATTTTCCTCGACATCAGTAAGTCCAATTCGGTTTGTAATCTTAACCGCCGTGTCTTCAAATCTGGGTGTTGTGACCTGGCGCTTCGCCCATCTATCTCCAAAATGTTTATCTATGAGTTCCCGATGATTTCCCGGCTTTGATCCAATATGCGTTAAAAAAAAAAAAATCCTTCCACGTATGAAGGCTTTAAATGTTTCCCATAGAAGCGAAGGCGATACTGATTCTGACTTCTTAGGTCCCAAAAAGAGATCAATGTTACTACAGATGTAGTCACAGAATTCCTTATTAGCCAGCAGCCCTGTATTGAGCCTCCAGCCTCTGGCCTACTTACACGAAATTTGGGGGAAGGAAAGGTCTAAAGTATGTGGGGCATGGTCATTGATGATTATTGCTGAATATAGTTCTGGATGGATTTAACTGAAGGTAATAGATAATCTACAAAGAAGTAATCAATACCCGAATATACACAGTGGGCATTCGAAAAGAAAGAAAACACCTGTCATATTAGCTTGCATTTATGCTCTATGATAACCCGGCATTTATGACTACGCTTTGTCCCCCCCATCTGAAAATTTGTACAAATTCCCAGATAGTATTGTATATCGACTGCCAGGTTGGGCGAATACTTTATGTGCAACAGATTTTATCTGTCTGTGTATTAAAATAACGATGCCTCTATTAAAATTTGAATGAAAGACTTGACCTATCCATGGCTTACGAAGCCTGGCCTGGTCATTAAATCTAACATGAGTCTCCTGCAGAAAAGCAATATCTGTAAACATGTTCTTCAGGTGTGAAAACACCCTTGACCTTTTAATGCAGCCACCTAGACCCTGCACGTTCCAAGTAATCAATTTAACTGGGACCAGCTGGTCCCTGTGTACTCGCTTCAGGACTAGTCATTTATGTTGTTATAGAAATAGGAAGATATATAAAAAAAACAAAAAAATACAAGTGATTTGGGGGCGGGGCGGTGTATATGCGCCCAAAAAAATAGCTGTTGGAGACATACGAATTGAAAGGATGGAGGAGTAACAACATATTATTTAAACATTTGTATTTTGAAGAGACCGATTTTACACCACCGATTAACCATGTAGAACTGTCCGTTCCTAAAGCTGAAATAGACACCTAAAGCAGTTATCTTAGAAATTTAAATGAAAAAAAGTATAAAGAGATAATAATTAAGCTAAAGAAAAAATTCAGAGTTATATTTGGCGAGTCGTATAAAGAGTCGCGTAAAGAGTCGCGTAAAGAGTCGCGTAAAGAGTCGCGTAAAGAGCCCAAGAGGGCACTGGCATCAAAGTCAAGGTTGTACAGCATATATGTAAACGTTGAACGATTAACAGCATGTGACCAATACGCTATACATTTTGGGGGATACGGGAGCAGCATCAAAATAAAGCGAAGACATGACTGGGTTTCAGACTGGTTTCACTTAATCTCAGTCGTAAAAGATGAGATGAAATGGAAACTCCATTTTGACTTGAAGGTGATTACAGCTGCTTGTACCTGTTTAGTTCGGCATCCCATTTCGTAAATGCGCCAGTATCAGTCCATGACTTTAATTAGGAAAGCTCTGGTGATGAAATGACTCCCCGTTACAGCTGACTCGGATGTGAGCAGCGTACAGCATCCCAAAATGTACTCCTTGCTTGTAAAGTAGGCTTGTTGAAAGCCGCACGTTTCCTCGCCAGCTCTGTGGTGAGATCTTCATACGTCTTGAGTTTGTGGCCCTTGTAAGAAATGTCCTTGTGGGACTTTTCGAGACCGTTTCCTTTACAATGCATCGGTGAAATCTGATGATCAGTGGACGTGGCTTTTCCGCTGGACGAGGTTTGGGCCTCAGGCCGCAATGGGCGTGGTCCAGATCACCAAGAAGTTCAGAAAGCAGGTTGGTCACAAACTCCCTAGCATTCTTTCCTTCAATGCCCTCAGGTAGGCCTACCACACTTTGAGTGCCGTGTTTTCCGTTTCTATACGCGTCAGTTTTGATTGAAGGGTTTTTTACGTCGTGCTCGAGCTGAGTTATCCGCAATGCTCCGAGAGGCCCCAACAAACGATTTGTTTCCCTAGAAGGCATATAGATGAAAATGATTAAGACGGGCAAAGTCTGAAACAGCCATCAGTCTACAAATGCTAAGTATTCTTCTGGAGATTTTATGAAAGTTCTTTTTGTCATGCTTAAATATTCCAAGTGCATTTCATGTCCTTGTCAAAGCAGGAAGTGGTTTTAAGTGGCTTCAAACCTTGCTGAAAATCTGAATGGCATAGAAAAACATTTTGATCAAGTACATTTTTGGGGAGGAAAATGGATTTCAGGATATGCTTAGTTTTATACATGAGAATGAAATAGGTTTTGGGGGCATGAGAGGACCTTTTCCTTTGTAAAAATGGTCAGTATCTACCTCACTTCAGTTTTTATTTTAGCTCACATTTCGGGGGCAGGCGTTGTGGAAGCTTGTTTAATGTATTTTTTCCTGTTTTTGTCCACCATGGTAGTAATTAATTTGTGCTTGTGTGTGAAGTCTTATATGGTACACTACCCAGTATTTTCATCCTGTAGTCCACTTAAAACCGTCCATTAAAATCTTTTGTGTGGTTTTTATGTGGAACACTCTAAATCCCTTTGGTTTATTTTTTCTAAGCAGGAAACTGGCTGTTTGGTGCCTTTAGAGCCGATTACCACTAATTAATACGGTTGTATGTATGTATACAGTTGTGCCCGAACGTTTACATACCCCTTGCAGAATCTGCAAAATTTGAATACTTGTAACAAAATAAGAGCGATCATAACAAATCCTGTGTTATTTTTTATTTTTTTTATTGAGTACGGTTCTGAATACGCTATTTCGCTACATAGTCCACCAGACAAGGTTATAGCTGAGTTGATCAAAATGAATCTGTTCAGAAGTGTATATACACTTGATTCTTAATACTGTGTGTCGTTACCTGGATGATGGACTGTTTATGTTTTGTGATGGTTGTTCGTGAGTCCGTTGTTTGTCCTGAGCAGTTGAACTGCCCACCGTTCTTCAGAAAAATCCTCCAGTACCTGCTGCTTATTTTTTTTTTCTCCCAGAAGACAAAATAATAACTATTGACACCGATCATCCTGTTCAAAAGTTTACACCCCCTGGCTCTTAATGTAGTGTGTGTGTGTATATATATATATATATATATATATATATATATATATATATATATATTTATTTATTTATTTATAAAAATGATGTATGTATATATGTGTGTGTGTGTATGAAATTTGCTTAAATTACATTTCATTAATAGAACCTGCTGGAGAAGTCCGCAGAGAGGGAGACTCGTCAGGAGTACGCATTGGCCATGATTCAGTGCAAGGTTCTGAAACAGCTGGAGAATCTGGACCAGCAGAAATATGATGATGAGGACATTACTGATGACATCAAGTTCCTCCTGGAGAAACTGGGAGAAAGTGTCCAAGACCTCAGGTACCATTCCTTTACTTTAAATGTCAAACCGATTGTGATTATTTCTTGTGGCACATACTTGCATATGCTAGATACTGTATTTTAATATACGCTCAGTAGCCGTTTTATGACGTACCCTCGTACATCTGCACTCACTGAACTTCAAAGTGAGGTAAAATTTTATAGGTCACGTCGAAATGAGTTGTTTACTTCTGTTGCCCATCTGTTACTATCTACAGCTCGTCAGTCCCATTTTGCTCGTCCGTTAATGGAAGGAGAAAGCCATAGACCAGATGTTATTTGGGTAGGGCGCATTCTCAGGGTAGTAGGAGGCTGACAAATTGTACATAGTAACAGATGGGCTACAGAAGCGCTCAGTTTAAGCTTTAATTTGTTTTCTCGTTTCTCTCATCACTGCATTCTCCATGGTCAGTACTGGCTTCTTTTTAAGACACTTATCATTTCTTTAAGCTTGGTTGTTCCTGTAAGGCACAGCACTGTCACTGAACAGTCACTGCACACTGCTGGATTGAAATAGGCTGTCAATCAAGATTGTCCAAACATCAGTGCACGGTGGTCCAAAACTGGCAAGAAGACAAATGGAAAAAGATGAGCCATAGTCTGTGATTGTAGAACAGGTTGCCAAGCCGATGCTGCACTTCTAATACACTTCTGTCTGGTAGGATAGTGTGTGGACCCTGCGCTGGTCTGGATCCTTTTCAATTATTGACCGGATAGATGTGGAGTGACATATGGGCTACAGTCACTAATTGTTTACCTACAAGGTGACCTATATATTAGGTGTAGCTGTTAATGAGCATAGCTACCTAGCGATGAAATGGCAGCTGACTGCATGCTGTAATGATGAGAACATTTCAAAAAGCGACCCCGAACACTATTGCATTGTGCGTTTGACCAAGCACAAACAACAATGTCTTACACGATCGTACTATTTCGGTCTGCGTAGTTCATGGCTTTCTTTTATCTTCCCATCTGTGCTCAGCTCCTTTGATGAGTACAGTTCCGAGCTGAAGTCCGGTCGGCTTGAGTGGAGCCCAGTGCACAAGTCGGAGAAGTTTTGGAGAGAGAACGCTGTCCGGCTGAACGAGAAGAACTACGAACTGCTCAAGTGGGTGGCTAATGTAGAATGACCAAAGTGAACGGATTGCCAGTGTTGATGTTGTATCATGTTATATTATTATGTTAAAGAGTGCGAGTACGAATGCCAAGATTACGTTTGTTGCCGTGATGCTTCTAATATACATCGACTGAAGAAGATTTAAATTGAGGGAATTTATTCTCCTGGATTTTATAATAATAAAAACATCATTGGTAGGTAAGTGTGCATAATGCACAATAAAGTAATCTCTCTCTCTCTCTCTCTCTCTCTCTCTCTCGCTCTACATATCTATCTATCTATCAATTCATCGTTGTCTCTGTGTACACACACACACACCAATCTGAACTCGTTCATCAACAAGCCATTTCTGCCTGCAGAACAGCTACTCACTGGATGTTGTGTTGTTGTTGTTGTTGTTGATTTTGTTTTTCTCACCATTTTGTTTTAAACTCTAGAGACTGTTGCATGAAAGTCACAGGAGATCAGCAGTTTCTGACACACAAGGACATTCAATGACGCTCGTGTTTTGTAGCTGCATGTTGTTGTTTTTTTGCATAGTGCTACTGCCATATGATGTCTGATTGAATAATTGAATGAATGAGCAATGGTGCACGTCTTCCTACAGTCATGTGAAAAAAAATAAGTACCCCCCACGGAAATTGTTGGCTTTTTTGACATATTTGCTCGAGCAAACATTTGATCTTTGATACAGTACCTATTAATGAAGTTGATGTACTTGAACAAACCCACAAGGGAAAATAGCGTTTTTCAATCATTTATTCAACAGAAATATCAATAGATGTAATCTTGTTCTGTGGAAAAAGTAAGTACACGGTTGGCCTCAGAATCTAGTATTACCCACTTTAGCAGAAATGACTTCTTGTAGACGTTTTTGCATAATTGTCCACCAGGCTTGCTGGGATTTTTGACCGCTCTTCCATGCAATATTCTTTCGATTGCAAGATGTTTGAGGGTTTTCTTGCATGTTCTGCCTGTTTCAACGACATCCCCCCCTACAACATTTCAATGCGATTCAAATCCAGGCTTTGACTCGTCTGTTCCATAACCCTCCATTTCTTCTTTTTGAGCCATTCTTGGTGGATTTGCCAATGTGTTTCGGAACATTATTTTGTTAAGGTTTGGACAGATGACCTCACATTATCTTCAAGCACTCTTTGATATGATGCAGAACTCATAGTTGAATCAATGAATGCAAGCTGTCCGGTCCCTGAGGCAGTGAAGCAACCCCAAGCAATAACATTTCCACCACCATGCTTCACAGTTGGTATGAGGTGCTTCTCCTGAAAATCTATCTTTAGTCTCAGTAACAGCAGACATGTTTGGTGGAGACCAAACAATTCTATCTTTGATTCATCTATCCAGAGCACATAATTCCAAAAGGCCTGGTCTTCTTCGCCTGTATGCTCATTTTCAAACTGTAGTCTTGCAAAGGCTTTTTCCTGGCACGCCTCGCATGCAGGTCAAATGTGTGCAATCTCGTTCTGATTGTAGAAGCATTCACTTTGACACCAACAGTTGCAAGACTTAGTAGCAGATCCTGTGATGAAATTTTCATGTTCTTGGAGACGACTTTTTGCATCAGACGGTCTGCTCTTGGGCTGAATTTGCTTGGACGGCAAGTCCTGGACAAATTGACACTTGTTTGAAATCTGCACCACTTGTAGATGATTTTCCTTACAGTGGAAGGATTCCACGGTTTCAAATAATTTGGAGATCTTTTTAAATCCCTCTCCAGACTCCTAGGCGCCCCCCCCCCCCCCCCCCACCCCGGAAGGCCTTCTAGAACTCCTTTAGATATTTGCATGATAACACCACACACCTGTATATCAAAGGGAACACCAGACACTAGATATGAGAGGGGTATACATTAGCACTCCCTAAGCAGGTTCTAATCATTGACACCCAATCTTGAACACCTGATTCTAATTTTATGGTTTTGAAGATGTGATAAATGTACTTACTTTTTCCACGTGACTGATCTGTTTTTTTTTTGTTTTTTTTTTGTTCGTTTGTTTAGTTCACACTTTGTCTTGGATGTACACCAGTTGAGACTTCATTAATCATGGCTCCTTCTAGCCCTCTGGACAAGCCTTAATTTATCGAGCCATTTCATCTCCTCACCCCCGTGTCCAGAAACAGTACTGGCTTCTTTTTAAAACCCCTAGAATTTATTTGACCTCAACTGATCCTTCATCCGATACTGCTTGTAGTTCATTTTCTGAATGTCTTCATCTTCAATGTATGTCTCTCTTTGTGAGTCACCTATTATATAGTGTTGCGCAATCGTTCTAATTACCAGTGCTCCTTGGGATTGCAGCCTCAGCTTATTTTTGGCCTGTTGTTTGTGATCTCTCTCTAATCCTCAAAGAAATACAGCTGCTTTCCGTGTCCTTTACACCTTAAATCACATGCTATTGTTCTCTTTCTGCTTTGAACCAGGGCCATTATAAAGAACATCCTTCTTGATGAATGGGCTTAGTATTTTATCTTTCTGTCGAGCTAACACTTCTGACTGTATTTCTCCTTCCTGAAATAGGCGACATGTTATAAGGACGGGACGTGATAGGCTTGTGACTCATCTAAACCTTTATTTTCTTCCGTGTTAAGCTGGTTTTACACTGTACTAATTTCAGCTCGATTTATTTATTTATTTATTTTGTGTGTGTGTGTGTGTGTGTGTGTCAGAGGCAAAAAATGTCGTATCATAAGAAAATTCTTTGGCCATCTGTCGAGATTGCGGTCTCGCAGTATGCATACCGTGACCTCCTCGACTGATCTACTGGCATTGTGACCGATTGCAAAGGTCATGTTTTTCTCAAAAAATCTGGTCGTGGCAATTACGAGACATGGGGTTTTAAAAAGAAAAGCGGATTGTTGAATTGTGGCAGCAGAGTGAATGTCTCTTTGATGTCTCATCAGAGTTCTAACATGACCGAGCAAAAAAAAAAAAAAAAAAAAGGGACACGGCATGGAAAGAAATAGCGGATAAAATACAGCTTTGTGTATCTTTATTACGTATACACTTTGAAGAATCAACATTCATGTCGTCGTCTTTTACTCCGCCGGGACTCCTTCATGCTTTTGAAGTCATTTTTGTAGGCATAGCTTCGCTACTAGTATACCAAGAGCTTGTTTCTTTTTACGCGACACACGAACATTTCAGCATGAACCTTGCTGATGTAAGTACAACATAATATTTCTGTAATGACCGGTTTTATCGTGCACTCTTCTTCGTACAAGCTGACATTACGCATTATTGAGCAGTCTGTTTATAGAATTGTGGGAAGATTTTATTAAGTCGTAATCTCAAAAGGCTGCTGAAATCACACGGTCTAAATCCGGCATCAGGGAGTTTTATATTCCCAGAGATCTCGGCGTTTTATACGAAATGAGCGTATGTTTGTGCTTCTCTGTGCCAGGATTCTGACCAGGCTGCTTGAGGTGTCTGATGACCCTCAGGTCATTGCTGTTGCTGCTCATGATGTGGGAGAGTATGTAAGACACTACCCTCGGGGCAAAAGGTAAGCCAGTAAAGTAACACCCTTCCACATCTAAAGACAGGCCAGTGTATATATTTAAATTGATATATGTATGCATTCTAGGCACTGTGACATTTATATAAGGACTGCTTCAAACTGGGACGCGCCTTTGTGCCGTAAAATAATAAACTTCTAGGCGATAACGGCACGCTCGGTCACGTCGATCTCTTCGTTACACTTCCCGGCCATGCACGCGCTCTAGTTCGCCGGAGTACTGAGTGCTAACCCCTGTGCGTCATCATAGGTTATATAAGACCTCGTTCACTTCAGCGCTTCGCGGAAGAAAACCCTCAGCTGCCATTCACCGCACGTTAACCACGCCTTCGTTCACGTTTTGGGATTTTGGAGTTTTCGCTTGGCCTTGGATTACGTTTTCCTGTACAGCGCTTGCCTCCGACAAGGTATCCTAACAGGCATCACACCAATCTGTCGCTGAATTGTTTCCATTGCGACAGTTGGCGATTGAGCGAGAAATACGAAGAGACCGCCCTGGTGATTATTTCCTGTGGGCGACCACCACGAGTGTAAACATTTCCTCCGCTCTCAACAGTGCCCCAGTCTCTGCAGGGAGTTAAATGCTCTCCATAGCTGCTCATTGTTGTGAATCAACTTTGGCACGAATCCTTTAATTGAACCACTCCAATGCTATTTAGTCTCTCCGATCTGCACTGCTGGAGATGAGGAATTATCCATGATATTTACTTTTATTTCATTATATCTTCTTCTCCCTAGTTATTACATCTAGCATTGATTGTGTCTTTTCCATCGCAGTTTAAAACGTGAAAAGGGCGTTTGTTTATTCTGAACGAACTCCTGCTTTTCGTTTTTTCTTTTTTTTTTTTGCTTGTTTTCTAATGTTTATCATTTTATCCACGAGCTTGAATAGTTTCCTGCAAACCATATGCGTAATCACCCCGTGATTTAAAATGACTGATATCCAGGAGTGCAATTTCCTGACGCACTTGAGCAGGATGGTTTGAAACGCTCCCAAATGGATTTGTTGAGAATCACTAGTATGACTTGGTAGTGATTAGCAAATGAGGCTAAGTGTAATTTGAATACAGCGCCTTTACGTTCAGTTGGATGACTCTCGAAATGAGCAGTGCTCAGACGTTTTCATATGGACTAGATTATCAACGTGGCTACTCGGACCGAGCGCCACAGATCTGGACCTCCCAGAAACACAGAGTGCAACTGTCCCCGAATCACTTCATTTTATTGATTGACTTTGGAAAGAGTACAGAAGTTACCTTATGTTGTGTCCCTTCATTGCTTCATCTATGGATTCAGAGCATCCTAACACACTGCTTTCTCTTATTCTCCTTGTCTCACCCCCCTTTCTCTATCAGGGTGATTGAACAGCTAGGTGGGAAGCAGCTAGTAATGAACCACATGCATCATGAAGATCAACTTGTGCGCTACAATGCCCTACTAGCCGTTCAGAAGCTGATGGTGCATAACTGGTAAGTTTCCTGTTCCTCATCAGTCCAGGAAAAGTAAAATGTCAGGCCCACTATTTTAAACCGTGTTTCGACACCGCTGCAACAGGCACCCAAGCCATGGTAACGTTTTTGCCATTAGTGTAATACGTGTAAGTGCATGTGGTTACACGTGCAATAATGGTTGATTATTTAATTTAATAATTACGTCAAAAGTTGTGCGTCGATTGTCTATAACAGCAGCTCTGACAGTCGTGCGGGATGGAATTCAAACGACAGGTTTATATCGATGTGCTAATTTGAACCCGTTTGCGTTTCTATAGTAACAGCTAATTCATAGGGAATCGTTCAGCTCTGTGTAATCTAAGGTTAATAATAAACACACAACTAATATGCTGCTGTTTAACAAGAATAAGCAATAATAAATAATCGCAGACATGGTGAAGCGGGGAGAGGTTTATTTAATATTCATCTAAGGGTTTCTGGTGTGAAAGCATTACAACGGGCGGTAAGTTTCCCACCACGGGAGAGTCTTATAAAAAGACCGAAGACTCTGTGCTTTCTTATTTCTCTTTTTAACGTGACAAAGCTGCATACCCCCCCCCCCTTCTCTTATTTAAGAAAGGAAAGAGCAGGAATGAGAGTTGATTGATGTTTCATATGCTCGACAACATGAAATGTAACTATAAACTGATAAATTATGATAAAATTGTAAGGATTGACAAATTGCCGTGGTACAGTATAAGAGGAATAAAACACTTCGGGAGAGTATTGGAAACAAACGGGGGTAGTAACCCCCCTGTTGATTATTTACCTATAAGAGCACGTCCTGTCATGTTTGTTCCGTACATTCCCATGGGCCACGAGTTATTTAAACCTGTTTTATTTATTTATTTATTTTAATTATTATTCTGATGGATGCTTTACTACACTAAGCATTTTCAAATAGTTCCATTTATAAGTGAAGATCTCCGTACATGACATTAAGGAAACCAGCGGTTTATCACGTCGTACTTAAAAAAAAGAAAAAGAAAAAAAGATGCACGTTTATGGTAAATGCTGACATTTGGAAATCGTTTTTGATACTGATGCTGTTGCTGATATTGACTACAAGCCTTTGAAGCAAGGAAGAGGGGAGAAACAACAAATATTTGTGTTCTCCCTTATCCATGTCTGATCCCATAGATCTTATATTTTGACCTTAAATGAGACTATTATGCGCTTGGAGGCTCTAAGTTTTGTTTGTAGTCTTTCTCATCTAGATCAAATCAAAGTGCTTATTGACGCATTTATTTTGGATGCGTGTGAGAAATGCGTTCCACGTGTCCGCCACTGGGTTGTCCACGTTTCTCTTGCAAAGGTAGATCTTTTAGCATTATTTTATGTATGCGTTTGTTTCATAAACGCAGCATCAGAATACATCACGGTATCAGAACGTGTGTGTAGGGTGGATTTCACCATGGAAGGATACGATACGGCCCGGTTTTCAGGACCAGCTCATCCTGGCTCAGTGTGGATGGTTACACAGTAAGTACTCACTGTGTAAATAGGGTCACAGATTTGTCATACTAAGCAATTAATAAGAACAAATATTCATCCAAGCTGAGTATTACATTCCCATGGGGTCACGGAATAAGTGCTGTAAATGAAGCATTGCACTCACTGATCGCAAAGAAATGTTGCTCAAATGGCACGAAAGTAAATGCCAACACTGCATTATTATGCGCAGTGTGTGTGGTGTTATTTATCTGTTTGCACTCAGCTCACCAACTCATTACTGAGATGAACAACCTTAATTGGCTTTTTATTGTAAGAATAACGTGATCGTGGTTCTTATTTATTCTTCGAGCTTTTCATACGGCAAAAGTAAGCAGTAAATTTAGATCCAGATTGGAGACCTTCACTTAAAAACCTAGGGCTCCTTATAATGAAAACGAACCCATCTGTTTATTATAGCAGATCAATTAAACATGTATTCAATTTGCTTATTCATCTACACACAGTCATCCACAATAACTCATTTTTTTTTTGCACATTTCTTTAAATAATAATAAAACAATCAGTCTGAACCTGAAATCTCTCATTTAGATAAGTATTGAGTTCTTTATATTCAGTATTTTGCAGAAGCACGTTTAGGAGCAATTACAGCGTTGACTCTACTTGAGTCCTCTAGTATCTATGCACATCTGGATTTGGGCAGTTTCTCCCCTCCCATTCTTCCTGGCAGATTTTCTCAAGATCAATCAGATTTGATGAGAACGCCTGTGAATTGCATCTTCAGGTCTCTCCCTAGATGTTCTATGAGGATCAAGGCTTCGGTAGAGCCATTCAGCCACTCCAACATTGTATTGGCTGCGTGCTTTGGGTCGGTATCGCGCTATAGGGTAACTTTTTTTCACGCCACTCTGAGGTTGTGCGCACGCTGGAGCAGATTTTCAAGAGCCTCTTTGTATTTGGCTCCATTCATCCTTTTCTCAGTTCTGACCAGTTTTCCAGTCCCTCCGCTGAGAAGCACTCCCGTAGCATAACGCTGCCACCATCATACTTTACCATAGGAATGGTATTCGCCATTTGATGAACAGAGTTTTCACCAGACGTAGTGTTTGGAGTTCAAAATGTTCAGTTTTCTCACCGGAGTCTTTTCCCTCTTGTTCACAGTACTTCAAGTGTCTTGTCTTGTGTTAATGGAATATTTCTGAGAAATGGTTTTACTGCTGGCAGGTTCTCCCATCTCTGGACTTCTGAAGCTCTGTTGGAATGGCCATTGGGTTCTTGGTCAACTCTCTGACCGAGAGAGCCCAGTTCCTAGCCAGAGTTTATTCATTCAGCCAGCTGTGGGAGAGTCCTGGTGATTCCAAATATTTTCCAATGGATTTATACCCTTACCCAGCACTATTTCTTAACGCTATTCGATCGCAGAGGTCTATGGAGAGTTGATCAGACTCTGGCTTGGTTTTTGATCCGACCTATACTCTGAATAGTAGTGTGCGTGCCTTTCTGTGCGTGCATGTGCAGTCCAAGTTCTAAAGACATTTCGAGATAATCAAAGCCAACAGGATGCACCTGAGCTCAGTCTGAAGTGCATACGCCAAGGGTCTGAATACGTAGCTAAATGAGAGATTTCAGTTTTTTCGCGTTTGAATAAATTTGCGAAAAATAAAGAAATAAATCTGAAAGCGTTGTTTTCACTTTGGCGTTATGGATAATTGTGTGTAGGTCAATGGCGAAAGAAAGTGAACGTGATTTCATCTCGGAATGAATCTATAACGCAATAGAATGTACAAACCGTGAAGGGGTCTGAAAGTGAATACGGTCCAAACCCACTGTTTACTGTTCACATAGACTTTGAGCTGTGTATGTAAGCGAGTCCTAGGTAAACTGGTTATTCATTAGCCTTAGACTATCACGGATATGCGTCGGTGTAAGTGTTGCTATGGGTTTGTTCCTTTAGCACAGCTTATATATATATATATAGCACAGATTGTCTTCACTAGATGTTCTGTCCTTAATCAGTGGGACGGACACATGTTCTTAGCGACATCTTGTTGAATTAGCATCAGTGTTGGATTGGTTGCACTACTTAAAGGAATTAACGGCTCGGAAAGCGACGTAATGTTCACATCTCTCGTGTCATTTGTAAGCATCGGTGAGCTCTTCCAGTGCTGCACAGCAGATAAACATCGACTTTTCCCTCCACCTGAACAATTCATCAAGCTCTCCAGCCCTTGCTGTGAGCGCGTGGTCTTTTAGCTTGTGTTGCTATTGCGGTGGAGCACTGCTGGAGTTCCATTAGGCAGTGCCGAAAGTCTCGCTCTCTCTGGGATTATTAGGGGTGCACAGAAACATGTTGTTATCGCTTTACTTTACTGTTTGGCCCCAGCAGCTGTTTTGTGGGTCGTCTCTGTGGAAAAACCAGTGTGCTTTGATTCAGAGATGAAATGATTTCATTATAATGCATACAGAATGCGTACAGAAATCTTACTGACGTTTACAAAGTTCTGGCAATCAAGATTTACTTCAGTTTATTATTCGATTAAATTACATCACGCCGTACAAGTCCCTTCGAATGACCTGCTAATATAGAACCAGTAACCTATTAGAATGAGCAGACTGATATATGAATTTGTAGTACAGCCTGAACTACAGTCTGAGCTGCTGTTCTAGAAAATGAATCAACAACCCAGTCAGATCTGAGAATTCAACAAAGTTTAGTCACTGTGCCCTTTATCGTAGATCCGCGCCTCAACGCTCATTGGTAGTGCAGGACACGCTTCACATTTATTCATTTATTGCGGAAATTCTTCATAATAACGTCTTTTGGATAAGAACGGAGAGCAGAGATGTGTTCATGCACGCGCACGTCCTCGTTACCGAGTCATCTGCTTAGCGACGGACAAAATATTCTTTAGCTCGGAAGGCACGAATAATTTCTGTTTCAAGATGGCGGGCTTGTAAACGGGAAGCAGTTCCACTCTGTACAAATGGTGTCGTGTCCTGCTCATGAAAGCGGCCTTTTCAGATTTCAATAGCTGAATGGGAACGAAACGTTCCCATACGAAGAAAAGATTTTTCAGAAACGCGACTCGGGTCTAGCCGCGGTGTGTGGTGTGTTCGGCGACATGCATGTCACGGTGAACCGCCTTTAAAAGCGAGCGTGTAATTAAGACCCCTGTCAGAGTAAAAACCGACATCTTTTCCCTTCCGCTCTTGAAGTAAGTGGCTGAAAGCTTTGCGGCGCTGCAAGACTACATACCTGCAGCTGATTCAAGAAATCCATAAAACTGGATGCAACAGGTAAAGGGTTGTAACGATTGTGTCTTGTTTTGCAGGGAGTATCTGGGCAAACAGCTGCAGTCCACAGAGCAGTCCACACCGGCTGTGGCCGCCCGCAGCTGAACTCTCTCTGAGCTCGTGTTCGCATCAGTGGATGTTGTGTGAGTGTCTGTTATTGCTGCATTGTGGAAGAAGAAAAAAAAAAAAGCCTTGATCCTCTGTATTGATGTAGTGTGTGTGTGTGTGTGTGTTCATAAGAGCACCTTGACTTCCCAGGATTACTGAGCTAACCGAGCATGATTAATGTATATATACTATACATTACAGTAAGTGTATACACTTGCAGTTCTCTTTTAGTTGCAGTCGCGGTTTTCTATGTGCAGCCACCGATCATAGGGGCTTTGACTTTGACTTTGTAGGATCGTGTATCTTCATGCTTGTTGTGAAATGGTTGAGTAGTTTCCAAAGTGAATTGATATTCAGTGTAATTTATTCTTGTGTGTTTTCGTCTTCTGTGTAATACAAGTAAGCATTCCAATAAAGATGAACTTAATAAACCAGGTTTATTTGGTCTGCTATACATTTCTCCAGGGCTGTGTGAACTGTAGGCTACTATCTGCATCTGTAGTTGTTTAGTGCCTTAAATATTCCTGTCTGTATTCACGTCTAAACTAGACGGGGTTGTGGTATGTACAGTGGGGGGAATAAGTATTGGAATTTTTTTCAGTAAATATATTTCCAGTTTCCAATGAAGTTATTCATATGAGATTTTACACCAGACTTTGGTCTTAATTCAAGAAATCTGGAAATCTGAAGAATTCACAACATTAAAGTCTGTAATTGACGTTCTGTGTAATAAAGTGGAACGACACGGGGGTATTGAACACGCTAACTGAAATGTATTTAATACTTAGTGGAGAAGAATTTGTTTGTAATGACCGCTTCAAGATGCTTCCTGTATGAAGAAATTAATGGGCCGCAGTATTCAGGTGTGATTTTGTCCCATTCTTCTAAATCTATTGTCTTTAAATCTTGTTCAGGTGATTGACTGGGACATTCTAACACCTTGATTTTTTTTCCCCCTCTGAAACCAGTTAAGAGTTTCCTTTGCTGTATGTTTTGGATCGTTGTCCTGCTGGAAGTCCATCCACGTCTCATCTTCATCATCCTGATGGATGGCAGCAGATTCTTCTCAAGAATCTCCAGATAAAAGGCTCCATTCATCGTTCCTTCAATTATATGACGTCTGTCAGTACCATGTGATGAAGAACAGCCCCACACCATGATGCTTCCACCTCCAAACTTCACTGTTGGTGTAATTTTTTAGGGAGATGTGCAGTGACATTTCTTCTCCAAACATGGTGTGTAGTACGACAGCCAAAAAGTTCAATTTTTCTCTCGTCTGAACAGACTACACTCTCAAAGTATTTCATAGGCCTGTCCAAATGAGTTGTAGTAAACTGTAAACGAGCTTCAACATGCCTTTTCATTAGTAATGGAGTCTTGCGTTGTGATCGTGAGCAGTGGAGTGCACTGCCTATTGTTTTCTCTGTGACGATGGTACCTGCTGCCTCCATGTGTTTCTGGAGCGCTTTCCGAGTGGTCCTTGTCTCTTGGGTTACTCTTCTGACTCTTCTGACAGATAGGAGGTATAATGACTTACAGCTAATTTCAGCTGGTTCCTTCCCTTGGAGAACTGCTTTTCCTTGGTGTGTTCAATACTTTTCTCTTGTGTCATTCCACTTTATTCCACATAACTTTATTTATGTAATTCAATGTTGTGAATTCCTTATATTTCCAGATTTCTTGAGTTAATACTGATGTCTGGTGAAAATTTCATGTGAATATCCTCATTGGAAATATATTTACTGAAAAGAAATTTCAATACTTATTTCCCCCGCTGTGTAGGAAGGCGTTTGTTTGTTTATTTATTTATTTTTAAATAAAGGTGGACACTACCATTATGCCCCATAAACACGGGATAACGCTGTGTAAAAACAGTCACTTTTCATTCACAAGTGATAACAAATAGTCATTTGCAGAACAACTTTATTGCAGTCCTGAACCAGACATCCCAGCAATCCTCCCCACGAGCGTCATGTTCTGTGTCTTTTTAAGCGCAGAGTGAAGGCAAACATCTTGCACTCGGAAGATTTGATTTGTCCTGCGGTATCCCAGTCCCAGTGCACACACAGTCTTTCAGTGCGAAGCTTTCAAACAAACAAAATAAGTGCACTTCCTCTTCATTTCTGCATTTGTTTTCACTTCGAACACATAATCTGTTCAATCCGAATAACGCGTTTGGATTTAGTTACGTATACATGAATACTCATACTGAACAGCATCTACGCTTGAGTTTGAAAGCTTCTCTGTGCATTTCTTCCTTTTCCCCCCTGTGTAGTATACAGTATCTCACAAAAGTAAGTACACCCCTGACATTTTTGTAAATATTTGATGATATCTTTTCACGTGACAACACTGAAGAAATGACACTTTGCTACAATGTAAAGTAGTGAGTGTACAGCTTGTGTAACAGTGTCCATTTACTGTCCCCTCAAAATAACTCAACACACAGACATTAATGTCTAAACCGCTGGCAACAAAAGTGAGTACACCCCTAAGTGAAAACGTCTAAGGGACTCGCTGATGGATAGAAGGTCTGCTACAGTCCCTTCCAAATATTAACGTTCTTGCATATTGTTTAACTTAATTGTTCAGTACTGCCAGTGCATGAATCATTCTTCTCAGGGGAGCAATACAGAACCTTCGTTTCATGTGTGACTTGTAAATAGACTTCCTGCACACACTATTAAATATTTTAATGAATGTGTTGTGCGTCTCTACTTCAGACCACACACTGTGGGGAAAATGGAAGGTTAACGCTGTGATACAGACCATGGTAAGGTTTTATTTTTCTCCTCATAATACTCGTTGACGTTCTTCCAAAACGGTAATATTGCACTGTTCTTCCTTTACATGATCTATTATTTACTCCAAAGTCAATTGGTGCGAATAAATGATTTTTTTTTATTTTTTATGATGCAGCCAATAATCATTACATATCTGACTGTATTTTACTTCATTTTCACTGCTGATGACGTGTTATGGATGCGTCGGTGAAGTGAACTGAAAAATATCGTCTCAAATGAATTGTCCAGGTGGGCGTTCTGGTCGTCGACCGTCGATGATAGGCTGCATAAATCTACCATTTGAGATAGAAAGAAATCAGCCCATCACTGCTTAAAAAAAACATTCACGACATTAGAATAGCGATCGGCTCGTCCTCATGCTGCACCGAAGCTAGACATCACCTGCCTCGACAACTTTACAACTAAGTCAACATGTCTACTTTCGAGGAAGGCGATGCCAAAACTCTAAAAGAAACAGTACGGCAGCTTCGAACACCAACCTGTTATCTCGACACACTCCATCCTTTTTCAAAAACGTTTTTAAAGTGTTTAAAAAAAGAAAAGATCTCTTCGACATCTCTTAGTAAATGCCTCAGTCCTCTCAGGCACTTTTTTTTCTGAAATCCATGAAAACAGCCATTGTTAAGCCCCTTCTGAACAAGAGCAATCTGGATAACCTTGGTTTTAAACAGCTATAGACCAATCTTCCTTTCATAGGCGAGGTCATTGAAAAGCTTGTTTTCAATCAGCTGAAGCGATTTCTATGCTCAAATAGCTATTTGGACAATTTTCAACCTGGTTTCCGACAGCATCACTGCACAGAGACGGCACTCATAAAGATAATTAATGATCTTCGGTGAAATACTGATTCTGGCAAAATATAACCGTGCTGGTATTGGATCTCAGTGCTGCTTTTAACCCGGTCGACTACAATAAACTCCTAGACAGACTGGAAAACTGAGTAGGGCTGTCTGGGATGGTCTTGAGTCGTCGCCGCGCTCTTGGGGTAATTTTGGGCGGCTGGCCACTCCTGGGAAGGTTCAACACTGTTCCATGTCTTCGCCATTTGTGGATAATGGCTCTCACTGTGGTTCGCTGGATTCCCAAAGCTTTGGAAATGGCTTTATAACCCTTTCCAGACTGATAGATCTCAATTACTTTCTTTCTCAATTGTTCCTGAATTTCTTTGGGTCTCGGCATGATGTGTAGCTTTTAAGGATCTTCTGGTGGACCTTACTGTGTCAAGCAGCTCCTATTTAAGTGATGCCTTGATTGTGAACAGGTGTGGCAATAATCAGGCCTGGGTGTGGCTAGAGAAATTGAACTCAGGTGTGGACAACCACAGTTATAGTATGTTTTAACAAGGGGGGCAATCACTTTTTCACACAGGGCCATGATGGTTTGGATTTTTTTTCACCTTTAATAATAAACACCTTCATTTACAAATTGCATTTTGTGTTTACTTGTGTTGTCCTTGACTATTGTTTAAATTGGTTTGATGTTCCGAAACACTTAAGTGTGACAAACATGCAAAGGAACAGGAAATGACGAAGGGGGCAAACACTTTTTCACACCACTGTAGGCAGCTATAAATCTGAGTGGACGTCCATGACGTATGGAGTCCCACAAGGCTCAATCCTTGGACCGCTGCTGCTCACCCTGTATATACTCCCACTAGGCCAGATTATAAAGAGGAATCAAATTGCATACCATAGTTACAATATGCAGACGACACAAAGATCTACCTAGGTCTGTCGCCTAACGATTCCCACCCCATAAACCCCCTGTGCCACTGCCTTGATCAAATTAACAGGTGGATGTGCCGAAACTTCCTTCAGTTAAAACAGAGAGTCTCGAGTTGAACACGTACCTTGACTCCAGGGGTCTAAAGACAAAAAATCGAATCGGGAAACTTGGTGTCATTTTGGAGTCTGATCTAAGTTTCCGTATTCAAGTGAAAGCAATAACCAACTAAGCCTACTATCAGGTCAAAAATAGAACGAGAAGTAGGTGTTTCATTTCCAGTCAAGACTTGGAGAAAGTTGTTCATGCGTTCAATTCCAGCAGGGTGGATTACTGTAATGGACTTGTGCTGCTGCCAGGATTCTCACCCCAACCAAAATATCTGAGCTTATTATTCCAGTCCTCAGGTCTTTACACTGGCTTCCAGTAACATTCAGAATTGATTTTAAAATACTAATACTAGTTTATAAATCACTACATGGCCTAGGACCTAAATACATTCCAGATATGTTTACTGAATAGAAACAGAACAGGCCTCTCGGATCATTAGGATTGGGTCAGTGGTTCACTCAAAACAAGGTGGGACAGCGTTGAGTTATTATGTCACCTGTGGCTGGAACCAGCTTCCAGAAGAAGTAAGTGCTCAAGTATGTGCTCAAACACTAGCCACATTTAAAACAGGACCGAAAACACATCAATTTAGCCACGCATTTACTGACTGAACACTACGCTGCACTCTATTGATTTATCTAGACCATTTAAGCTCTGTAAATCTGTGGACATCGTCTCAAAGCAGCTTTACAGCAATGTATAAACACAGGATATAGATTTTAATTGTGTGACTTGATCCCTATTGAGTCTGCCGGTGGTGAGGGAAAAACTCCCTAAGATGAAATGAGGAAGAAACCTTGAGAGGAACCAGACTCAGAAGGGAACCCGTCCTCATCTGGGTAACACCGGATAGTGTGAAAGTAAAAGAAAGTTCATTATGGTGTTTATATGAAGTCTTTTTTTGTTCAACTAATCCACTATAATCTCTTTTTCTTTGTTGCATGTTGCTTGAAAGCATCATTTTTTTTTTTTTTTGGTTTCCAACTGCAGTCCTATTTATGCTATTTCTCAAATGACTTCCAAACACTGCCGCCTGCACCATAATGGAGACACCGGGTGTGTGCAGCGTGTAGGTTCTGGCAGATGCAGCACCTGGGTAATTTGTGTACAGACACTCTGGCTGAAATGGAAAACAAACCATGGCGCTGCTAGCTAACAGGTGGGAACCCTATGTGCTTGCTCGATGTCCTGCTAAATAACCTTCCACCCTATTAGCATTGACCGATGCATTAACTCATTCAGATGTCAGGTTGTAGACTTCGAAATGTTGCGGGTAGTTTAACTGCTTTATCTGGCCTCAGTGTCAACAGATTTAGTAGAAGTAAGATAAAGGTGTAATTATGTTATTGGAAGTTTTGTTAGTGGAAGGTTTTATTGCTTTTTTTTTTTTTTTTTAAATACAGACCACAATGTTTCCTATTATTGTCTTTAAAGACCATGCTCTAGGGAAATATGTGCCCGGTCCTCATCAGTTGGAGAATGAACCTAGTCGAATGAATGAAATGAACTGTGAGCAAGTTTGATGTTTCTGTTTGAGAATATTGAGCCCCTGTTCTGGCCATCCTGCATGTCCTGAGCAAGTCATGGTTAATATTCTCAATTCATCTTATTGACCGACTCCTTTTGGGCTTGTTGACACAGGTCCCCAGATTGCCTGTTCCCTTGGTTACAGTTAAAACAACAGAGACTCTACAGTGTTATGGTGAGTCTCTGTGTCACACTGCCTACGCTTGGTGGAATGTCACAATGGGTGAATGAGTGCAACCCAACGCATCACACACCATGAATGTGCTCTCAGCAGTACATTTAAACATCTCAGTGTGTGTGTGTGTGTGTGTGTGTGTGTGTGTGTGTGTGTATGATTAGGCCATGTGATTTACTTCTTATCTGCCTTGGAAAAAGTATAGAGAAGGAGAGCCCAATTGACTCACATGTCAAGATCACATAAAAGAAGACCCCCCACAGAATGGCAGAAGATGGTGATCATGAGCTTTAAAGGTGCACTCTAAAGCCACCATAAATACTATACTCCAAGTGACCATATGAGAGCTTTTCTGTATAGCCGTGTAAACATTCTTCAGAATTCTCCTTTTGTGTTGCAGTGAAAACAGCACACAGGTTTGGAACAGCGTGAGGGTGAGTAAATAGTTTTCTGTAAGTAATTTGGTCTGACACAGTCGTGTCGTTTTACAGAGACATTCTAACAATGATGAAAAGATCATCAAATAATATATATATATATATATATATATATATATATATATATATATATATATATATATATATATATATATATATAAAATTCGGACGCCAGAAAAGAAGGGTAAGCAGACTGGAACAGAAAATACGTTAGTAGTGTCACGCACCGTAGAGAGCACGGAAGCAAAAGCGGGTGGCAGGATCAGTACGTAAGTCCGAGGGTGTTGGACAAGGGTGTTGGCGGGCAGAGGTCAGGCGATCGGGCGAACAAAACTATAGGGGGCAGAATTTCTAGGTCGGGAACGTGAGTAATGGTCAAGGAAACTAAGCGAACAAACACTAGAAACGACGGCTTGGAATATCGACAGAGAACAAGTCTACTGAACGTACAGTATACTTCGCAAAGTGAGATTGCGTTCAAGGTCTCTAAATAGCTGTGGTGCGAGACCGACGTGAGTGGCTGCGGGTGTGTGTGATTAGAACTCCGGGGAAGGTGAGCGCATGCGTGTGTGGGAGGTGTGTGTTGCTTCTTGGGAAACTGAGTCGTGGCTGGACTGGGATATGACGCGTAGTATACACACGGTGGACGTTTTGTAATTCATATTGCTGGTCTGCGCCACTGTTTGGAACATCTTATTCACTATATTAATGCATAACGAGATGCCTGCCTGGGGTAGAGTGTGAGTGAGTACATCTGGAGTCTTATAAACCATTTCATCTAACTTGGTTTTTGTATTGTAATACACATTGACTTTACTGTAGTTATCCATCCATCCATTTTCCATTAATGTTATGGCTGATTGGTGCGTACGCCCAACATGGGTTGCTATGGGTGTATGGGAATTCAAATAATAATAATAATAATAATAATAATACACTTTAAAAAAAAAAACCTTCACAGAATCAAGAACATCACCGCTAATATGATGCGACAATCTCTCAGAGCTCTTAACCATAATCCCTTGACTTAACACCATTACAAAAGGAGGAAAGTCGAAGACCTTTGAAGTATAATTCGCAGCACGTCTTTAGACAGTGCACCATCACGAAAACGTTGCCTGCGCTGTGTTACAATCAGCCAGTGATTGCGTCCTTCTGGTATTTCTTGCAGCGGAGCCATTCATGTGCCGATGGACCTTTCAGTGCCACCGGGAGTTCCTATTTAGGTCCTGATTGCTGACATCAGTGGCATTTTTGTATGACTCGAGCACTGAAACAGCGTTAACAAAGCACATCCGTCACTGAAAGGTGCCGTAGAGCAAAACCCGAATGTCAGTTTTTCTGCTCTCTTCTCTCAAATGAATCATCTTGTCTTTCCATAAAATTCCTAGGAACAGTAATGGTGTATGTATATGGCTAGTGTTCATAATTTAACCTTACATTCAAAGGAGACCTGTTACGCAAAATTCACTTTTACATGGTGGTTGAACATAAACGTGTGTCGGCAGTGTGTGTACACACAACCACCCCACAATGGTAAAGATCCACCCAGTTCCTTTTTTTATATTCCCCATAAATCACAAACCGTGTAGTAATCAAAATGAGTCGTTCTCATTTTCGACCCATCGTGACGTCACGTTGGAACAAGCCCCGCCCAGGAACTCTGCACTATTAGCATAGCTCCTCCCACCCAGTCCGCCGTGTTCACGCCGGAGCAGCTACAGTGATGAGAAGACTGTCTCCGCTTCGTCAGCGTCGTAAGTGCGTTGTTGCGGTCTGTAAGAATCAACATGAGTCCTCGTGTACTCCCGGCTTCAGAGTCACTGTCACAGTGGAATAGTTTTATTTCTGGAGGAAATGTGCCCTGAAAGTACCTTAAATCATTTTACACCGATCTTTGTTAGCAAATTCAACGGCTAATCTAGTATCCGAAGCACTAGCTGTTCTCTTCTGGAAAGGGGGCGGGGCTCAGCAGCTCATTTGCATGTAAAGAGACACACGAAAACAGCATTTACAGAATGGTATAATAGATGATCCATGGGGTAATTTGAGCTGAAACTTCACAGACACATTCTGGGCTCACCTGAGACCAATGAAATCATCAATGACAGTATTTCATAAATGCTCCAGCTTTAATAATATCTGACCTAAAAGGTTAAGATGAGCCTCCATTTCTCAGTGAAATGGCCATATGGGTCATCTACACTCTGGATGAGTCCATGAATTCGCCCTACATTATTGCACCATCAGTGCTAATGGCTTTAGTGAGAGCCCCATCTTTGTGTTAGAATGACGCACGGGGAGGACTTTGATCATGTTTAGTAGCCACTGAACAAAGTATCTCTACTTTGCCATAATTTTCAGCTTCCTCGTAGAACTAGGCATGGAGAGAAATCGGAGAGATGGCGTGTGTAATGTTCAGCCTTGTATATGTGGTGATTTTCAGAGCAGTGTGTATACAGTATACAATCAGGAAGACGGGACTGGACAGCAGGGGCTGTATGACTGAATATACAGTGCTGTGCAAAAGTTTTAGCACCCTATTTTTTGGGGGGTTTTAGTACAAACTTCGTTCTAGTTTTTATTTTATTTGATGACTTCTCCATTTTCGAGTCAGTACAAAAACATGTGACATTCCCAAACGTTAGTTTTCTAGCGCAAAATTAAATGTTATACAGTCAGTAAAGACAGCAGCATATTACGTAAGAGACACTTTTCAGACAGGAAACACAATGAACGCTACTGGGTTTTGCTGCAAAAATAAGACGCGAGTGCGACTGTCAACGGCACCAGAAGAATTGTTTTGGGTTCTGCAAGACGCTCCATAAAACGTACAGCTCGTTTCCTTATAAAACTGGACGAATTCTACTATTCCCGAGACTACTATTTTACTTTAATAGCATTATTTTAAAAGCATCTTTGAATGACGTAGTCTATTATAGTAAAGACGTTTTGTCTATTTGTCTTGAGAACGTGTGACACGTGAAACTGAATCTCCGCACAAACAGTGGGACACCAAATCACAATCCGTGTTAAGACTTTGCTGATGGTGGTGATTAATCTCCGTCAAAGTACCCAATCGTTTATGATCCATACATTACACACGTATTTATAACTGGAACCTTTTTTTTTTTTTGTCCATGACCCATTCAATCATTTGTGATCATCTCATCCTTTACATGTAACTTCCTTAAGCTAGCTGAAGGAGAACTATGAGAGATGGACATATCAGATTGTCGTCATAGTGACATGAGTTATGTTTTTCTTCTTGTGCATTCCGAATCAATCACATCGCCAGATCTATCATAA
The DNA here is from genome assembly GCA_012411365.1 of Ameiurus melas. Taxonomy (NCBI): domain Eukaryota; kingdom Metazoa; phylum Chordata; class Actinopteri; order Siluriformes; family Ictaluridae; genus Ameiurus; species Ameiurus melas. The sequence goes on along the minus strand of CM022756.1, from coordinate 32,751,945 downwards.
TGACACGCATGTCATTTCACAGTCGAGAAATTAAACGCCCAGTGCGCCTTTCAAATAGCACAGCCTCCTTTGCGCATATTTACCAAGGGTGCCAATATTACTGGAGAGCGCTGTATGTTGTTCTCCTTGATCCAGATTCTGATTAAATCTGTTGCTGTGTGATGAGATGTTAGTTTAAAAAAAAATCTTCGTGAGACGCTCGACCGTGTTTCAAGCTGACAGCTTCCAGAGAGTGTCCTGATGTCTCGGGGCCTTTCTCTCTGTACTGTAGTGCATGCAAAGTAAAAAAAAAAGATCTTCTCTCCGCACGTATCTTCATTCAGTCATTCAGAACGCATGCTGCCCACAGAGTACAGAAGAAGAAAAAAACGTCCAGGCTTTAATTAATTGAATCCACTCCAGTCCCATTTGCGCTCATTTTGTAACGCTTCACCTCGTGCATTTCACCGATCAAGGACATGAAGTTTGGAATAAAATCTTCAACTGCCAGATTCCTGATGCTCTACAAGGAAACTCTGGTTGCCATAGAGACGTCACAGCCTCTAAACAAACTTGCTGCATTCAGGGTCCTGCATTCACACTTCAAGGTCATTATGAAAGCATGAGAACACTCCTACCTATATCTCTTTCTCTCTCTGTCTGCCTCTCTTTCACGCTCTCCTCTCTCATACGGACTGACGTTTTCATTACCCCCCCTTCACTTCCGCAGCGCCTCTCCAGTGCTCACAGCATGGGATGTGACTATATTGCTGCTTAAATTTGAGTCGATTACAAAATATACACATTCACATCCTCATAGCTTTACCGCCTTGTTGTCAGTCAGCCCTTAAGGATGATGTATGTTTCTGATGTCTTTCATTCTCAATATACGCCAGGATTATATCTTTAAATACGCATTCAAGCAAACAAACACGTTGGTTGAGTCTTATGATTTTAGATGTTCGGTTTAGGACCTGTGCGCTCCTTCCATGCATACACATCACAACATTGGGACGCAAACAGTTCTGAAGAACTCTGCTTCAGCATTCGAGTGATGATTTCTTTGAACAAACTGCCCTTGTGTTTTTCTTCTCACATGTCCCCGCAGGAAGTATCAGCTACTTGAACAGAGGTGGCTGAAGAACACTTGACTCGACAAGGCTCTTTTCTTTCCTAACACGGACCTTTTTCAAATAAAAGCCAAATGAACTTGCAGTCTGCCCCAGTCATCTCTTACATTAGGTGACATTAGGTGAGAGACGAGTGCAGGAAAGATGAAGCGAACGACACAAATATACCAGTCTCTTAGCAACATGTCATCTTCACATCATATTGGTTGGAAAACATGAAGTGGGTTCTGGATATTTAATAGTCATGCATGGTATATACAGTGAGGGGGAAAAAGTATTTGATCCCCTGCTGATTTTGTACGTTTGCCCTCTACAAAGAAATGATCAGTCTATAATTTTAAATGAAGGTTTATTTGAACAGTGAGAGACAGAATAACAACAAAAAAATCCAAAAAAAACGCATGTCAAAAATGTTATAAATTGATTTGAAATAAGTATTTGACCCCCTCTCAATCAGAAAGATTTCTGGCTCCCAGGTGTCTTTTATACAGGTAACGAGCTGAGATTAGGAACACACTCTTAAAGGGAGTCTCCTAATCTCAGCTTGTTACCTGTATAAAAGACACCTGTCCACAGAAGCAATCAATCAATCAGATTCCAAACTCTCCACCATGGCCAAGACCAAAGAGCTCTCCAAGGATGTCAGAGACAAGATTGTAGACCTACACAAGTCTGGAATGGGCTACAAGACCATTGCCACAAGCAACAAGTTGGTGTGATTATTCGTAAATGGAAGAAACACAAAAGAACTGTCAATCTCCCTCGGCCTGGGGCTCCATGCAAGATCTCACCTCGTGGAGTTGCAATGATCATGAGAACAGTGAGGAATCAGCCCAAAACTACACGGGAGGATCTTGTCAATGATCTCAAGGCAGCTGGGACCATAGTCACCAAGAAAACAATTGGTAACACACTACGCCGTGAAGGACTGAAATCCTGCAGTGCCCGCAAGGTCCCCCTGCTCAAGAAAGCACATATACATGTCCGTCTGAAGTTTGCCAATGAACATCTGAATGATTCAGAGGAGAACTGGGTGAAAGTGTTGTGGTCAGATGAGACCAAAATGGAGCTCTTTGGCATCAACTCAACTCGCCGTGTTTGGAGGAGGAGGAATGCTGCCTATGACCCCAAGAACACCATCCCCACTGTCAAACATGGAGGTGGAAACATTATGCTTTGGGGGAGTTTTTCTGCGAAGGGGACAGGACAACTTCACCGCATCAAAGGGACGATGGAAGGGGCCATGTACCGTCAAATCTTGGGTGAGAACCTCCTTCCCTCAGCCAGGGCATTGAAAATGGGTCGTGGATGGGTATTCCAGCATGACAATGACCCAAAACACACGGCCAAGGCAACAAAGGAGTGGCTCAAGAAGAAGCACATTAAGGCCTAGCCAGTCTCCAAACCTTAATCCCATAGAAAATCTGTGGAGGGAGCTGAAGGTTCGAGTTGCCAAAAGTCAGCCTCGAAACCTTAATGACTTGGAGAAGATCTGCAAAGAGGAGTGGGACAAAATCCCTCCTGAGATGTGTGCAAACCTGGTGGCCAACTACAAGAAACGTCTGACCTCTGTGATTGCCAACAAGTACTAAGTCATGTTTTGCAGAGGGGTCAAATACTTATTTCCCATTTCCCACTTATTCTCATTTAAAATGCAAATCAATTTATAACATTTTTGACATGCCTTTTTCTGGATTTTCTTGTTGTTATTCTGTCTCTCACTGTTCAAATAAACCTACCATTAAAATTATAGACTGATCATTTCTTTGTCAGTGGACAAACGTACAAAATCAGCAGGGGATTAAATACTTTTTTCCCCTCACTGTAGGTCTATTAGCGGTGCGTTTAGTTTAAATCAATACGGCCACGTGCGTGGGAAAGAGGCTGTAGCAGTATCTTCATTTGCTCTGCTTGCAATATTCTAGTCCACTATGCTTTACCTTACTCAGTGTGTAAGATCACCGCAGGAGGTGTTCGCTAGGATATTTGTGATGATTTTCTTTGTTCTTTGAAGTGCCCCCCAAATCATGATTTTATCCTGCGGAACCAATGACCATCGCGTCTCGATGTCCCAACTGCCTGAGCAAAAAAACAAAACAAAAAAAAAAAAAACCATTGCTGCCCTGTATCCATGGTTACATCAAAGCCGGAATATAACCATGTTAAACAAACCCTCCCATTCCTTCTAGATCACTGACAAGTTGCCATTTAAGGTGTAAAAGAGCTCCATTGATCCAGCTGCTACTCGGTTTTGTTGGTGTCACATACTGTAGTAACTTATGAATGCATCTTCACTAAATGAATATATTGTTGTGTTCAAGGACGTGTTGACAGGAATATATAAATTAGAGAGAGCATGGCAATAGTGCAGAACATAATAAGTAAAGAATAAAACACCACAGAGTCTTTTATTCTTCTTATACCACAACAAGTTGCAAATGATTTACAATTTATAATTCACATAAAAGACTTTTATCATGTTTGACAAGATAACAGCTCGCAGTCTTCTATAATACCTGGTTGTATTGATGGCATGTATGCTGTTGTATGAATGTACAACAATGTATCAGGTCGATTCATAACATTTCCAGTTGACTGGAACTTCTTATTTATTGCTCTGATGGTGGAAATGGACATTTTCAATGCTTGTACTATTTTCTTATAGCCACGCCCCATTTTGTGAATCTCAACAACCTTTTGCCGCACATCACAGCTATATTTCTCGGTCTAACCCATTGTTATGAATGACTAAGGGAATTTCGCCTGTGTGTTACCTCATATTTATACCCCTGTGAAACAGGAAGTCATGGCTGAATAATTTCCTGTTCCTAGTCACCCAGGTGTACAAATTGTTTTTAAATATCAATAGGAATATAATTCAAATATATTTCTCTCACATTAATTCAGAAATTGCCAATAATTGTTGCATACCTATATTTTATACATATATGCATATATATATATATAAATTTTTTGGATAACCCCATGTTGCTTCTTTGCTCATATTTACCAAGGGTGCCAATATTAGTGGAGAGCACTGTACTGTACATGTAATGTTGTGGATGGTCCAGATTAGTTCCTCTTATCACTTAATTGTAGCGGCTATAAACAGCCTTTCCATCACCAGTCTCTCTTTCTCTCTCTCTCTCTCTCTCTCTCTCTCTCTTTCTCTCTTTCTCTCTCTCTCTCTCTCTCTCTCTCTCTTTTTTTCTTCTCTCTCTCTCTCTCTCTCTTTCTCTCTCTCTCTCTCTCTCTCTCTCTCTCTCTCTCTCTCTCTTTCTCTCTTTCTCTCTTTCTCTCTTTCTCTCTCTCTCTCTCTCTCTCTCTCTCTCCTCTCTCTCTCTCTCTCTCTCTCTCTCTCTCTCTCTCTCTCTCTTTCTCTCTTTCTCTCTCTCTCTCTCTCTCTCTCTCTCTCTTTCTCTCTTTCTCTCTCTCTCTTGAAATTAATAAGACAAAAGTAAAATGCAGTCTGTTATTAAAAAACGGGAAAGCTTCAGTGGAAACTATACGGCTGTTATATGTTATACCATATGTACTGACAAAATATCAGTGATTATACATCTTTGTTAAATAACAACATTTAAAACATCTTTTTATCTGTTTTGGGTAACATGGAATTGTGCCCTGTGATGGACTGGTACCCCGTCTAGGGTGTACCCTGCCTTGTGCCCGATGCTCTCTGGGATTGGTTCTAGCTTCCACGCGACCCTGATAAGGAGTAAGCGGTAGATGATGGATGGATGGATGGATGGATGTTTGGAGCCTCTGCCATCCAAGTCATACATAGAATGAGTACATTAGTATAAACCTGTGATTTGAATTATAGCCAGAACTAACGCCAGTGCTGCTGTTTTAGAAAATTAACCAACACCTCCTGACCAATCAGATTTGAGGATTCAACAGCGCTGTGGTATAAAGAAATAATCACGATAACTGAATTCATTTTGAACGGAATAAATATATTCAGATATTTTGCAAACCGAGGTTTCTTCTGCTCATCAGATGGACCTATATCCCACTTGTGCATGTTATAATAATGGAGTTTTACTTTCACGTGGTTCAGGTATTTTTTTAGGTCAGGAAATGGCGTTTACCACATTTTCATTAGCACATCTGGACAGACGGATGCTTTATTAGGAACACCTGCACATTCATGCAGTTATCCCATAGGCTAGTCTTTCAATCAGGACTCTAATTAAGCTAAAGTAAGGTGAGCGCAATGGGCCTACTGTATGTACTGACTTTTCAGAGGTACACCACGTTCATGTAAACGAAATGTACTACAGGTACCAAAGATGAGACCCTCTAGTGACCAGGTACGTGTAGAGTAGCCTACTTTGTGTTCTGAGAGTATAACCGGTCCAGATCAATGTAGCTGGACATCCAACAGGACACATTAAGAAGACAGGTGTTCCTAATAAAGTGGACGGTGAGAATCTATACAGTGTCTTCCATTAATTTTGGCACCCTTGGTAAATATGAGCAAAGAAGGCTGCTCTCATGGGTCTGAAAACAATTGCTAACACAACACGGGTTTATCAGAAAAATAAAGAAATATCGATGTGTTAAATATAGGTGTGCAACAATTATTGGCACCCTTTTTTTTTTGTCAATACTTTGTGCTACCTTTGTTTGCCAAGATAACAGCTCTGAGTCTGCTCCTGTAATGCCTGATGAGGTTGGAGAACACTTTTTTTTTCCACTGGGGGATTTTCGTTTATTGCCTCCCTCTTCCATCCTGCAGAAAGGAATGAAATCGAAAAGAAAGAGAGAGAGAAAGAAAGAAAGAAAAATAAAAAGCCCACGCTGCAAACACTTCCTGTAGATTTCGTCCAAACTTCATTGAGAGTCGGAGTGTGTCTCTGCGGGCGTTTCAGCCAGTGCGCTGCGCTCTGATGTCATCAGGCGGCCACAGCTGGAGCGCCTCTGGAGCGCCAGTGCGTGTGAAAAACGCATCCTGTGCGGGAACAAACACGCATCCTACTGCTTTCAACGCGGCGGAGAGTTTCTATAAGCCAGTTCTTTCTTTCTTTTTGCACCTCGCCGATTTGAAGGGACTACCGACAATACGGTAAGCTTATTGTCTCTTCTTTATGGGCGCACTGTTGCTCTAGCGAGCCCATATCTCTAATATAGCTCTAAATATCATCTTTTTTAATGTTAGGAAAAATTGAACTAATGTGACAGATACCTTTGAATTAAAATGTATTATTATTATTATTATTATTATTATTATTATTATTATTATTATTATTATTTATTGCCATTGTGTCTCTAGAGGAGATGGATATCAGCGTGATGCAGATTTTTAAAGAGGATCAGTGTCCTACTGCTGGTGTTGAGGACTGTTTGGTGAACTTGGACTCGCTTTCGGATGCGCCTCTGAACTCCTCAGGGAATGAGAGCTGGCCGAGGGAGGTCGAGACCCTGTCCCCCATCGTGCCTGTCATCACAGCTGTCTATTCTGTGGTGTTCGTCGTCGGCCTGGTGGGAAACTGCCTGGTGATGTATGTCATTATAAGGTAAGTTTAAAATCAATCAATCAATCAATCAATCAATCAATTCTGCCCTGATGTCAGTCAGCATGTAGCCACTATTCCTATAGAAGGTTACTATAGAAGGATGGGAGAGTGTTCTTGTTTGTATGAACTGGAATCTAGTCCAGGTTGGTAGACTGTTTAAGAGATTCATTCTTGGAAATAGGTTTAAAGTCTGATCGATGAGCCAAGAACGATATTTGCAACTAGGTTGTCTGGCACCCCCAAGTGGATGTCGACACTCAATGAGAGATTTAAAGAACCAAATGAAATCAAATCCACCCTTATAGTGTTCATCAAGGATACGTGCTGTGTACGTTTAGTTTGAATCTTTCACCTGGGAAAGTGCATGTGGTGTATCTTTACGTAGCTTTACGGATCGCAGGAAAGATCCATAAAGTACAGTTCATTTATTCATTGAGTAACCGGTTCTTCAGAGCAACGGTGGGCGTGAGGCGAGAACACGGTACACCCTGAATGGGATGTTTTTCCAGTTCCGAACAGTCACAACAAGGGTGATTTAGCATGGCCAATCTACATACTGGCACGTTTTTATTTTTAGAAATGGGAGGAAACCAGAGAACGCAGAAGGACCCCATGCGAACATGGAGAGAACATGCGCAGACACAGACAGCTCAGGACGTAACCAAGGGCCATGGAGCTGTGAGGCGGCAAGGATATCAGCTGTTCCGCTTTATAATGATGTACCTTTAAATATTCTTTTTTAAAAGGGTTTTAAAGTAAAATATACGTACTAAAGGTACAAAACATGTGCCCTTCATGATACCACCCCCAGCAACAAGAAAACATGCAGTTTGGTACCAAATAGGGTGTGTTATCGCAAATTGGGTTAATTGACCCACTAGAATGCTGGTTTCCTATCCGTTTTAAAAAGAAGAAGTGTCCGTAGTGTATGAATGGGTGTGTGAGTGTGTATGTGATTGTGCCCTGTGATGGACTGGCACCCTGTCCAGGGTGTACCCCGCCTTGTGCCCAATGCTCCCTGGGATAGACTCCAGGTTCCCCGTGACCCTGAAGAAGGAGTAAGCGGTAGAAGATGGATGGATGGATGGATGGATGAAAACAGTGAACTTAAGGAACTGACTGGTTTATGAGGTAGCATGATGGTAGTAGGGCAAAAAAAAAACATTCTTTTTAGTAATATGTCTGTATATGTTTGTTTTTTTTACCCTTATGAAAAATGCCATACGTTTCACATGTGATCGTGCGAAATATGGGATCAACATGTGAAAGTGCATTTTAACATGTTATCTTCTGAAACTGCACAAGTAAACACGTGCGAAATGAAGTGTGTAGAAAGAAATCACGTGAAAAAAGAACAAACAGAAATAAATCATATAACCACGTGTGTAAAAAGAAAAAAAAAAGTAAATGAAACATGCAAAATAAATAATTGCTTAAAATCACGTGAAAATAAACGGATCATTTGCAACATCAAGAAATCGTTTGCAACATCACACGTGAAAAATGTCACGTAAAAATAAAGGAATGGTTTGTAAAGAAAAAGAGAAAGAAAAAAGATGGAAATAAATGAATCATGTGAAAATATAATGTGATAATAGATTAATCATGCAATATCACATGAAAATGAATTGTCAAATATATGTGAAAATAAATGAATCACATGGAATAAAAAATGAATCACCAAAAAAATCGTGAAAGTTAATGACTCATCTGTAAACTCACATGATCAATACATTGTGGGAGTAAAATCACATGCAAAGTGAATCGTATGAACACCGTGTGATAAATGAATCATGTCGAATCACGTTCGAAAAGAAACGAAACGTGTAAAATCACGGGAAGTATTCAATCGAGAAATGACGGAAAAAATCAAGGAAACGTGTGAAATCACGTGAAAATACGTGAATTGTGTGTCAAATCATGAGAAACGGATAACGTGACAAATTCACGTGAAAATGAATGAATCGTGAAAAAATTCACACATGAAAAACGAATCATGTCAAATCACGTGAAAACAAAAAACACATGCGAGATATGTGAAACGTTACACGTGAAGTGTCGAAAAATGTATGTTTTTTAAAATTATTTATGTTTTTTTTTTTTTTTAATTAATTGGTCAAATTCACCCACAACATAATAGGAGGGTTAAGTAAGCGAGGCTCAGGCACTCAGTGACCAGATTGTTCTGAAAATTACACGAGTCCTAAGAAAACGACCGATTTATTCGATATTTCTGTTGGTTTTTTTTTTTATCACATAGGAGAAATTTCTCGCATTCTGCAATTTTTGTTCTGCTGGCTCTTTTTCAATGTTCTGGTAGATACACTAAGATGAAAACAGCCACCAATATCTACATCTTCAATCTGGCAGTAGCTGATGCCCTCGTGACCACCACCATGCCCTTTCAGAGCACAGATTACCTGCTCAACTCGTGGCCCTTTGGAGAAGTGGTCTGCAAGGTCTTCATCTCCATCGACTACTACAACATGTTCACCAGCATCTTCACTCTCACCATGATGAGCGTTGACCGCTACGTGGCCGTGTGTCACCCAGTCAAAGCCCTGGATTTCCGCACACCCGTCAAGGCCAAGATCATCAACATCCTCATCTGGGTTTTGTCCTCGGCTGCCGGCATCCCGGCCATGGTCCTTGGAAGTACTCAGACCAACAATGGTACTCTCAATACATCTCACATGCTAGTAATGATCATGGCCACATATTGTATACTGTATGTATCAGGTTTAGAACCACATATCAAAATGGCTCATTTGAAAACAACAAAAAAATAAATCAGAATTATGTCACTTCAACCTGGTGATATGAGGTAGTCTTAGATGTTGCATCACTGGGGAGCTCCTAAAATCAGTATAAGGGTTAAGAATAATAAAGAAGGGCTAAGCATCATTCCAAGAGTTCTCCAAAATGACTTTTTGTTCCTCGTCTTTCTTAGGCACTACAGAGTGTGCTCTGCAGTTCCCTGATCCATATGTCTACTGGGACACACTGATGAAGATCTGTGTATTTGTCTTCGCTTTCGTGGCCCCCCTGCTCATCATTAGTGTGTGTTATACTCTAATGGTGCTGCGGCTGAAGAGCGTCCGCATGCTATCAGGCTCACGCGAGAAGGACCGTAATCTGCGGCGTATCACGCGTCTCGTTCTCGTTGTGGTGGCAGTGTTCGTCGTGTGCTGGACCCCCATTCACATCTTCATCCTGGTGAAGGCCCTGGCGCCTGGCGTGCCCGAGACCACAGCCGTCATGGGCGCCTACTTCTTCTGCGTGGCACTCGGTTACACTAACAGCAGCCTCAACCCCATCCTCTACGCCTTTCTGGATGAGAATTTCAAGCGCTGCTTCCGTGATTTCTGCTGCCTGACACGAAGCAAAGCAGACGGAGTGGGCGTGACACGGGTCAGGAGCACCCTCCGCGAGCACACGTGTCAGGTAGAGGGCAGAGGTGAGCGAGGCCGTGGTAGATCGGTATGACTAGCTGTGGAGCTCTCCTCCTTCCAAGGCCTGGAAATCTCCAATGACCTGGGATTGACACAGATCACCACCACCTTCTGAGGAGGAAACGGATGAAGATGGGCCTTTTAGGTGTGAGAGCCACGTCCTTAGGGAGCACATAAAAAGGATTGTTCCATAACGTAGTGTCTTAAAACAAGTATCTCATTCCACTTATGGTTAGCCATATACATTTTTCTAGATTCACTTCTGCAGTCTTATTAATAAACACCAAATGCTTATCTCGATAGTTTAACTAAACATAGTCTTACTATCAAGACTGTCTGAAGGCTTCAGCAGAGCTTTAGACACCAGCTCCAGCACTCCGTCAAATCAGCTGATTTGCCTGCAATGTGACTTTCTGAAGCGTCAACATCATGCACATGTTCTCAAGAGGTTTTAATTCTCCCTGTTCATGAGCTCGGCCGAAATATTAGTCCCTACCCAACTCCCACGGACCTCCATGTGCCATATTTCCCATGTCCGAATTGCTCCCGAGCCAGATACCAAAGACAGTGTCTGATAAATTACGAATGACCGTTGTAGGCGATGCTCTGTATCTGAGTATTGCGCAATTGAATTCTCCATCTAAGTGCGTTTATAAACAAAAAAATGGAATTGGATGCAATGGGGTTTTTTCTTCATGTGTGGGAATTTAAAAAGAAGAACAGTGTGGACGTGTGATTGGGGATAACTTTTATGAAGACTGTGAATTAAGCATTTAATACACGCGTGTATAAAACATATCATTTCACCAGTGAAACGCGATCATGACGTGGGAATCAGTGTGTGATTTATTGTTTTTTAAATGGTCATGAGCGACACTTATCTGTGTGTGCAGGAAAATCACCGTTATACATATTATACAGAGACATAAAGAAATGCTGATCGCTGCTTTTCACGGCGTTTTGTAATCGATCGTGTGTAAAAAAAATATATATAAATAAACGAATAACACTTTTAGAAAAGTGCTTCTTAGTGTAAAAAAATATATAAAAAAATCTGTATCAAATTTGATATTTATAGAAATCTTGCTGCGAATCTTAGATGTAGTATTTGGACAGAGGGCTTTACAAATACTAGAAACTTGAATCTGTTGTTAAGTTGTATATGTTCGATACCATCTGGTGTCTTACTCGAAAGAACATGTCTTATATCTCGGAATATCATTGTCAACGTTGTGATGTCATCTAAAAGGTATTAGATTAACCATGTGGTGAATTATGCTACGGTATTTTTTTTATTTATTTTTTGGATAATGTCTAAAGCAGCTCGCTGTGCGCCGTTAAGGGAAAGAGGTCTTTTCAGATATTTGCGTGTTTGTGTTTGGTCATCTTTATTTAATGATCATGCAGTATTGTATATTAATGTAAGTGCTGACTATGTAAATGGGTTTGCCTGTAGATACCGTAATGATTAGTGACAACATCTGTGGCTCTACAAATCAACATTCTTAAAGACTGTCAGGAGAGAGGAGTTTGGATTTTATATATATATATATATAATGTACAATATGCCATGTCGCCTTTTTTTTTGGAGCAGTACCTTTTCCATTGTACAGTTGTATAGTCTGAGATCTTGCTTGCTGTGTTGTTTGTGTTTGTTTATCGATTTTGATTTATGCACTTTCTTTTGTAAAAAGTAAAAATCAACTATGTGATGATGGAGGGCCATATCTGTAGGCAGCACTGTGGTGCACGGGCCAACTCACAAGGGTCCATCGTTTGTTCCTGAGCTTGGGTTTCGCATGCTCTCGCCATGTCCATGTGGTTCTCCTTTGGATTGACTGGTTTCCTCCCACCTCCCAAAAGAAATCAAGATGGTAGATGATTTGGTGTGGGTGTGTGTGTGTGTGTGTGTGTGTGTGTGTGTGTGTGTGTGTGTGTGTGTGTGTGTGTGCAGGGGGGGGTTGTGGCGATTGCACACATGGTGCCCTGTGATGGATTGACCTCACGCAGGGTGTTCCCAGGCTCTCCTTAACCCTGAACAGTCTTGTCTGTGTAGCTACATTATTACGTGGCTTGTATGTAACTTGTAAAGACTATTACTAAATTCAACAGTGTAATAAAATAATAAAAATCATTTCTGTCGTGAATCTGTTTGAATAGAATAAATACAGTAGAACCTACCACCATTTCCTTATTTTACATTCATTACATTTTATCTAAAGCAACTCATTTTGTCACTAATACAGAAACTTATCCATTAAACTACCACTGCCCTTTTAGATGAATACTTATTTATACATTTACACACACACGCACACACACATTATATATATATATATATAATCTCAACAGCTGAAACCAAATCCCAGCGAGACTGAGCTGCTGTACATTCCTCTAGATATATCCTATCAGACCCATATCAAGAGCTGTGGGTGATCTCCATTGATCTCATCTAATAATATCGGGGTAGTTCTGGACAACCAACTATCCTTCTTGCCTCACACTTCTAACCTGACGTTCATGCAGGAGGATCAGGTCTCCCCAATCCCCAGAGGCCACTCGGGTGCTCGGTTAGCCCCTTGTCATCTTGAGATTGGACTACTGTAACTAACTCTTAGCAGATCTGCCTCTGTGGCCAATCTAACCCCTGCAACATTTCTTCAACCTTCTGATGTTAATGCACACCACACCGTTGCTCAGTTCCCTACACTGGCTTCCTGAAGCTGTCCACATCAGATTTAAAAACACTGATGCTACCTTCAAGCACTTATCACATCTTGGACTGCACTGTGCTCCCTCAGAGCATCTAACATGGCTCAGCAGAGCCCACTATAACTCAAGATACAAGGAAGACATGCTTCAAAACTCTTCTCTGTCCTGGCACCCAGGTGGTGGAATAAACTTCTCCTGGCTGATTCTCTGGTGGCTGTTAAACTAAACGTAAACACCTACCTCTTCCCCCAAATCCCCTGTCTTGTATGATTTCTTTCACGTTTGTTCTAACCTCCTCCAATAGCTTGATGCTAATCTTAGTCCCTGACCTAGTGAACTAGCATGCGGATATGTTTTCATAGAGCCTCCAAAGCATTTCTGTAAGTTACCCTGGATAAAAGCATGTGATACAATAAACGCTGTAAATGTCATTCCGAAGGCCATTAATGCATCAGTTTATTTTAAAGACAATAAATAAAAACTTGTCATCAATCTGAAGTATTCCCTGCGACCGACATACTCGGGTTGCTCGATTTAGAATACCAATCTCCTATAATTCATTCATTCATCTTCAATGACTTCTTTATCCTGACCAGGGTCACTGTGGATCCAGAGCCTAACCAGGGAACATCGGTCATGAGGTGGGGGGACACACACTCTGAATGGCATGTCAATCCATCACAGGCACCATGCACACTTGGAGCTAATTTAGAATAGCCAGTCCACCTACTGATCTATTTTATGGGTGGGAGGAAACCAGAGAATCCAGGGGAAACCCCTGTGAACATTCTCCAGTTCTCCTGGATTCCCATGCACAAAAACTCCACACCGAAATTTTCCTGAGCATAGAATCGAACCAGGGACCCTGGAGCTGTTGATGCTAGGTGCGGCAAATCAATATGTTCATTCCAAAGTTGCACAGTCTACAGCATTGTCTACAGCATTGTCATGGTAACGACCTAACTTTACATCTGAAGCATTCATTTAGCTCAGCACAACAAACCACAGGCATGAATCATTGTGTTTTCCACCGCCACTCCCACTCCAGTAAATGTCATTCCTAAGACCATCAATGCGTCAGTTTCTTCTGTCTTCACAGTCAAATACAGTTGGGGAAAATAAGTATTGAACGCATCAACATTTTTTTTCCAGTAAATATATTTCCAATGAGGCTATATTTCACTATATTTACAATATTTCAATTAATTAATACTGATGTCTGGGGGTGGAATTCATGTGAATAGCCCCAGTGGAAATATATATACTGAAAAACATGTTGACGCGTTCAATACTTATTTCCCCCACTGTATATGATTTATATTTACATTTAATCCTTCAATCAGAAGAATTTTAATCATGTGATTGGACTGACTTAAAAGCAACAAGGAAAATTGATCATTTATGATCTAGCTTATCTGGTCACATTCACAAACCTTGCTGTTAAGCACTTGTAGCCATTCTCCCAGGGAAATGATGTTATAGGAGACAAGAGCAGCTTTCGTCATCCTTCTTTGTGTGCCTGTGTGCACAGTAATTTTGTTCGGTCTCGACGTTAGGGTTTCAGCCCTAACGCTGGCGTTGCCATGGCACGCTGTGATGGCTGGAAGCAGCAATTCATGGTCACTTGGAAGAGTTAAAAAACATCGATTCATTAACATGGCCTTGAATAATAACTTTGCTTATTATTTTAAATATCTTCACAAATGCATTATGCCTCATGCGACTCACAGGAGAGCATTCACTTTCCTACGAGTGTTATTCGTTACTTAGCTTTTCTAGTTAATGAACTCTTTTTTTTTTTTTCAGGGTAATTTTTGTGATTGTTTGTTTGTTTGTTTGTTTGTGTATGTATTCTGCCGTCCAGGAGCAGTCAAAGGCACAACACTGCATCTAATTACTTGATGTTTAAAAGACATGAAAGAATACAGTCTGCTCTGGTAGCCTGCAACTTTCACAGTAGATTGTGGGGAAATCTTAAATATGGACTTTAAAATAAATAAGGCAGGTTTACGATTATTTCAGCATACTGTTTTTAAGATGGCTGGACATAAGCATCTATATCTTGTTAGCAATGTTAGCCAGTATCCATCCATCTTCTACCACTTATTCCTTTACGGGGAACCTGGAGCTGAATGGCAGGAATCATCGGGCACAAGGCGGGGTACACCCTGGTGCCAGTCCATCGCAGGGCACATACAATCACATACACACTCACATCAACCTACCATGCATGTCTTTGGACTGGGAGGAAACCGGAGTACCCGGAGGAAACCCCCACAGCACGGGGAGAACATGCAAACTCCACACACACGGCCCCGGCGGGAATCGAACCCCAGACCCTGGAGGTGTGAGGCGAACGTGCTGACCACTAAGTCCCAGGCCAGTATCAAAACAGAGACAAAACATATGTAAGCACTTATTACACCCCCTATTATCTCCCTCTGATTCTCTAGTACTGCTCGACTAGTCCCACCATCTCTCAGGGTACAAGGAAGGCGTGAATCAAGGCTTTTCTCCGTTCTGGAACCTACTGTAGGTGGTGGAATGACCGTTCCCTAGCTGTCCAAATACTGTAGTTGAGTTACTATCTTTTTTTTCAGTGTTCCTGGAATAGTGCTTCCTGTATCTGTGCTCCAAAACCTGTCTATGCACTAGAGGTAGAGGGTGCAGAAGCCTTCTCCTGGCTCAGATAACCCATTCAAGCAAGCAAACATCATCTCATTTGTGTGAACAAACCCAGTGATGTGCGACAGTCCACTGCTATGGCTCCGTTTGCTTGCAGTGCTGCTAGCAGAATCTCTGTATCCACTGTCTATCTAGTTATGGATGATCTAATATTATCTAATTAAGGGCCTATATCAGCTGAGCCACTGCATTAGAGGACTCACCAGTGATGTACACCTTGTTAATCAGCTCAGTGGCTTCATTATGTCCGAGTTGTAAGCAATGCTGGCTTACGCACAAAGCTTCATTAGCCTGTAACACTACTGTGGCCACCTGTGTCTCTACCAGAGCCACTGATCTCAAGCTTAGTGCTTCTGCATCTAATTTGTTGCCTGCTTCTACTAGGAATGCAACCGACCATTTTCTTTCTCAGCATCCGAGACCACAGTCAGGACCTCTAATGACCGAGGTTCTGACGTTTCTTAAATCCCTGTCTCTAATGGCTAAAAACCACGTCAAGGACATGGGAGTCTTTTTTGACAGCCTTTGTAAGTTATATGAGTAGTGTCAGGAAAACACCATAATATCTCAATGGTGCAGAACTTTAATTACAGCACCTAAACGAGAAACTTATACATGGCTTTGTGACAAACATACTGGACTACTATAAAGTCCTCATATCTAGCCTATGAGCTGTTTCACTAAGTTTCCAGATTGAGAGTTCAGATTCAGAATCTAGGCCTGCACCAGATTAAGGGCCTACGTAAATCCACCAGAATGGGAGCGCAGTAAGCCGTTTCTCCATCTGAAAACCTTCAGTAGCTTTTTAAAAATCTTAGAATGTATTCAATTGCATTAAATTACACTTTTTGTTTATAGTTCATTTTTTCTTTTTGCCGTTTATTTATTTATTTTTTGCATTTAATTTTTGATCACATTTCTTTTGGTCAAGTTTAACTATTACTATTTCAACTATTTAACTGTTTAAAATAGAGGCTTAGCGGTTAGCATGTTTGCCTCGTACCTCCGGGGTTCGAGTCCCATGTGTGTGTGTGGAGTTTACATGTTCTCCCCGTGCTGCGGGGGTTTCCTCCGGGTACTCTGGTTTCCTCCCCCAGTCCAAAGACATGCATGGTAGGATGATTGGCGTGTCTAAAGTGTCTGTAGTGTATGAATGGGTGTGTGAGTGTGTATGTGATTGTCCCTGCGATGGACTGGCACCCTGTCCAGGGTGTACCCCGCCTTGTGCCCAATCTCCCTGGGATCGACTCCAGGTTCCCCGTGACCCTGAAAAGGAGTAAGTGGTTGAAGATGGATGGATGGATGGATGGATGGATGAATGGAAGTTTAACTATTACTATTTCAACTATTTAACTGTTTAAAATAGAGGCTTAGTGGTTAGCATGTTTGCCTCATACCTCCGGGGTTGGGGGTTTGTTTCCCCGTGCTTTGCAGGTTTCTTCCACAAACTCTGGTTTCCTCCCCCAGTCTAAAGACATGCGTTGTAGACTGATTGGCATCTCTAAATTGTCGGTCTGAATGGGTGTGTGAGTGTGTATGTGATTGTGCCCTGCGATGGGTTGGCATTCTGTCCAGGGTGTACCCCATGTCCCGAGCTCCCTGCAACCCAGTGTAGGAAGATGGATAATTATTATTATTATTATTATTATTATTATTATTATTATTATATTATTGTTGTTGTTATAATCGTTTATTATTATTATTATTATATAATAATAGTGTAATACTAATGTTAATGATAATGATAATGATAATTATAATAATAATAATAATAATAATAATAATAATAATAATAATAATAATAATGTTAATAATAATAATGATAATAATAATAATAATAATAATGTTAATAATAATAATAATGTTAATAATAATAATAATAATGTTAATAATAATAATGATAATAATGGTAATAATAATAATAATGTTAATAATAATAATAATAATAATAATAATAATAATGACGTAATGGACACTATGCGGATGATCCCACTGATTCGATTCATCTGCACTATTTGATTCGGTTATAACGGAAAGCAGAAGCTGTTCTTTATTCACTTTGCCGCGTGTCTTTTTTTAAAAAAAATCTCCCTCTTTCCCTCTTCTTTTTAATAGAAAAGCAGGGCCCTCCCCCCCCCTCCCCTTAAGTGTTTTTTTTTTTTTTTTTTTTTTTTGTTTGGTTTTGTTTTGTTGCGGGCAGCCCTCCCCCCTCCCCCCCCTTTTTTCGCTCCCTGCCGCGGGGGGAGAAAAAAAGAGAGGGGAAAGGGGGGCGGGGCCTCACAAGGAGAAGAGGAAAAAAGAGGGGGGGGGGCCGCCCGGGAAGTGTTGGGGGGGGTGCCCGTGCCTGGGTCTCTTTTCCGTTTTGGGGGGAAAGGGAAGGAGAGTTGTAAGAGAAGAGGCTGTCGAGAGTGGTTGGTGTGTCATAATAAAGCACACTGGTTTCATCAACCGCTGTCGTGTGTTTGTCTTGTACAGTTTTTTTAATAAACTCAAGAAGAAAAAAAAGAAACGTCCTCTCGGGCAAATTTCTTAACGTGTGTAAATATCTGTATGCAACTGAGACATGATCTGAACGAGATTCACAGACGTTTGAGGAACAGAAATGGAATAATGAGTCCCTGAATAAAGTCGAGGTCGATATTAATAGTAACGGTCGTATCTGGTGTTCTCCTGCTTTTAGAGTCTACCCTCATATAGTTTCTTTACTCTTGACATTCCTCTTCCATCAAGCTAGGGATAGCAATTGGTGTTATTGCTTTATTTTCCACTGCGAGGACGATCAGCTGTCCTTCCTGTCTCCCTGTAGCACCGTCTTAGGCGTCTTACGTTACAGACATTGCAGCTTATTGCTCTGGACACATCTGCAGTCCTCACGTCTCCCTGCAGCAGGTCTATGGCATGTTCACGCAGGTGAGCAGGAACCCTAAACATCTTTCTTCTGGTGTAGAAAGGTCTCTTTAGTGTCCTACGTTATTGTAACTGCGACCTTAATCATCTTCCGCCTGTACACTGTCCGTGTCTTTAGGACTGTTCCACAGGTACATGTGCAATTATTGTTTATGGTTCATTGAACAAGCACTGAAACACATCGTTTAAACCCTTTCTGATACAGATCTGTAAAGATTATTCGGATTTTACCAAAGTGTCTTTAAAATACCCGCTCGTGAAAAAGGGGACGTTTCTTTTTTTTTTTGCCGAGTTTATATGCATATATTCAACGTTTTTTTTAAAGAAAACAGACATTCTGACCTAGATTCGAGAACATATTGCAAGATAAATAACTAGGTTATGACACTGCACGTCACCATACAGTCTACTGACATAGTCATAACCAAATCAGTAATCAGCAGATTGACAGTATATTCTAAATATAGCTCAAAATGTCCATCCATCCATCTTCTGTACCATTTATCCTACACTGGAGCCTATTCCAGGCGGCTCAGGGCACAAGGCAGGGGACACCCTGGACAGGGTGCGAACACATCACAGGGCACAATCTCACACACACACACACACACACACACTACGGACAAATTGGAAAATACCAATCAGCCTACAACCGTTAGTACTAACCACTAAGCCACCACGCCCCCTAGGTCAAAATGTATGTTTTCCAACACCACCAGCAGGTTTAAATACGTGTATATGTTTTTAAAAAGGTATTGTTTTTCTGTATGGTGTAGTCGATAAAACAACGACATACATTGCTGTATTTAAAAAATGACAGCTGTGCTGTCTTGGACCGCAGGAATCCGACACAGTGTGCTGATTTCCTTGCTTTAACACGCCAAATGACATTGATTGCAATCGATTAGCTGCTAAACCTCACAGCGAGCTATTGAGTTTGGTGCGTTCGAGCAGGAAAATGATCTGCGCTCGACTGTGGCTGAGCAAGACACACAGCTGGACACTTGTTTCGGAGACTGTGGTGTACCTCATACGGGTATCTCTCTGTCTTATTATGTCGAAGATATGAAAGCCAAAGAGATCAGCTTGCCCAGCAGTCCTTTAACATGGAACAGGCCAACTACACCATTCAGTCCTTAAAGGACACCAAAACAACAGTAAGTCTGTTTCCTTCAATACAATTGACCCTCCTATCTGATCCCCAGGATATTGTTGGAGTCCAGTCTGAGCGATGATCTTGAATTACCCTAAATGTGGTACAAAAACGGCATGTGCTTTTTACTTGTTCTTTCGTAGGTTGAAGCTATGAAGATTGGAGCAAAAGAAATGAAAAGATCCTATAAGCAAGTGAAGATGGATCAAATTGAAGTATATAGAGTTTATACTATTAAACAGAAATAAAATAAACATAAATAATAAACAATAGCTGTTACATCACTGTAGTATGTATTTATCTGGCAGAAAATTGTGTAGATTTGATAATCACCAAATGGTATAGCATAATTATGACTGTGTGGTGTGTGTGTGTGTGTGTGTGTGTGTGTGTGTGCATTCCGAGTCTACTGTAAAACGAATTAAGCTCATGGTTCTACTTTATTCTTGGCTATTAGGACTTGCAGGACCAGCTTGAGGACATGATGGAGGAAGCCAGTGAAGTGCAGGAGGCTCTGAGTCGCAGCTATGGTACACCAGACATCGATGAGGATGAACTAGAAGCCGGTAGGTGGTGTGTACATGTATCTGCAACTCAGAAGGTCATGATCCTGAGTACAGCTCAGTGCATTTGGTTCTTGACCTGAAGAAATGAGTTGCCCCCTTGAGACATGAGGGCCTCGTCTGCACCCTCCATCCCAGAGGGCGTGCCCAGTGACAGCAAAACAAACAAGGTTGGATGTAGTTACAAAATCACTGAAGGTTATTTTTTAGCGATGTATTATTCTTTCTGTACTGTACATATCCAGGTCATCTGTTTAAGAGGTTTGTCTGTTTCTCAGGACGGCGTTCTGGTCGACGAGTTTGGATTGCCGCAGATTCCTGCCACATAGACCGAGACGAACACTGCAGGATTTTGTTTCATGACTGAAGATCCTTTCAGTATTTTTGGACATGTGGCATTCAGGTGTGATTTGACAAGGAATGCTCACCTAACGAGTTAACGAAGCTTTTACTAATCAAGCACGTGGCCTTGTAATTCTCTGTTTCCATTACTATATTGTTTACCAGTCTATATTTTTGCACATGAAACAAATCTAGTAAATGATAACCGGTAGCAGCGGCAGCAGATAGATCACATATGTTATGACATCCGATCATTCATGAATAAAGCACAGAAATGTACAAATGAACAGATTACGTTGTTTACGTGCTTGTTTATTCATGATATCAGTGTTCAGACATGGGTATTGGACAAATTTCTGGGCTCGGTGGACACTTTCTCTATCTCCTTATCTCTTATAAATGCAGACTTTCTAATCCAGGGCAAATGAGAGTCCCTTATCGAGCGTTCTTGGGTTGTCAGTTTTACTATTTCATGCAGCTGTCATGAGATGAGATGTTGATTTCTTTACTGATTTCAATAAATATCTCTCTGTTCATTTAAAATAAAAGTTACAAATATAAACTTCAGACTTTACATAAACACAACTGTTTGTCCAGTTTATCTATCTATCTATATGATAATTGTATTATTATTATTATTATTATAATAGTTTTGAAGGGCAGTTAGTGATGCAGCACGTAGTGTTGCCACCTCAGGGCTCAAGGGTTCCTGGTTCGATCCAGGTTCCTCCAGTTTCCTCCACTTTCTTTCCACCTCCCAAAAAGAAGCGAGTAGGTGGATTGGCTACACCAAATTGCCCATAGGTGTGTGTGTGTGTGTGTGTGTGTGTGTGTGTGTATGTGTGTGTGTGTGTGACACGCCCTGTGGTCCACTCTCCGCCCATCCAGGGTGTATTCTTCATGCCCAGTGTTGCTGGGATTGGCTCTGGATTCAGTGCTACCCTGACCAGGATAAAGCGGTTACTGAAGATGAATGAAAATGTATAGAGTCTAAATGAATACTGGTGGAGCGTCGCCACCACACAGCTCCAGGATTCGATTCCCCCGGTTCATTCCTGAGCTCCGTTACCGTCTCAGTGGAGGCTTTCATGGGTTTCCTCTGGGTTCATGGGTTTCCTCTGGGTTCCACCTCCCAAAAACATCAGGGGTGGGCAATCTAATCCGGAAAGGGCCGGTGTGGGTGTAGGTTTTCATTCCAACCAAGCAGAAGCTACACCTGAATCCATTGAAAGCCAAAAATCAACTGGTGCGCCTCCTGCTTGGCTGGAATGAAAACCTGCACCCACCCACCCACACACACACACACACACACACACACACACACACACACACACACACACCGGCCCTTTCCGGATAAGATTGCCCATCCCTGCAGTAGATGAATTGTCTACTCTAAATTGCCCCATGTGAATGTGTGTGTGTTCCTCCTGCCCAGTGTTCCGGCAATAACCTGCGACCCTGACCAGGATAAATATATACATTAAAAAAAAAAAAAAAGTATAGCTTTGAAAAGAATATAAAATATATAAAGTACGTACATTCCATTGAAGGAGTTTTCACATCAGAGTTGTCCACTAGATGGCAGTTTGAGACAAACCATAACGAGCCACATCGTCACTTCCGGCGCCCTTGCCGGTCCACTGCTAGTGTTTGGAGATGGCGGACAGCGCGGTTACAGTGACAGTTGCTCATGGTAAAACACTGCTAAACTCCCGGGTTATACCTTTATAGATCTCACTTAAAGATCATCACTTGCTTGACGTCATCGTTAAACCGGAAGTTCGCTACTTAACCTCCCTCTTAACCGGAGTAGCATGCTGTTTTTGCTAGCTGAGTGGTTTTATTATTATTATTATTATTATTATTATTATTATTATTATTATTATTGGTACTTTTTCATCATGATGTGTATTTCATGTCCATGATCAAGACATAACCATGACGTGTTTGTTTCTCAGGAAGCTCTAAGCACAGCATCACTCTGGCAGGACAGGATGGAAATGAGCCTGCACTTAAAGATCTGTCTGAAGCTCTGTCACAAGCCACTGGGGTACCACCAGCTGCTCAGAAGATAATATTTAAAGGTAATGACCACGGTCTGATCAAAGTGTCGGGTGAGGACATTGTAGGATCTACTGTATATATATATATATATATATATATATATATATATATATATATATATATATATATACGTTTGAGAGACTTCGTAATCTCTGAATGTCAGGTCTTTCATCATGCTTTCTGCAGGGAAATCCTTGAAGGAAATGGAGGAAACTCTGTCCAGCCTCGGAATAAAGCAAGGATGTAAACTGATGATGATCGGGAAAAGGGTAAACGTCTAACTTGGAGTAATCCGATTTAGGTGGTGGTGGTGGTGGTGGTGGGTGTTTTTGTTCTCCTGAGACGGTTTATCGATGTAACTGGCGATGTGTATGTTTTACACGTTCACTTGCTAGAATAGTCCAGAGGAGGAGGCCGAACTGAAGAAGCTGAAAGACATCGAGAAGTCTGTGGAGCAGACGGCCAAGAAGTTGGAGAAAGTGAGCGGTGAACTGACCGGACTGAAAAATGCATGTATTCATTCTCTCAGGGCTTTTTTTTGTTTGTTTTTTTGCTGTTTATATGGATTCTCTGTTATGTTTTGAGTGTATTCGTTTTGCTCTGCGCCTCATTATTTATTTATTTATTTTTAGGGCTTTTTAGCGAAGGATCTACAGGCTGAAGCTCTTAATAAACTGGACCACCGTGTAAAAGTGGCTTCTGAGCAGTTCATGAAGATCCTCGAGGAGATTGATGCCATTGTAAATATTTCTATTTAGCTCGCTTATTTTTGGACTAGTATATTTAAAGGGGTGGGTTGTAATGCTGAAGCATAGTTCCGATCTAGAGAAGTGTACAGTGGATTTTATGCTTTGGGTGGGGGGGACGCTGGCTTAGTAGTCGGCACGTTTGCCCTCGCATCTCTGGGTTTGGGGACTCCGCCCTGCATGCGTGGGATTTGCATGTTCTCAGTGTGCTTTAGGGGTTTCCTCCGGGTACACCGGTTTCCTCCCCCAGTCCAAAGACATGCGCTGTATGCTGATTGGCGTTTCTAGATTGTGAACGTGTGTGTGATTGTGCCCTGTGATGGGTTGGCACCCTGCCCCGCATCCTGAATTCCCTGGGATAGGCTCCAGTCTCCCCGTGTCCCTTTATAGGATAAGCGGTACAGAAAATGGATGGATCGACTTATGCTTTGGTTAGAACATTTCTAGCCTGAAAATTTGTTCCTTGAGCTCCTTTGGCTTAAAATGCAAATTGCAACACATTCTTCTTAACGAAAGGCGCATAGTGTGGCATATCACGCTTAACACGCTGCAGTGATCCACCAAAGATCTGGGTTACAGCCAGCTATCTAATCCACGAACACAATAAATAATTAGAAGAAAGAACGAGAAGCAAGTGTGTGTGTGTGTGCGCCTATGATGCACTATTTATTTGTCACTACTTGGGAGTACGTGCTCAAATTTAATCATACTACCAACCTTGTGCTTCAGAAAGGTCAAAAAGAACAACTGCAGTATCTTTCTACAGTCCGTGGAACCTGATAAAACAACCTGAACATAAAAACGGCAAATACTACTACTACTTGTACTCTGTCTGGAGGAAAAAAAAAAAAAAAAAAAGATTATTGATGGATCACTAGGAACATCCGAAATGCTCTGTTTACATCCAGGCAGAGGACATGAACACAACCTGCTCCTTCAGATCGTTCCTGTGTACACATCGTCGCTAATTCGCAATTCTAATACTAGTTTCTGCTTTTATTTGCAGACTTTGCCTGAGAACTTTAGTGACTGCAGGATGAAGAAAAAAGGACTTATAAAAACCGTACAGGTACAGGTGGACTTTTCTGTACATTTTAAACTACACCACATGCCATCACTAATCAAGTGATTGGAGGTTTGTGTATCTAATTTGGAACTGTGTTTTGTCCCCCACCCATGCTCACAGGGGTTCCTGGCTCAGTGCGACAAGATTGAAGCCAGCATATCAGACCACCTGGCCAAGATTCAGAACAAAAATGTAGCCCTGACCGAGTAGCGGGAGGTTAACAACAGCGATTACATTAATATTTGCTCTGTGAGCGACTGAGGAACAATCACACTGAGCTTCAGTACTGGAGCAAGTTCAACAGTTTATTTATGTATTCGTCCTTTAAAGGGCAGCTTAAAACCTGTCGCAGTGATCTGGAGGTTAAAAGGTAAAATGGTGGAAGTACTCGCAGCCGCCTCGTGCTGAGTTTCAGATTGGTCTTATGTGTCGTATTGTTTCTTTAAGATCTGTGGGTAAGGACATGTACACTGCACAGGTACGGGGTGTCTAAGTACTTTGTAACCAGTTTAACGACAAGGTATATCAGATATTTCGTGTGCATAGGAATTGGGTGTTTAATTTGGTCGAAAGCGTGGAACAATATACGGTGCTTTTAAGTCTCCTAAGTCCTCAGCAGTGTTTTGGTTGGCTCAGAGCTGGAAACCAAATGAAATTGTGTGTTAAAATCAAATTGTTTCATGATCCAAAATTCCATTCTATACCCAAGAAAACATAGCACAACAATTACAGTTGACCCCTCCCCCCACTCCGGATCCATCATTGTACCAGATCCTGAGCAGAGGATGAAGCTTTGTTTGCAGTTTTATGATGCTAATAACCGTGTATGCAGCTTGTACTGTGACCCATCAGCTAATGTACTAAAATTGTGTAACATCAGGAAGTAGTTATGCCAAATCACATCATCGTGTGTATTTGTGTGAGTTATTTTGCTGTGGGCAATAAAATGTCGTTTGTTCTTTTATGATGCCTTCGAAATGAATTAACCACGGACATTTTCAATATAGGATTTCTAAACCATTCTTAAATCTTTATTTATTTATTTATTTAAATCCCGTAAACATTACATTTGCTCGAGTGGTTTGATAACTTGTATCCTTACTGAAAAGCCACCCAAACTTGAATAATTACATGGTTCACATGCCAATTTTACTCCGTGTGGAGTTTAGCATGTTCTCCATGTGTCTGTGGCATTCCTCTGGGTTCTCCAAACATGCATGCTAAGCTAAATTGCCCCTAGGTGTGAAAAATGCCCTGTGGTGGACTGGTATCCTGTTTAAGGTGTGTTCCTGCCTCGGGCCCAGTGTTCTTGGGATTGGCTCGGTATCCACAGTGACCGTGACCTGTTATGTGCAGGTTCCAGAAAATGAATTAATGGATGAATTTTTCCACGTCACATATTACTTACATAATCACATGTCCAAAAAAAAGTTTTAGCCTGGTGACTTGTCCAACTAAGGAGCAAGCGTCCTCTAGTCCTAATCCTGTTTAGTCAGTCAGATTGTAAACAGATGTCCTCAACAGTCATCTAAAAGTTTCTAACTCGTGTGTTTCTAGACGGATACTTTTATAATTTAAAACCTTTCATGTGTTACGGAGGAAAAGTGATTTTACAACTGGAAGTGAAATGGGGAAAAAACAACAAAAACAAAACACTTATTTCAAATAGAAGTGACTAGGCCTACTTTTTTATTCCCCCATTCGAGTATCTTATCCACTTTTTATTTCATGCGTTCTTTACAATTAAGAACTTAATAATACCCTACAATATGAGCTTTATCTGGTTCTGAAACAAAACATGAAACGAGTTAGCTTTTACATCGAAAATGGCTAGAGAAAGGGCTAACGTTGTAGGCTACCCTCCGTTCGCTAATACAGGTGTGGATGGGTGTTTCAATCCCTGTACGAGTCATGTAAAATAAAATGATTTAAAGTCTATGAATATGAGAGAAGGACTTCTTTTGTAATGGTTTATTTTTCGTGGTTGTTTAATAGTCTGGTCAGACATGTTGAATTTGGCGAGTGGCACCTTTCTTGTTTGTAGCATGTTAGCTTGGTTGATTTTTATGAGCTTGAGTTCTCCTCATAAAACACACTGAGCTGGAATAAAGGACTCATGTTGGTGATCCAATTCTCCAAATTTACAGTTTGGCCTGATTTATGGTTAATCAGGTGTGGGGGGGTTAAACTGTCTACAAGGCCCCATACTGTGGACTCAATCTGGCAACCTTGTATGCGGCTGTCCCCCTGCGGGCTAAATTTAACGCTCCGCTCGCCATACAAGGTCGCGCTGGTGACCGCCGAGTGCTCAGCATTATTTTTGGCCTCTGTGCTCCCGCACTCCGCTCCACTGCCCCGCACCGTACCGCACCTTTACCCGGATTCTTCCCACTTTCGGAGTCGAGTCGCTTTTTTCTCTCTCACTTTTATTTTTTTCCCCCTTTGCGAAAGTTGGAGTTTGGTAAGAAACTGCACTTTGTTTCCTTGGAATGACTGGCGTCTTGTGTTTTGAGTAGCCTAAATGACAGAAAACCATTATCTGGGATTAATGTTGTTTAAATCGGTATATACCTACTGTACCTGTCCTCCCTGCTGAAAAAAAAAACACACCCCGATACAAACCCTACTAGAATTTGTAATGGGAATTGTACTGGCTTTAATGGAACCTGTAACGGTCCCTGTGGGTCTCTACTGGTAATTTCTTGCCTTTTATTGGTGGCATGTTATGTCTAGTGGATACCATTAAGGACCATTAATAGTAATGGTTCGCTGATGGTTTGTAATGGTATTTGCGCCAGTAGAATTTCTGTGATGGTTTCTATTGTGTTGTTTGGCTTTGTTTTCAGCAGGGCTGTATTTGTTTTCATTTGTCTGATGGATTTTTATGACTTTTAAAAAGTTGCTTTTGGTACAACGTCCTCGCTTTCATATTTATCGGAAAATCCAATATGGCTTGCATTAAATAATGAATATATATATATATATTTTAAAATGAATATTAATATTTGAAGTACTACCATAATAGGTGTTGTGGCAGCCAATCCAGGTATCCTGTCATTTCTGATAATATTATCCCAGTTACGTCATGTATCAGTGACGCCGATGAACCTTTCTTTAACAGTGATTGATTCTACTTCTTTCCCAAACTTCAGGCGGGGAGAATGAATTTGTTTACCGTTGGTAATCCTCGTGAATTAGTTTACCAGTAAGAAGTAAACTTTCTGTACACGTTTGACTAAAATGTTAATAGATATTGACATGAAGTGCTGTGTAATGCGTCCAGTCTGTAGTGCGCTAGCCTAACATTTGAACAACTTTTTCCATTCTCTTGACCCAAATGCAATGAAATTGACCCGTAGTTAAGCTGCAAGTACACCTAAAGGAAAAGACCTACAGGAGCGTTCAGAAATCAAGCCCAAGTCAATCCAAGATCCACTCAGGATGGCAGGATCCATACAAGTGCAACAGGAGCAGCAGCGGCGGAGTCTGGAGACTCAATATGAAAGCAGCTACCACCAAAGCTCGCTGTCGTCCTTTAGTCACCGGTCTTATGCAGCTCACGTGAGCAGCGTGGGGTAAGACGAGCCAGCTAGTAGACTAGCACCTGGAAAGCTACCTCACATTGCTGCTGCTTTTTAATCACGGCGCCTTTAACCAGCTTTGAGGCTCATGTGCTTATGCAATAAATAACACCTCATCTTCCTAACTCATCATCACGCGTTGCTCAGGACGACCTCAGTCTTCTAAACAGTATATAAAGACACGAGACAAAGTTGAATGGCTATGATGAATGGCTAGATTGAAACGATATTTAAGTGCCGCTTTTTTATGATCATTTTATTTCAGGTATACGTATATTGATTAGCATTATGACTCCAGGTGTAGTGCAGGTTTTAGCCCAGCTTGAGCTTAACCCTTCTGGTGAAGTTGAAATCAGTTCAAATACGTTTTATTTGTATATCATTTTGAATAATAGACACTGTCACAAAGCAGCTTTCCAAACATCTGGATGTAGATTTATATTTAGATCCATAACGAATAGAGGTGACGGTGGCAAGGAAATACTTCCTGTGACGACAGGAGGAGGAAACCTTGACAGGAAGTGAACCCATTAGCATTTGGGTGGCACTGGGTAATGGGATTAAAAATCACTACACTTATAAAACTGTATACATTGAAATTATGTGGTACTAAGTATGTTGAAAGGATGTTCACTGTGAGGTTTTTAAAATTATATATATATGTGTGTGTGTGTGTGTGTGTGTATATATATATATGTATATATATATATATATATATATATATATATATATATATATATATATATATATGTATATATATATTGTATATATATATATATATATATATATATATAATAATTATATTTGTTATATATTATAGTATGAATATATTATATATATTTAATTATTTATATATATATATATATGTTTATATATTTTTTTATTATTAATATATATATATATATTTATATATATATATATATATATATATATATATATATATATTTGTATGTATATATATATATATATATATACATTAATGTTGTATATATGTGTGTGTGTGTGTGTATATATATGTATATATATACACACATATATATATATCTATATATATATATATATATATATATATATATATTATATATATATATATATATATATATATATATTAAAACAGCAGTTTTTAGGTATACATCAATAGTACATTATCTAGGTGAGATTATCCACTGAATAAATGGTGTGAGTCGGATATAAACTGTATTTTGGGGTATCCATGTCGGACAATCCTCTGCAAACCTTTAGGTGTCCATACAGTTCTAGTTTCCTAAACGTTATCGGGATGTGTAGGTGTAGAGCTTTTTGCACTGATAAAGACTTTAGAAAAATTATCGCGTTCTTTGATATACTTTGGTTCTGTAGACAAATATATTACGGTTCATAGTGGATCTCGATACTGGGAAACGTTGATGTCTTTATTTTTGTTGTGCGTCATTTCCTGAGAAGGACGTTCAGCGATGAAACGTTTATGTATGCCGGGAAACCGGTGTTCTTATAGCTATATTATAGCGTAGTTACATGCATCACTGGCTGGACGTCCAATAACAATATTATTAGCAAAATGTTGAGACTATACCACTGTCGAATCTGACTCTTTTAAGAGTTATATAATTGGATTTTGTCGTTCGTCACTTGTTAGTAGCTTTTGGTTAAAATGGTCTCCCAAATGGCTTTCTTCAGTAAATAATCCGATTATGTTCAACATGCTGATCGTGATTCTCAATGACCCATCTAGAAGAGGAAATCGAGCCTCTCTGCTGTTACAAAGCCAAGGTTATTAATGTGTCTCAGGGCTATTTGTGGCTCATGAGACAGGGAAATGTAGAGGCTCAAGATCCCTGTTACTGTACTGCAACTGTAAAGCCACTTTCCCAGTTGAATTCTGGAAAACGTGCAATACCGAGGAAGACGCTTGGATGCTTTATGCTGCAAAGTGTTCTCCACTTACAGTGAACAATCATTCCGACGCTACTTGATTGGATGTGGACGATAGAAGAAGTGCGTTTTCTTTTTATATCAATCCTGACTTTTTAAAAACGGTTATTATTTTTTAGAAGCGCTTATTGACTTTTTATGTGCATACCTTAGGTTGTTTGGTCTTCATTACAAGATTACGTCAACCTTCTCCATTTAAATCCCGTCACTCGCTGTGATAAAACCTGCGATTGCAGGGTTTTACAGCAGATGAAGCGAGGCTGAGAATAAATACAATATGAATTGCTGTGATCCTTCTCAGTAATATGGTTAATGCTGAAAGCCAATGTAGTCCAGGGATAAATTACGACACTTCAAGGGATGAAGAATGAATCTCCCCAGATAGCAGAGCTTTGTGCACCGCAGGTCCTGTTTGTCAAGCATGTCAACAACAGGAAGCCCATAATACCGCTGGCAGGTGGAAATATGTGACAGGACTGTTTACATGCCTCCGGGTTTATCTCCTGCTGCCGTCCGCTTCAGACGGCCGCGTGTTCTTCAAACAACAACGCTTTATGTCTGGAACGTGTCTGAAGTGCTTAAGGGAGAAAGCTGAACAATCTTTTGGAACGTTTTTGTTTTTTCGCTTTAAATCCTGAGAGTTTAAACGAGTCGCAGCAGTCTATTTAATAGAAAACGCGTTGATTGTTTAGAGTCGTCCGTGTCAGCAAAGAAATTTCCAGAGAGAAGAAAAAATCCCATAAATGTTTAGAATTATTGGAGATATTTGTTGAATAAGACAATGAGCACGTAAAGCCTTGGATTAAACCTGTGCGAAAAGGACAGTGAACCTCATTTAACAAGCTGGAAACAAACAAAATATATGTCCAGATATTTCTAAAAAAACTGAAAATCCCCCGCAAAAACGTTCGTATCATACGAGCGCTGCCGAGTTTGTGTACTTTTACTTAAGGAGACGCACTCATGTGAACCTTCAAATCATTTAAAAGGCACCCGTTATTGCTCTTTTATATAAGGATTGCATTGTCAAGGTGAAATAGTTTATTTGTTCCAGAACGTAATACAAAGCAAAAAGTCTGGCTTACGGTAGCCGAAGAGCTGCAGTGGTCGAGCTGCGTTAGTGGAAGATTTAACACGGTGAGCTTTGCTATTAATGGAGTTTTGTGGGTGTCACTACATATAGCTCAGCTGTCCTGTGCGCAAACACAGTAACTTGTGGGTGGTTGGCATTTATCAACAGCATTACCACTAGTGCATCACATAGTTTAAAGTACTTTTTAGTTTTGCTTTAATCCCCGCCCCCCCACACCCCCCCGACACATTCGCCGTTTTTGTTGCTTTTGTATAACTATACAGTAGGTCAGTGTCTAATCACCTTTTCGGCTTTCATTAACACACTAAACACGATCATCGAGTAACATTTTAACATTTTCATTCCATCAAAGCTGCAGGAACTGTGACATTATTGTGTCTTTTGAAACGATCTGTTCTTATTGAAACGCTGCCGTTTTTGTTTCTATTCCGCTGCTTGACCCCACCGTGGGTTTGTGGCATGATTGCTCTTGGTTCTTCTTTAGGCTGCAGACTTCAAGTAAGAAACAGGAGAAGAAACTGAGCTCCATCTCCAGGTAATAAGACACGTTGGATTTCTTAATCAAAACAAGGGCAGCAATAATACTTTGATGGTAAATACCACCGCCCTTGTCGTCGTCGTCGTCCCCCTCACACACACACACACACACACACACACTGCTTGTTGTGTGACGGCTGTTGGCTTTTCTTTAGGGTGCAGACTTCTAGTAAGAAGCAGGAGAAGAAACTGAGCTCCACTTCCAGGTTCGTAACTGAGACATTATGCTGTTCTTTGATCAAAGCAAGCGCAGGAATGGGTACTTTTCATAGTAAATAACACCGCCCTTGTTTTTTCTCTCTCCACTGTTTATGGTGTGACTGCTGCTGGATTGTTCGTTAGGCTGAAGTCTTCAAGTAAGAAGCAAGAGGAAAAAAAGATTTCCTACGCCAAAGAACACAAGTGCGCCTGCCTGGCGCTGGACAAAGAGGAGAGTGTCGTTGGATACGTGGTCCCTGTTTGTAGAAGCAGGTGGCTGGCTTTCCAACTTTTCCTTCCTATTCCAAACACAGAACACTGATTGGAATGTACCAGATTTCTTAAACAGTGTATTTTACCAGAAGGGTTGATATTTGTAAACCTACCAGGTCACCGCCAGGTTCACAGTATCTTTTATGAAGGATAATTCGATAGTTAATGGTAGTTTTATGATCCCTTATTCGTTCACAAAATATTTAATGAACAATGCAGACTGTTAAAGTGAAGCTATTTGAGCGTGTATGGGCCAGCTATAAGCCAATCCATCTCTTTGGTCAGTTATTTAGCCACACAGGATCTGATGGAGAGCCAGGAGGAGGTGAAGGAGGAAGGTCTGGGCTATGTGGTCATGAAGAACCTCTTCTCCAGAGACGCTGCGTACCAGCTGAAACTGGTGAAGAAGAGCCACAGCACGACGATGAGGGAGTCTGCAGAAAAACTGTCCCTTAGCAAGAAGGTCATTCTTCTGTGCCTGAGTAGTTTAAGCTGACAGTATGATCACATCCTGCGTTGAAAATGTATTGTGTCCTGAAAACCCATTGGATATCGCTGTGGCCAGATTTTTCCAAGTTTGCGATGTTTTTTTTTGGGGGGGGACGGGGGGGACGGGGGGGAACTACTTGATTTGGCGAAATTGCGAAATTCTTTTGCAGTGATGCTTGTTGGTAACTGAGACGGACCTTTTAGCCGTACTCACGTTTGAGACACTTGATTCAAACGGGGCTTTGGCTGAATGCGTGTTGTGATGACGTCATCTTCGCCCAAATCTTGCGAAAAATCTGTGGTAATTTAGTTCGTATTATACTAGCACATTTCAGCCCAGGCCTGTAGTTTTCAGAAAGATGTACAGTAGAAAATGTCAGAATTTCACCATGTGAGGGGTTTCACCAGGTTGCCACATGCATACACATCTAAATACAAATCTAAATACACATCTAAATACACATCTAGCTCATTTTAAATTCCGTTAGTAGAGTCATCCAGTACGCAAATCATTCCAACGGTTGTCATTTCTACTAAAACCAAACGTTTCCAACTCTTCATACTCTACTCTGGCACTATGTTTGCAGTTTACTTACAGTGTATTGGTACATATTTAAATTTAGCGGAGATGACCCATAATCCTGTTTACACCGTTACAGATTCAAGAAAAGCACGAGTTCCAGAGGAAGCTGAACACAGACAGCCTGACTCATCCTCCTGAATTCATTGTGAAACCGCGTGGTCAGACTGTGTGGGAAGGCAAGAGTGTGACACTACACTGCACTGTGGCTGGCTGGCCCAAACCCCGCGTGGCCTGGTGAGGCCTTACCCATTTACCATGATGGTTTCTTTGTGCTTGTGGCCTAGCTATTGATTTAATAGCTGTGTATACAACATTTATGGACATAAACAGAGCATGAGATAGGGATATGACTATAATGATTTTTTTTGATAGTTTAAAAAAAATAAATAAATAACGAATGTTACATACAGAAATTGAGCCAAGAACTTCAAGGTAAAATCTTAAAGTAAATATATTTTACTAATATTTTAAATGACCTATCTTTACCCAAACATAACCAAAGCACTACAAAAAAAATTATAGCAAGTGAAGAATCTGGGTAACGGAAATATTATCCAATATTGTGAGATTTATATTTATATACATACACATATATATATATATATATATATATATATATATATATATATATATATATATATATATATATATGACAAATTTCAAGCTTATAGAGTTGTCTTATTTTGTTTGATGATCAATTTACTTCTTTCTACAATGAAACACTTGAAAAAAGAAAAAATTATCCAATAGATATTAGAGTTTCTAATAGAATAAGACCATTTTAAGCTTAAAACGAATAGCAATATTTGTTTTTAAAAAATCCAATGAAAAGCACTGTTAGTCAGTTACTAGCCAATATTCAAGAAATTCGCACTTGCTAAGATATATTTCTTTGCGCTGAGGATGAACACACACAACGGGTTCACAGACTAGAACTGAACGAGAGTAAATAAATATCTTTTTACACATATATGTTTGCTGTCTGGTTTACCTCCTCTGTGATCAGGTACAAAAATAACGTGCTCATCGATGCGAAGGCTCACGCTGAGAAGTACACTACAGAAAGCAATTACAACATGCACTCTCTGGAGATTAAAAAGTAAGAATTTTGACGGAACTGGTGCTGAAATGTTCTCTGTGTCGCATGTGCATAAACCTTTGATGACGTTTTTGATATTGGGTGTGGAACGACTATATGCGTTTTGATGAATCGGATGGACGTGTTGATTCTGAGTAATATGTTCTTATCGTCGCATTACAGCTGCGAATTCAATGACACGGCTGAATATCGCATCTCGGCCCTCAACGTGAAAGGCGAGAGCTCTGCCTTCGCGTCGGTCATCATTAAAAGTAGGTGCACACGTCATCTGGAATATTAGGTTATATGGTTTTATTGCAGCTGTCCTCAAAACAAAGACCGGATGAGCACTTCAGGAAAATCGAATGCTCTGTGTTATTATCATGCGCATTCATCTTCAGAGAACTAAGATCATATAAATGAACAGTTTATATTAGGAACAGAATGTGTTAATATTGTCCTCCCACGGCCAAAACCATACTGGAAGGTGGACTGAGGACTGTAAGTTGCCCCTCGGTGTGAATAAATAAAATACGTTCGCAGGGTCTTGAAATGGTCTGGCATCCCATGCAGGGGGTATTCCTACCCTGGGATAATCTCTGGATCCGCCATGACCCTGACCAGGTTGAAGATTAATGAATGACCTACCGCCACAATGCTTAAAAATTGAACATGATCTTCAGATATATTTTATTCATGAACTCCACCTTGAAGTTTTCCCAAACGACTGTCTATATTTAGACCTGATTATGCACTTGGTTGTATTTTCAGAGAGCTGTGAATGTACTGTACGGAGGATCATGTCCATACACTAGTGCATTATTTCCCATAGTGTAACCATGTTATTTATTTATTTATTTATTTATTTTACTCCACCGTGCTAAATGGAGTTCGTGTGAAGCAGGCAGGCATTTGAGTGAAGTATATTCTGAGCAGAACAGCCAGCTGACACCTTCTCAGACTCTATTTTAGACCTTAGCGCCCTGATTTCAGAGGTCACTCGAGTCCCTTTACAGAATAAATAACCTTAAGGCAGTGTTTAATAAAAAAAAATTTTTTTTTTTAAAGTGCTGTGCATTTTTATTTATCCGATTATTCTCTTCTGTACAATTTTAAGCATTCCAGTTGTGATTATTGTAGTACAAAAATGAAAGACGAAGGTCTTGGCTATATTCTTTATATTAAAGCTGTTAGAAGCAGCTGTAGAGCTGAGTAGAGAGAACGAGGCCTTAAAGCAGCGAATGATTAAAGTCCAGCATATTCCAGTGAGTTTGAGTCTAATATTCATTTGATTAGATTTGTCCATTGCAGAACTGATGTCTGTTTGCGCTTGTCTTTTAAAGGATTTAAAGATGAAGAAGTGACTGAAAGACCCCGTAAGTTTCTAGATTTTCTATAAAATCGTCGTTTTCTACGTTTATGCAAACTGCGAATGATTCATTAGGGATTCTGGAACATGGTATTTAGGTCTTAAACCAAACACACACACACACACACACACACCAAACGTCTTCCGCTTGAAAGGGCTAATTCTCGGCTGTCTTCCCATGCTAAGATGGTTTCAGTCCCGAATATGGCGTCACCTTCAGGACCACCGTTATCGATAAGTTCGGAGTGGCCTTCGGCCGTGAAGGAGAGACCATGAGTTTGGGCTGCACCGTCATCGTCTATCCCACTGTGAAACGCTATCAGCCTGAGGTGCTCTGGTACAGGAACGGTGGGTAGGCACTCTGCTTAAGAAGATATGAATTGTTTGTAGGTCCAAACGGTTCCATTATTATCAGTCAAATCATTTGAATGTATTTCTTTAACTAGGTGTGGTTCTGGAACCATCTAAATGGGTGCAGATGCACTGGAGTGGCCAGCGAGCCACGCTCACTCTCATCCACCTCAACAAAGAGGACGAAGGACTTTACACTCTGCGGGTCAACACCAAGTCGGGCTTCGACTCTCACTCCGCCTTTGTGTTCGTCCGAGGTGAGGTTTAGCGCGACTCGGCATTAACCTCAACACCTTATAGGGCTCCAGTTTTGCCATTAAAGGTGCTTTATCCTCACGCAGGTGTGAAGTTGAATAGAGTGAGTAACATAGTCAATATTTTATTTTAATTTGTCACTATGTGTGGGCATTAGTTCTACGGGACGTTTCTTGCCTCTTTTTTATTCGCACTGTGCCTTTAAGCAGCAGGCCGGCTCCATGTATTAGGTTTCTCCTAGGCAATGCTGCTTCTATATCAGGCTAAAGTCACCAAAGGATGCCAGTACAAGAGCATGCCAATTTTAATCCGTCCGTTTATATTTCGATGTTAAGATCCAAGAGCTGTCTTGTGCTTTAGAGATGATGAACTTTATATTAAGTATTTCTTTCTGTCAGACTAAGAAATGCGTGACTCTTACACTGGCTGTTCGAGGAGCTTTTCATATACTCACATACAGTGCCATAATAATAAGACACCAAGGAACTAAGCAGTGAATGTTTGTGTGTCAGACGCTGACGTGGAGGTTGAAGGGGTCCCCGTTGCCCCTCTGGATGTGAGGTGTCATGATGCTAATAAGGATTATGTCGTGGTGACCTGGAAACAGCCTGCGGTTGAGGGCAGCAGCTCCATCCTGGGCTACTTTATAGACAGGTCAGTGCGTGTGCAAGTCCATCTACATGATATGAGTCAGACTCGGAGGTTGCCGAAGTACACACTTTCCCAGAGATGAGGAGGAGGTGGGGGAACACCGACTTCTTTCATGGATGAAAGGTTGTGTTGTGGGAACGTTCTGTCTGGAATACCAAATTGAACGTTATGTTTTGTAAGTTCCAAACCCAGAAGGCTTTGGATCATCTGCGGAATGCAAATGGAGACATTTTTAATGTGCAGGGACGGATGATTGGACGGTTTATCAAATATCACGTTTTGATCATATGCTTTTAATGCGATATAATTGAATGCGTAAATGTCCAAAACGATCCGTTTGCAGGTGTGAAGTTGGCACTCAGCACTGGACCCAGTGTAATGACACGCCAGTAAAATATGCCCGTTTTCCAGTCACCGGGCTCATAGAGGGGCGCACTTACATTTTCCGGGTTAGCGCTTTGAACATTGCCGGGGTGAGTCACCCTTCTCGTGTCTCTGACCCTGTGGTTGCCATGGATCCATCTGACCGAGCCCGTCTGAGAGGTGAGAGATGTTTCTGTACTGTATTGTTTTTCCGTTCAGTGCTGTATACCGCTGATGTACGACAATGTCTTCCTTTCTTATTATTCTTATATTAGCTGGTGTTTCCGCTCCATGGACCGGTATGATCAAATTCACTGAGGAAGATCCCACGGGTAAGATCTAATCGAATCACTTGTAATATGTGTATATTATAGATCTTTACTTTCTTGCATTTGTTGGAGTCTGAGAGATTTACAGTACACACAAAAGCAATTTCAGCAGGGTTATTAAAAACATTACATACACACACACACCCCCCTCTTCTGGTCTCTCTCTCTCTCTCTCTCTCTCTCTCTCTCTATCTCAGTTGGTGTAATCCCTGGGTCTCCTACTGATCTGGCTGTGACTGAGGCTACTAAGAGCTATGTGGTGCTCAGCTGGAAGCCTCCTGTGCAGAGAGGACATGAAGGAGTTATGTATTATGTGGAGAAGGTGAGCAAAACAACAACAACAACAAACATTGTTGTGTTGGTTTTGATGTACATTTTGGATCATCGTCATGCTGGAAGATCCAACCACAGCCCATTTTAAGATTTCTGACCGGTTTTCATTCGATATCTATTAAAGGGAACCCCGACTGTGAAGACCTGTATGGCTTATTAGATTAACGCTGACATCCGCTATATAAATCCACTATACAAAAACATTCTAGATGTCAGTTTAAACAGGAAAAAACTCGTAGGCCGCCATTGCTGTTTACATCGAAATGCATTCTGGGTAGTTACGTCAAATGGTTGCAACGGTCTTGGTTCTAGATGTAGACGTAAGTGTTTTTCGAGATGAGCAAATCCCAATTTTTCAGAATGCCGCAAAGCGTACCGCAGGTCATGTGACAAGAACTCAGCAAATCAGCTTCACCCTTTTCCGTAAACGACATCGAAAGCTCGGCCGAGGAGGAGCAGCTGATCAGAGCTGTACATACGACTTGTCAAGCGCCTATTATTCAGACTGAGCTCTTGAGCTTACTTGAAGGATGGGGTGCACCCAAACACGGCGGTTATTTTCCTCTTCTCCATAAATAAATCTAGTAGCAGAGCTACTGCAAGGGGTTTGCGGTGCTGTAAATCCATCCCGTGCTAAAACTTCCTCGTCGTCATGGAGAGCGCAGCTCATGGTTGCTTAGCAACGGCATACACCATGGGAGATTTTTTTGGCCACTCGAACCGTCCTCTTCACAGTGCGTTGAGACGATACAGACACACGTCCAATTCCAGGTCGATTCATAACATTTCCAGTTGACTGGAACTTCTTCATTGTTGCCCTGATGGTGGAAATGGGCATTTTCAATGCTTGTACTATTTTCTTATAGCCACGCCCCATTTTGTGAAGCTCAACAACCTTTTCCGCACATCACAGCTATATTCCTCGGTCTAACCCATTGTTATGAATGACTAAAAGATTTGGTCTGTGTGTTACCTCATATTTATACCCCTGTGAAATCATGGTTGAACAATTTCCTGTTCCTAGTCACCCAGGTGTACTAAAAATATTTTAAACATCAATGGGAATATACTTCAAATATATTTTTCTCATATGAATTCATTGGCGTGCCAATAATTTTTGCACACCTGTTACATAAAGATATTGGTCTTCAATTATCTTTCAAAACCGTTTCCCTCAATGTCTTTTTACCTACGCTGTATGACATCCCTTGAAACTCTCCAACGTGAGTAATTCACACTGACGAGAAAAACGCTGGCAGTAACTGAGAGTAGTAACTGCTTTGTGACTCTTCTGCTGTGGGCTTTAACTTTGTAGGTGCAACACAACCTTGACCCAGTTCTAACGCTGAGACCGGATGTACTGTTTGTTCGTTTCGCAGTGTATGGTTGGCACAGAGACCTGGCAGAGGGTGAACACTGGGATGCCAGCGAAGTCCCCTCGCTTTGCCCTTTTTGACTTGGCCGAGGGCAAATCCTACACCTTCCGTGTGCGCTCCTGCAACTCTGCAGGTGTTAGCGAGCCGTCTGAGGAAACCGGAGCCACGACTGTCGGGGACAGACTAGGTAAGAGAGGGATTCAACCTTAATGTCATGAGCCAGATGGTACAACCCGGTGTGCTGAGATCCACATTTTATTTATTTATTTATTATTATTGTAAGAAACCGATTTCTTAATTATGTAGTTGTGTTTGAGGTATTTGTTTTTGTTTAATAAAAGCGCTGATTATTGGTAGTGGATTTAGATGGCAGACTTTTCAGTAGACTTTTAGACCCAAACGTCGTTTGCCTCGTCTCCGTCTGTCCTCACTGTCCGGTCTGACTTTTTCAGACCTGCCCTCAGCACCAGGGCCTGTTGTGCCCATCAGGAACACCGCCTCCTCCGTTGTGGTGACCTGGAGGGCTTCTAAAGAGGCCGTAGAGCTTGTGCGCTACTACGTGGAAGTCAGCGTCGTGGGCAGCAGTGTGTGGGTGCCCTGCAACAACAAGCCAGTCAGAGACACCAGGTAGAGCTGCTCTTCCCGAATATTTCCTCCAGTTGAATCCATGAAACTAATGTGAATCGTTGAGTTGATCTGGGTTGGAACTTTTTTGCTGTGTAGGTTTGTGTGTCACGGGCTGAACACGGGAGACAGCTGTGTTTTCAGAGTGAAGGCCGTGAACGCTGCTGGCTACAGCACTTACTCCAGCGAGTCTGAATCCTGCCTTGTAAAAGCAGCCATCGGTGAGTCCCATCTTAGTCTAAGTTGAACCGTAAAGGAAGACAAAACACGACTTTAAAGGTCAACGTAGGTGTCCACTTACGCATTTCGACGTCACACATGCTCTTTCTGTTTGCCGTTTCTGTGATGAACTTGGACTTCGGTTATGGTGAATCAAAAGGCTTTCTCTTTGTTAAGCCCTGGTCTGATGGGTTAAACACAACAAGGCGGCTGCACACGTTCGCATAAAATTCAGCTTCAGAATACACAGACCAGACATAACATTAAAACCACCTGCTTAATATCGGGTCGGTTCCGCTTGTGCTCCAACAACAGCTCTGACCCGTCGAGGCGTGGACTCTACAAGTCCTCTGAAGGTGTGCTGTGGTGTCTGGCATCAAGACGTCAGCAGCACATCCTTTAAGTCCTGTATGTTGCGAGGTGGGGCCTCCGTGGATCGGACTTGATCCGATCTCGATCGGATCGAGATCTGGCGAATTTGTAGGCCGAGTCAACACCTTGAGCTCTTTGTCATGATCCTCAAATCCATTCCTGAAAGTTTTTTGCAATGTCTCACGCCACTGAATTTAATGAATACCGTTGCCATGAAGAGGTGAACCTTCGGCGCCCATGACCCTGTTGCTGTTTCGCAGGTTATCCTTCCTGGGACCACTTTTGGTAGGTACTAACCACTGGCATTCTGGAGATGCTCTGACCCAGGCGTCTAGCCGTCACATTTTGCCCTTGTCAAAGTCGCTCAGATCCACATCAGCTTCAAGAACCGTCTGTTCACTTGCTGCGTAACATATCCCAGCAATCGACAGGAGCCATTCTAACAAGATAATGAAATAAATCTAAAGTTATTATGCTTATTCACTTCACCCGTCAGTAGTTTTAATGTTATGGCTGATCGGTGTATAGCAGCGCTATCCGTTTAAAATAAATAGTTTGAGGTATGTGAAGTTGCAAGTGGACATTTTTCCCGACTGCCGTTTTGGTTTTGCCCATTGACACACTTTACCTGTTTGTAATGTAACACGGCCTGCCTTTGAACTTTCATTTCCTGCAGTTTTCACCATCT
Source organism: Ameiurus melas (assembly GCA_012411365.1). Lineage (NCBI taxonomy): Eukaryota > Metazoa > Chordata > Actinopteri > Siluriformes > Ictaluridae > Ameiurus > Ameiurus melas. The sequence goes on along the minus strand of CM022756.1, from coordinate 32,710,930 downwards.
CTGCACGTTTCATCTCCCCATTTAGCACAAGGCCATGTAGAGGCCCTGTCAGTGCAGAATAACTAGTTCAGCTCACCGTGCCCTTTTGAAGACATATTTGGACACAGCCAAATGATGCTGTTCTCACTGTGATGTGGACTTGCTGCATGGGGACGGTGCTGCATGTGCAATGCTCTCGAATCACATCTAACCATGTCCTTCACCGCTAATCTCATCCGAGCCCTGATATGATCAAAGCAGCCATGTCATTTCCGTGTGTGTTTTTACTACTAATCTGGCTTGAATTCAGAGTGTGGAGTGCGCGAGATTCTCAGAGAGCGTGACTCTGCAATGCAGTATGTCCGTGCTGTGTGTCTCTTGCTGTGTTTCGTAAATGACTTCAGGGCATGCGGCGTGTAGAACTTGAGGAAGAGGGTCCAGATCCGTCCCGGGGTGACGGCAGGGTGGAGAGCACGGTGAGTAGAAGCATGATGCGTGTGACTGCTTGACAGGAGAGCTGATTTTGTACCGAATGCATTCTCAGAAAGTGTTCTCTCCTTTTAACTTTTAATCAGGTGACGTGTGTTTTTTGTTGTTGTTGTTGTTGTTGTTGTTTTTTAACAGAGATTCTCATGAAACATTATCTGCACGTAACGTCACGATTTCAAGAGGTGTGTTTAGGTATTATCAGTACACACTTTTTACGAACGTAACTTTCATGCTTCGACTTTAATACTCGTGCTCGAAAGTTCTAGTGATGGGCGTTATGACTAGCGCCATCACCTTCGTTAACTGTGGAATAATGTACTGATTTTACCTTTTGTATAATGTGTTTAGGAGTAACAGCATCATTTTGGTCCCACCTACTCCAAGGACACACTTTCACATATTGATAACAAAGGGATGGATGATTAATATTGTGCGAATTTAGCCTCAAGACAGCGTCCACGTGGGATATTTATCTAAAACGGATGCTTAATTCAGAGTAAAGGATTAACCTGAGCTGTCTCTGTGCAGAGGTGCCTTCTCCTCCATCTGCTCTCACGATGGTGGAGCGTTTTCGGGACTACATGGTGTTGAACTGGCAGGCTCCTGCTAAAACCGGAGGTGTCGATATCAGGGGCTACTACCTGGACTACAGGACCGTTAAGGGCAGTGTCGTAAGCAAGTGGCACGAGATCAACACCAAGGCTGCCACGGGAACTACCTATAAGGTAACCTGCTCGATTTCCCTGGGGATGAATACATGACAAGGGAGCACTCCGGTGTAAAAAGAGCACTCAATCAGCACACCCTTCTCTGTTGTTAAGACCTGAGCAGTAGGGGTGTGGATTCCCCTGCAGCCTTTCTAAGATGTGAAATTGTAAAGGTACAGTTCAACAAAGTGGCTGTTAATAAGCATTTACATTCTATTTAGGGTTGAGTTTTCCAGGTTTGGGTGCTGTTGGGATCTATCAGCCTCATACGTCGCTGTAGAACAGATTTAAGTACGTTCCTGCTGCAAGACTCATTCTGTGCTGAATCCAGATTGTTGTTGGTGTGTGTGCCTTTGTCGGCCTGCAGGGGGTCCTACAGGTTTGCCTATGGAAATGCATTAACTACGTTGCCAGGCGAATAATATCACTATTAAATAACATGAACCTTTTACATAAAGAATGCAATGCATTTTGAATGAATTAACTTAGTAGTAATAATTAATAATAATATTTGCCATTAATGCTCGGAGTAAATCCACCGACTCATTTATACCACGTGAATGTCTCTGCGTTTATGTTAGCAAGTGGAAATACCTTGAACATAGTCAAACTCATCTAGTATTTCTTACTATAAGATCACAAGAAAGTAAATAGAAGCAACTTATTTCAAGCCGTTTTGCGCTCATTTTAAGCATTTAGTTCTAGAAAGACGCAGACTATCTGCCGATGGAATAAGAAAACTACAAGCGTGAAACGAGCACCAATGTCTAGAAATAGGTTTAAGGATCATGCATTTGGTTTATTGTAATCTTATAATAAGAAATACAAGATGCTTTTGACTGTATTCGAGATCTTTTCACTTGCCGAGTAGAATAGGGGTGTATAACAAATATAATCACTAATCAACTAAGGTAGATAAATGATAAATCCAGTTGTAGCCTATGATTCGAGGCGATATGATTTAGAACTGTTTGCGATGCGATGAGATTGAGTAAAGCTTGGAGGAGCTGGTGGCTCTTGGGCACAGAGAAGCAGGAAGTGGATGTGCAATGAAAAAGGAAATAAATCTGCTAAAAAGAGATGTTTGTGTGTGTGCCAGGGCCAACTCGAGCTACAGGTGGTATAAGCAGTCGCTCGGGGCCCATGAACCGTCCTGTAAGAACGCAGGATTTTATATTTTGTAATTGTAAGTGATGGTGAGCATATGGCTCTTAGCATAGATCATGACTTTGCAGAGGCCCCCATGTGGTCTTCAGCTTGAGAGGTATGATTGGTGGTGGCAAGCAGTGTGTCACGGAGGGCTCCAAAGGCTCAGAATCAGCCCTGGTGTTTTACGCTCATGCTTTACTGACGCAGTCATGCCTGAAATGATCCAGATGATTCAGAATATTGAAACTGGTGCACATTTTTTTTTCAACTGGCGACTCTTTACGTCTCCATTATGTGATGTTTCCGTGTATTTCAAACCGTTGTAATCAAATCTGATTATGCTGTGAGCGACTTTTCAACGACCTTCCTTCTCGCCCTGCGTTCAGGTGGAAGACCTGAAGGAGAATGTACTGTACCAGTTCCAGGTTCGTGCCGTTAACCAGGCTGGTATTAGCGAGTCCTGCATCAGCAGCATTGCCTTCGAGTGTAAGGAGTGGACCGTTGCATTGCCAGGTAAATTAGACAGCACTACTGTGCAGCGATGCTTGATAAATCATTTAATCAACACCTAGCTATATAGGTCATCATTTCCTCACTTCTATAAGATTGGATGTTAATGAAACGATTCACTGACTGCGTTTAATGAGCTCATGATGATTTATAGTTAGTAGAGGTCAATTAGCATTAATGGCATATTATTTATATATATATATATATATATATATATATATATATATATATATATATATATATATATATATATATATATAAAGTTTCACATCTGTACATTAATAGGAAGTAGTCCCTGTGTCAGTGATAATTGAACCTAATCGCGCTGTGCAATGTCATCAATGGCCTGCAGGTGTCTCCCTTTACAAACATATCATAAAAAGAGCGATTAGATGATATGACCAGTTCTTCACTATTCTTTTATTCATTGTTTTCCATGGTTGAAGGCCCTTTAATTATCAGTCTACCTATATGCTCTAAAGCAGCTTTGTTATGTTTCTGTGGGGTTTTATTTTTTTTCCTGGGTAACACAGGCCCTCCTCATGGGCTTCACATGCTGGAGGTGAGAAAGGATTCATTGGTGTTGCTTTGGGAGCCGCCGACGTTCAACGGCCGCAGCCCTGTCACCGGCTACTACGTGGACATCAAGGAAGGGAATGGCAAATGGAGAGGAGTTCAGGACAGGTCCACCAAGAATACATACTTGAAGGTTAGATTGCATCATATAAAGCAGCGGTGAGATTCCTGCAGGTTTCATCTCCAAACAAAATCGAACACGATTGTTTTAGTTGATCAGGAACTTCTTAAGGCAGTGAGTAGATGGTCAGGAGTGCACGATTATGGTTGGAGCTAAAGTCTTCAGGAAGGTAGATCTCCAGGAACAAGGCTGGTGACCACTGGTGTAAAGAAACTGGCAATCAAGATGAAAATTCCATATGTGTGGTGGCAAACAACGGCTTCTCCACTAAGTATTTATGAATTTCAGTTAGCGTGTTCAGTACTTTTTTCCCCGTGTCATTCCACCTTATTACACAAAACTTTATTTATGGATTTGAATTCTTTAGATTTTGACTGATGTCTGTTTGGTTGGGAATTATTCGCTGATTAATTCAGTGAGTTTTGTTCGGTTCTAGAACATACATTTCTTAAATGAATGTCTTTTTATCAAGTTAGAACTTTGTGTAAGTGCTCTTCTCAGTTTTGACCATGTGATGGCGCAGGAGCGTCACGGATAAAAGGTAGAAATGTCAGTTTTTTCCAAAGATTCTGCTGCAGTGATTTTCCTAGGCCCCATGGAAATTGTTGGCTTTTTTGAAATATTTCGACAAGCAGATCCTCTTTGAAACAGTGCCTAATAAAGGTGATACACTTTCTCAAATGACACATAAAATCAATATTTTGTAGTAATTCTCTCAATTTAAATGAACAAAAAACAGATCAGTCACATGGAAAAAAGTAAGTACACCCCTACATTTATCACATCTTCCAATCAAAAAATTTGAATCAGGTGTTCAAGATCGTGTGTCAGTGATTAGATCCTGCTTAGGGAGTGCAGGTGAAACCGGTCTTATTTATACCTCTCTCATATCTAGTGTTATCTTTGCTATTGAGGTGTGTTGTGTCATCATGCCAAGATCTAAAGACTTCAATAAGGCCTTCAGGGAAAAAAAAAAAGCTGTGGATGTCTATGAGTCTGGTGAGGGATTTAAAAAGATCTCCAAATTATTTGAAACACATCCTTCCACTGTAAGGAAAAGGAAGAAGCCTTTGCAAGACTACAGTTTGAAAATGAGCATACAGGCGAAGAAGACCAGGCCTTTTGGAATAATGTGCTCTGGACAGATGAATCAAAGATAGAATTGTTTGGTCACAGTAACAGCAGACATTTTCGGTGGAGACCAAAGATAGATTTTCAGGAGAAGCACCTCATACCAACTGTGAAGCATGGTGGTGGAAATGTTATTGCTTGGGGTTGCTTCGCTGCCTCAGGGACCGGACAGCTTGCATTCATTGATTAAACTATGAGTTCTGCATCATATCAAAGAGTGCTTGAAGATAATGTGAGGTCATCTGTCCAAACCTTTTAACAGGATAATGGTCCTAAGCACACTAGTAAATCCACCAAGAATGGCTCAAAAAGAAGAAATGGAGGGTTATGGAATGGCCGAGTCCAAGCCTGAATTTGAATCGCATTGAATTGTTGTTGGGGGGATCTGAAACCGGCAGAACTTGCAAGAAAACCCTCAAACATCTTGCAACTGAAAGAATATTGTATGGCAGAGCGGTCAAAAATTCCAGCAAGCCTGGTGGACAATTATGCAAAAACATCTACAAGAAGTCATTTCTGCTAAAGAGGTCAATACTACCTTCTGAGGCTAAGGGTGCACTTACTTTTTCCATAGAATATCACATCTACTGATATTTCTATCGAATAAAGGATTGAAAAAGCTATTTTTCCTTGTGGTTTTGTTCAAGTACATCGACTTCATTAATAGGCACTGTTTCTTGTAGTTAATTAGTGTTGTTTGAATCTGTACAACATTAGAGTCCGTTTCTATTGGACCTCCACAGCTCCTGCTGCATGGTCGTGAATGCAGTTATGAAATGTGTCATTAATACTATAAGTCTTTCTGTGTTGCAGATATCTGGCCTGAAGGAAGGTGCCTCCTACATACTACGTGTCAGTGCTAAGAATATTGCAGGTGTTGGTGGACCCTCCAAAGCTACAGACCCCATTGTCGCTCAGACTCGCCCAGGTAAATCCAGTCGAATAAACCGATCCGTCTTTTCCAGCACATTTCCCAGGATCGATCGTTTAATGCCGTTTTCTCGACGTGGTCCTTTCTCAGGCACTAATGAGATTGTGGTCGACGTGGATGACGATGGCGTGATCTCGCTGATCTTCGAGTGCTCTGAGATGACTGAAAGTTCTCAGTTTGTGTGGTCAAAGAACTACGAGGCTCTCACCGATACCTCCAGTCTCACTATCGAAACAGTCAAGGGAAAGTGAGTTTCTGCTTTACTTATTAAAACTACTTTTATTTATTTATTTATTATCCCCCCACCTTGTTGTTTATGTGGCTGCTTTTTGTCAGGAAGCTCTATAGTCCCTTTGTTCTCCAGAGAAAGGTTTGGTCACATGGCCGTGGTAGACATTTAGCAGTTAGTTTCAGCCATTGGACAATGTTACGTGGGCGCTAGTGTGAGGATGAATAGTGGCAGGCTGTCTGGAAGCCAGGGGAGACGTGTGTCACCTTTGTTTTGCCAGATGTGCTGCGAAAGATGAGACAGAATGAAAGTGGGAGGCAAAGTGGGTAAAGGAGAAAGAAACGGTGGAGAAATGGAAATAAAAGGGAAAACTAATTGGTGTCACTTAACCTTTGAAGAAAAGAGAAAAGCATCGTGCGCAATTAAAACGTTACCCACACTGTCTCGGTGTCTTTCTCGTACTCATACCGCTCGATGTGTCCTCAGATCCAGAGCCATCTTTAATGATCCTTCACTGGAGGACCTGGGCATCTACTCCTGTGTTGTCACCAACACTGATGGAGTTTCTGCCAGCTACACACTGACAGAGGAGGGTGAGTCACTTTCCCCAGCTCTCTGGCTAATGACGGCGATATTCCGTCTTCTCTCTTTGGACAGAGAAAGACTCGTAATCTTTTCCAGAAGCTGGCGAGTCATGTCTTCTTTTAAATCTTAACAAGTCAAGGACATGCGTGCATATTTCAGAGGCTCGTATGTAACTGCTTGATAAAGCAGCGCCGTTGAATTTTAAAAGAAGATTAATTCCAAGAATTCTTTATCCGTTACCGTCAGAGCTCCAGTAGGCAGTATATACGCTAATGAAATGCATTTCAAAATATTTTATAGGTCTGAGGCGCTTGCTGGATATCAGCCATGACCACAAGTTCCCCAGTAAGTACAGACCATCAATAGTAATGCCAAGGCTGGCGTGTCGCTCAACGCTCTTCCGCTGTGATGATCCGTTTCTGTGTTATTTTACACCAATAATCATCACAGTGTTTTTCTTGGCAGTTATTCCTTTCAAGACCGAAATGGCTGTTGAGCTACAGGAGAAAGGACGTGTGCGTTTCTGGGCGCAGGTTGCAAAGTTTTCCTCCAAATGCCAAGTGGAGTATGTTTTCAACGATAACATCATTACTCAAGGAAAGGTATAAACAAGTTATTTATTTATTTATTTATTACATTTTTTTTTTTTTGTGGTACATGCTTTTTCACACACTGACTAAATGTTCCTAACCCCTCAGAAATACACCATGAATTTTGACAGTAAAACCGGCATTATTGAGATGTTCATGGACTCTTTGGAAATCACCGATGAAGGAACCTTCACGTTTAACCTTGTCGATGGCAAAGCTACCGGTCGTACCAGTTTGGTGCTTATCGGAAAAGGTAAAGTAAAAGCGCCCCTGGAGTACATCGCGTTACGACCTTTTTCCGTTCATACTGTCGTGTTCGGTTATGTCCTGTAGAGGGCAGGAACAGATCATAAGAAATCGAGCAGCCCTCACAGGAGCATTATTAAGGCTTTGTGCAGAACATCCATTAGCATACACAGCATTCCCTTAACTGCTGATTGAACTATATCAGGCTTTACTGATTGATCATGTTACTCCATTATTAAACACTATCATTGGGCGCTACCGTATGAGATTTAACGCCGTGTCCATTATCGGCTAAAGAGACGAGAACGGTTCTGACGTAGTCCACATTATACAGCAGCTTTTGGTGATCTATGCCAGGTTCTTTAGTGCTATTTAAAGGTATTATTGATCAGGAGTAGCACATTTGATCCCAAGTTCAACTCCACTCAGATCCTTCCTGCACTAAGGTCTGAATAATAATTGTGTGAAGGCCTGCGAAAACCCCTCACATAGTGAAACTGAGCTATTTTCTAATACATCTGAAAACTACAGTCTTTCCTGAACTGAAACGCATTGATAAACCATAACATTTAAACTTCACTGACGGTGAAGTGATTAACGTTGATCATCAATATTGATTATTACAACGGCACCTGTCAAGGGGTGGGATTTTCTGTATTAGGCAGCACGTGAACGGTCAGTTCTTGAAGTCGATGTGTTGGAAGCAGGAAAAATGGGCAAGTGTAAGGATTTGAGCGACTTTGACAAGGGGCAAATTGCGATGGCTAGACGTCTGGGTCAGAGCATGTCCTAAACAGCAGGTCTTGTGAGGTGGGGTGGGGTATGCCGTACTTAGTATCTAGCAAAAGTGGTCCAAGGAAGGACAACTGGTGAACTGGTGTCATGGTCATGGGCACCCAAGGCTCACTGATGAGTGATGTGGATCAGGTGGTAGAGCGGGTTGTCCACTAATCGTAGGGTTGGCGGTTCGCTTCCCGGCCAACGTGACTCCACATGCCAAAGTGTCCTTGGGCAAGACACTGAACCCCAAGTTGCACCTGATAGCAAGTTAGCACCTTGCATGGCAGCTCTGCTACAATTGGTGGGTGGGTGTGTGTGTGAATGAATAAATGAGAACCAGTGTAAAGCACTTTTGAACCACTAGTGTTAAAAATTAAGTGCAGACCATTTACTATGAGTATCTCCTGGGATGTGCTGGACAAACGAATACAATCCATGGAGGCCCCACCGGACTTTGCTGCTGACGTCTTGGTGCCAGAAACCACAGCACACCTTCAGAGGTATTGTAGAGTCCATGCCTCGATGGATCAGAGCTGTTTAGGTGACACAAGGGGGACCTACACAATATTAGGCAGTTGGTTTTTGATGTTCTGGCTGATCAGTGTAAAAAGATGTAGTATTTTACTAATCTGCTTACCGGCAAAAGTGAAAAAGGGGCGAGTTCGAATCCCCACTATGCCACACCCATCCACACCCGGGAGTCAAAGAGAGTAAAACTGGCCATGCACAGTTTGGATGGTAGGGATGGGATGCTCTGCTTTCCCTGTCAATCACAGCAACACTAGCCAGTCGTGGGCATGCGAGCTCATGTATGAGGAAGACAGCACTCTCCTCAGAGACCGGCATGTTGCCCTGTGACGCAGCTCAGGTCAATGCATGGAGTGAGTTCTCCATCACTTCAATAAATAAACTCAGACATTTTGTTTTTACAAAACAGAGTTTGCTGAGCTTCAGAAGAAGTCTGAGTTTGAGAGAGCAGAGTGGGTCAGGAGACAAGGTATGCCACGCAGCATTTGAATGCCGAATAACCCGCTGTACATCTTTTAAGCATCACCTTTTTCAACAATGTCACCCTTTTATCAATTCTCACATCCAGGCCCTCACTTTGTGGAATACCTCAGTTTCGAGGTCACCCAAGAATGTAACGTATACCTAAAATGCAAGGTAAGGCTGTGCAAGATGTAATGAAATATTCGTGCTCCGCCAGGTCAGTCGGATTAATATTTTATCTCTGCCTCTTCCACTCGAACCTCTTCCTTCCCTCCCTCCCTCCCTCCCTCCCTCCCTCTTACTCTCATCTCTTCAGGTCGGAAATATCAAAGCAGACACTGAGATATCCTGGTTTAAGGATGGAATTGAGATCGCGGAGGATGACGAAGATGCTCAGAAAATCGGCATTGCAGATGGCGTGCTGTCCTTCAACATTGGCAAGGTCAGGCAGCTGCAGGGCATTGTGGGGAAAGTGAAGGGTGAGCTTTGCTAGCAGCTATGCTACAGGCTTCAGTCACCACACAGACTCATAAATAATGGAAAGGGTGTTTTCTTTTTTTAATTTCTTATAAAAAAAAAAAAAAAAAAAATTTAAAAAATAAAAACCCAAAAAAAAAAAAAAATTTTTTTTTTTTTTTCTTGTAAAACAGTCAATGATGCTAGAAATGATTTTTAAAGCCTCCCACGCCACTCCCAGGCTGCTATCGGCGTTAACGGCAATGTCTGTCTAATTTCCAGCTCGTTAAAAAGAACGAGAAAGAAGGGAAAAAGAAACCTGCTCCTGAAGGAAGCCCAAAGTCTGCAGCTTTTTCCTTTATAAGTTCTCGCCGAGTTTCATGTGTTGTTCTGTGGATTTTGATCTATGTCGCCGTCGTCTTCTGCTGTATTTCTATACGGTGTCCCTGTTTGCCTGCAGCATCCATCGCAGGAGAAAAGCTTGCCTTTTCGGATTTTTGTGCCCGTTGTTTTTTTTGTTTGTTTGTTTGTTTGTTTGTTTGTTTTCTTATCCGACTTCACATCTGCTCTGTGATGCGGCCCTAGCGAGGCGCTTTCTTTCCCTTACTTCTTTTACAATTCTCCAAACAGCTTTCAAAGAAAGACGCGGGTGTTTACGAAGTGAAACTGCGGGACGAGAGAGGAAAGGATAAGACTCTGTTCGACCTGACGGAAGCAGGTACGGGCCTTTTGAATATCCACACCATTATTTTTGCTAACGTCTGAACCTCATGTCTATGGCAGAGCTTCTGAAATGCTGACTCCAGTCTAATATTCTCAACTGTAATGATCTGACTCTCTTCCCGAAAGGTTATAAGGCCGTGTTGAATGAAATGTTCAGAGTTATAGGTGAGTTTGGGTTGTTTTTGTTTCCTTCTTTCTATTTTTTTAATCCTTGCACACCATTCTGGAAACGGTCGATTAATGCTCCAGGATGTAAACGTGACGAATGAAAGGAAAACCCTGATTAAAACGAGTGCATCAAGTGTGATCAAGGTATCTGCGTGATTATTGTCCCATCACGCTTTGTAGCATGTATAAAAATGCTGAGCAGGCCCAGTCGATGTCGATTTTGGGATCAGGATGGCAAAAGGAGAAGATCTGAGTGTCTTTGAAGCAGGGTTTCAGTAGCTGGGATCAATTGGCTGTGTTTCAGTAAGAACAGAGGCTAATTTGAAGTCTGATATTTAGGTCTGTGGGAAAGGCGCGAGTAAATAGGTTTGGAAATTGTGCTTGAAAGGGCACGTTATATGACGGTGATGCTCATGCCGTGGGTAAAGACAAACACGAGCGACTATTCTTCAGGTGACCGAGCGCTTCATGTTGGGTTTTGCTTCCATTTGTCACCCGTCAGTGTGCGATACTGATACTCTTCTTTTCGTCACAGCGCACTCTTCTACCGAATTGAAGGTTCAGAGCACCGAGCATGGAATCATCCTCCACTCGTTCGTCGTGTATCACACAGAAGAGCTCCCTGTTGGTTGGTTTCACAAGTAGGTTTTTTTCATACTCTCTCACCCCCTTTCTGTATGGTCCCCCACCCCGTGTATGTTTTATACATGTTGAGCGTTCAATTGCATTTAAATAATCCACAAAAACGTCAGTGCTCGAGGTTTTTCCCCATCATTCCATACAATATGCAGTTTCAAACACGTGGGGGGGGTAACAAATGTTCGAAATTGCGCAGACCGAGACGTTTATTTAGGTGTGCCGTTGCGAACGTACTTTGTCTAACATATGTCCGCTCCGTGTTTACTTTTTACTGGAGATTTTTGATTTTATCCCAATTTTTTGAACGGTTAAAAACCGCTACACGGAGACTCTACTGTGGGGGTAAATTTAGTATCGCCAGTCCACCTACCGACATGTTTTTTGGGAGACGGGAGGAAACCGGAGAACCAGGAGGCAACCCATGTGAACGGCGAGAACGTGCACAGAAAGTCCACGTAGCTCAGGATCGAATCACGGAGGTGCGATGCGGCTGCTCTACACGCCGCACCGCCGTACAACCTATAACACGGAAATATTAAATGAATACACCGAGTACGAAATGCCAGCTTTTTTCAGGTCAGAGGAAACCATTTATTTAAGCAGTACCCGAATCGCGAAAAACCAACAAACGTGAAATTTGCCTTTGGTCAGCTTATATCCATCTATCTGCGCATTACCACAGTGTGCTCTCAGGAGCATCGTTTGAGAGCGCGGCACTCTGAAAGCACAAAAGGCCAGAGAGAGTCTGGCTCCCCGAGAGGGAAGATCCTAATGCGTTTCGTGCCGCGCCGCGCATTACAATCCGCTACATGGAACGTGACGCACACGTGGTAGTTTCAGCAATGCAGTTTCCATCCCGAACTGCCTGCGCTAATGCTGTTGGCAGGTTGTTGTTTTTTTTCCCTGTATGTCAGCATGTACAGTAGTGTGAAGCTGTAGCCGTTTTTCTTCTTCTGTGTGAGTTTGATCGGTAGCTCCTTTGACTCATTTGTGACCATTCAGAGATGGCAAGATTTCATACTCAGACAGAGTGCAGTGTGGAGTCTCAGGAGAGCAGCTGTGGCTGAAGATCAACGAGCCCACAGACAAGGACAAGGGCAAGTACGCCATCGACATCTTCGCCGGCGAAGGCAGCGTCAGGAGAGTTCTCGACCTCACCGGCCAAGGTAAAGGCCTCAGGTGTTTCCGAGCGTTATTTTTAACGATATTGATTTTGTCTCGGTGCGATGGTATTGTCAGTTTTAGACTGGAGTTTATTATTAAATCTACTTTTTTTTTTCCCCGTCCGCCAAAAATATTCTCTTGTATGAAAAGACTTTTTTTTTTTTTTTTTCTCCTCTCCATGTTCAGTGTTTCCTATTGTATTCTATTCTCTTCTGTTGTGTTAAAGTGTGGGAAGAGGCCTATTCCGAGTTCCAGAGGCTGAAGTAAGTATAATAAATGATCTCGATCCTGCTTTTATAGTTTATTCAAGCTATCAACCACGAACAATGTATACTTTTGCAAAGTGTTGCATGCAAACAGACGAAACGAGAAAACTCCCGCTAAAGTAGTCCTAAAATAGAAAAATAACATCCGAGTACATCCTTATGACGTTATTGGCTCAGGCTTTTTCTGACACTGCTGTATGGAAGTAGACCATATCACCTTAACAGGCTCTGATGCTATTTAAAGCCTTCACTAACAGTGTGCTTATCCATTTCCTTCCTCAGGGCTGCAGCAATCGCAGAGAGAAGTAAGTGATTGTCTCTGCTGTCACTTTTGTGTTCTTTCCTGAAGACAGCTTGTTCTAAAAGCATGTGGATGCTATTTCAATCCATCCTCCTTGGCTACTTGCGTAGGATTCATATATACTATACACACACACACACACACACACACACACATACACATATATATATATATATATATATATATATATATATATATATATATATATATATATATATATATATATATAGATAGATAGATAGATAGATATATAGATATATATATATATATATAGAGAGAGAGAGAGAGAGAGAGAGAGAGAGAGAGAGAGAGAGCGATGCAGTAAAGGACACATCTCCTTTTTAAATGTCTTGGGAATGTTTAGACCCTATAGTCTGTGCTGTAGCCTCACTTCTCGTTTTCAAAAACGTAATGACACTTAAGGTCAGGAGAAATTCCTACACGTCGATATACCAAGAGGCTTACTAACTGCTTTATTTTTCTCGTAGACCGAGCGCGTGTGATCGGAGGCCTGCCAGATGTGGTCACGATCCAGGAAGGCAAGGTAATACATCTCCAACTACCCAGGATGCCAGAAAACCCCATGATCAAATGATCTCTCATTATCAAATTGTACCTCATCCTTAACTGGTGTACCAGTTTCTTTTTTTTCAGACGATTACAGAAGCGAAGTAGGTTGCTTGACGATGATGTCATTTGTACCACAGCAGTGTTGAAATCTGATTGGTCAGAAGGTGTTGATTCTTAGTTTTCTATAAAAGCAGTAGTGCCAGCTACAGTACAATTCAAATCACAGGTTTATATTGAAGCACTCGGGCTAATATGTTATTGTTTCTATAGTAACAGATTATTTGTGGTGACTTGTCTGGTGGATGCGACACATAACATAAAACTAATGATAAATGGATTAACAAGAAAAAAAGCATATATGGTACTTTTATATTGGCAAATTGCTGTGATGTAAGAGAAAAAAAGCAATTTGTCGCCATGGTAACGGGATCACAGCACCCTTTGATGCCGTTGATTATTTGGCATTCTGGATTCTCATATTTTTCCCCCCGTTATTCCTTTTCAGTCTTTGAACCTCACCGGCAACGTCTGGGGCGACCCTACACCTGAAGTCACTTGGCTGAAGAATGACAAAGAGCTGGTACGTGACGATCACATCATGCTCAAGTTTGAGCACGGCAAGTTCGCCAGCATCACCATCGCGGCAGTCAGTTCGGCCGACTCGGGCAAGTACGCCCTGCTGGTGAAGAACAAGTACGGCACAGAGGCTGGCGAGTTCACCGTCAGCGTCTACATACCAGAAGACGAGGCTGAGAAGAAAGAGTAGGGGAATACGGAAGCTTCAGGAGAGAGAGGCGCCGTGATATGACCTGATTGCATCCTAAAGCATTTTACTCCAAAGCATGTGCAACCCTCAGTACGTCATAAACACACAGACACAATAAAGCTCATGGCCAATTAGTAGGAATAATAAACACCTCAGTGTGGTAATCTAGACTAGCACCAGATCTAAAAACACGTTCGTGGCACATTTCAGTACGCCGCTTTAATCAACCGCTTACCCTGAACATGGTTTGTAATAAAATGCTTTAAATGTTGCCATAACACGTGCTTTAACTGTTTCAAACTGTTTGTATTATTTGTGTCCATATTATTTCCTGTTTTAACAGAAATGTTACCTACAGGTCATCCATCTATGACTGAAGGTACAGTAGTCTTGAGAAACAGCTCAGCTGGGAGACTTTTGCTTACATATATTCGTCAAAATAGTACTAATAGGGAAACTCTTGGAAATGATGATACATTTCCAAAAAAGTAGTAATGTCTTGTAACTCTCTAGCTGGATTTGAACTAGTACTATGTGGAAATTCGATGGCAGTCTGTGTGAAGCAAAAGGCTTTGAAGGTGATCGGCTGTCTGTTTAGATCGGTTTGCAATATTGATGGTCTAACGTCACCCCGCATATTTCTTCATGACGGAAAAGGCAGCGCTATGTGACGGCCACAAATAAAGCCTTGAAATACAAAAAAAAAGGTCGTTTTTTTTTTTTTTTTTCCAAAAACCTGTCAAAAGCTCATTAACACTTCAGACCTTTCAACATGTACATTTCACCAAAAACCCATGTCATATTTTATGTTAGGAAACCTAAGTCTAGAAGGTTATGTGCAGCTGAATACATTGGCAGCGGATGCGAGTTTATTAAAAACCCAAAATACATCTAACGTGTAAATCATCCTTACTCCTGCGAGTTCGTTTTACTCGACTCGGGATGCGCGAACTCTTCTCTCCGATTGAAAATGATCAAACAGAGACGCGGGATACAGTCAACGTGTAGTATAAATCAACTGAAAGCTTAACATCTAATGGTTTACCTGTACATGTTAGCACAGGTTGGAGAGTAAGCGGTGTTGTTGCAGCACCCCTGACTTTTAGGCTTTCAGGATAGCTTTAACTGCAAGTAAATAAATAATAATAATAATTATTATTAATAATAATAACAGATGGGGGACACGGTGGCTTAGTGGTTAGCACGATTGACTCACATCCCCAGAGTTGAGGGTTCGATTCCTGCCGCAGCCCTGTCTATGCAGAGTTTGCATGTTCTGGGGTTTCCTCCGTGTCCTCTGGTTTCCTCCCCTAAGTCCAAAGTCATGCATTGTAGGCTGATTGGCATGGCGTGGTGTATGAATGTGTGTGTGACTGTGCCCTGTGATGGATTGGCACCCCGTCCAGTTTGTCCCCCGCCTTGTGTCCCATGCTACCTGGAATAGGCTCCCTGCGACACTGTAAGGATAAGCGGTACAGAGAATGGATAATAATAGCTTATAAATAGACATATCACATGTATGCTGCTTAAAATTCCAGCCCCCTAAATCTAAAACACCTGCCCACGTCCCTGGATCATTATCACTCTATCATTGGAAGCATTTAAAATTGAAGATACCTGATAAATTGGAGCAGGGATGATCGTCTGTCTCCAATGTCACAAACATGCTGACTAAAGACTTTTTTAACAGGAAGCTGCTGTATTTTGAATGAAATTGATTTATTTAAACACAAACTGGCTTTTAAATGCCTTACAGTCTTTGGGGATAAATGGATTTATCTTTGGGGATAAATTCACCATCTTCACCCTCAGCTTCTTTAGCAAGGCAGTGGTCATCTCGGAGGTGTCTTTGGGGTCGTTATCATGCTGGAATACTGCA
This sequence comes from Ameiurus melas, assembly GCA_012411365.1. Taxonomy (NCBI): domain Eukaryota; kingdom Metazoa; phylum Chordata; class Actinopteri; order Siluriformes; family Ictaluridae; genus Ameiurus; species Ameiurus melas. The sequence goes on along the minus strand of CM022756.1, from coordinate 32,694,985 downwards.
TACTGATCATGCTCTGCTTCAGTATGTCACAGTACATGTTGCTTTCATGGTTCCCTCAATGAACTGTAGCTCTCCAGTGCTGGCAGCACTCATGCAGCCCCAGACCATGACACTTCCACCACCATGCTTGGCTGTAGGCAAGACGCACTTGTCTTTGTACTCCTCACATGGTTGCCGCCACACACGCTTGACACCATCTGAACCAAATAAGTTTTGGTTATCTTGTCTTCAGCAAACTGTTTGCAGACTATCTTGTGCATCATCTTTAGAAGAAGCTTCCTTCTGGGACGACAGCCATGCAGACCAATTTGATGCAGTATGCGGCGTATGGTCTGAGCACTGACAGGCTGACCCCCCAACCCTTAAACATCTGCAGCAATGCTGGTAACACTCATACATCTATTCATTGAGGGAACCATGAATGCCAACATGTACTGTGACATACTGAAGCAGAGCATGATCAGTATGCAGTATTCCAGCATGATAACGACCACAAACACACCTCCAAGAAGACCACTGCCTTGCTAAAGAAGCTGAGGGTGAAGGTGATGGACTGGCCAAGCATGTCTCCAGACCTAAACCCTATTGAGCATCTGTGGGGCATCCTCAAATAGAAGGTGGAGGAGCACAAGGTCTCAAACATCCACCAGCTCTGTGATGTCATCATGGAGGAGTGGAAGAGGACTCCAGTGGAAACCTGTGAAGCTCTGGTGAACTCCATGCCCAAGAGGGTTAAGGCAGTGCTGGAAAATAATGGTGGCCACACAAAATATTGACACTTTGGGCCCAATTTGGACATTTTCACTTAGGGGTGTACTCACTTTTGTTGCTAGCGGTTTAGACATTAATGTCTGTGTGTTGAGTTATTTTTTTGTAAATTGACACTGTTACACAAGCTGTACACTCACTACTTTACGTTGTAGCAAAGTGTCATTTCTTCAGTGTTGTCACATGAAAAGATATCATCAAATATTTACAAAAATGTCAGGGGTGTACTTACTTTTGTGAGACACAGCATACTTACTATTTAATCACCTCACCACATCATATATACAGTGACATGTGAATGTTTCCTGCATTAAGATCTAGAAAAAAAAGGTTTCACTTGGTTTGTCATCTTATTGCAGGAAACATGCCGTTTTTGCCATCTTGAGCTACCATATCCTTTTTACATCCGCCACACATGGGTGTGTAAACTTTTGCACGCGGCTGTACAGCGCGCGCACGCACAACACACACACACACACACACACACACACAGAGAGATGCCGCGGTGAATCACGGGAAGGGGCTTCTACAGTGGCCACGGTCGCGCCGCACCGTCGCAGACGCTGCTTACAGCACGTACACAGTGTTGTGATTTAACCAACAACAACAACAACACGCCTTTCCGTGCCTTTGTGTTTGTTTTCCTTCTGATGAAGAGCAGCTCTGAGAATGAAAGGCTAACATTCCCCTCGGCGAGGAAGCTAATCCGAGAGCGGAAAGTCAACATAAACAGAGTCTCCTCCTCTCGGAATAGAAGGTGATTCACCATCTTAAGCGTGTGTCGTTTGACACGTTTTTATTTATTTGTATTTTTTGGTCGTCGTGTGATCTATATCGTGTGTGTTGATGTAGCTAGCCGGCTAGCAGCCAGGTCACGTGATACGAGCTGTCGGTTAGGATGAGTGACTGTCGCGCCCCACCTAGCGTCCGGCTAATGCCATTGAAAATGGCCGGCTAGCTAACCTACTAACGTGTCAGGTTCTACAGCTAGCGTGTCTTATTAACGTTACAACAGCAGGGGTGGCTGAAATACTAAGGTTTGGCCCGGAGCTTCGTTTCGAGGACGTTTAAAGAGTGACAAACAAAGAGAACTAAATGAACAAACCCTTCCTCGCCGGTTTGTTTGCAGGTAACACGGGCAACGCGTCACGGGTAGACACGCTGGTTCCGAGCCGAACACAATGGCGACTCCTGCTCACAATAGCAGTCAAAGTTTTCTTTTCTTTAACCTCATTTGGCCTTTGTGAAGCGTTTCTCCTTCTTCAGAACGCTTAAAAACCCCACTCGGGTGCTTAATTGCGTATGGGTCTTAAATTCATTTAATACTAATACTATCTGTCTGAAGTCGACCAGTCAGGAAGACAGTAATATTTTTGTAATAGTGATGGGAAGTTCGGATCTTTTTACTGACTCGGATCTTTTTATTGACTCGGATCTTTGAATCACGGTCAGCAAAATGAACGAGTCTACAGCCCCCCCAAAGAGTCATTTCGTTCATTTCGTTCATTTCAGCAGAATGTAATTGGAATATTAACATGTTCAATTCCACAACACGTCTAGTACTTATACAAACGTCGACCACATTTCGGACTGAAAGATAAGAGTTTATGAGAGACGAAAATGATTCATTAATAGTTTAGCTGGATCTTCAGGTTACGTGGTCTGTTCGGTCCCCCACTTCCCGATCCGAGTCGTTCTTTCTTCCGTCACGTCTGTTCCCCGGAAACAGAAACGATCAGTTCAGCTCTCGAGCGTACGGGTTCGAGTCGTCCGTTCGGTCCCGTGACCGCCACGTAGGCCGATTGCAGTGGCACTGTGACGTGATGAACGGACGACCGAACTCGAAGACTCGAGACGTGAACGAATCGTTTCTGTTTCCTGTACAGAATTTATGGGGATGTCGAAACCGAAACTGATAGTGACGCAAACTCTCCTGATTCAGACCCTGAATGGTCTTCATCTTCGGCATCAACCAGAGCGACTGACTGGGGTTTGGAGTCATAACCTGACCGTTTCTGTGCATTCGTGAAAACACTACCTGCTGGTCTGATTATCACCAGAAACTTGACTTTTGTCGCTAAAATGTATTTATTCAAAGGCATTGACCACGCTGATGCTCGTATGGTACTTCTAAATGAGTAGAAGGATTTTAGCGTCATTTCTCTAGTTAAGAATTGTGCTCTAAGTGGAGTAAAAACACTGAACTGCTTCATTTTCAAAGTAAGATTACACAAATACGTTATTGTAAGTTGTTTCAAGGCCTAAAAATGTTACTGGGTACTGGGTACATACTGGGTTTTTGTCGAGGGATCCGGGGTGATGGCCGACAGAAATCCATCCCTCGTCCCTGCGGCACTCTTTTGATAAATGGTGAGAAAATTCGGGCGATTGCATTGTACAGTGCGATTGTATTTCGTGCAGGCGGTCTGCTTGCTTTATTGCAAATTAAAAAAAAAAAAAAAGCCTGACTGCTAAATACCCATAAGTGTTGTGGTTTATATGTTACTTTTATTCTCTCTCTCTCTCTCTCTCTCTCTCTCTCTCCCTCCTTGTTTCTTTTTCACGTTCCTCAGAAATCAGCTTCTGAGGCATGCAAACATTCAATTTCAACACCTTTACCGTCAACTACAGACGTTGCACCCACTGGTTCCACCATGGTTTCCTACTGACACTTCCCCAACTCGGAAATTCTGAACTCGAAGAAAATCCAGAGTTTCCCCAGTTGTAATTACGACTTGTCCATGGACCACAAGTTCTTGGGCAAGTTATAAGAGTCACTGTCAAGCTGATAATCGTTAGTTATACTAGCGTTTTCGCAGCTTCCTCTATTAAAACCAGGCGTTTTTCTGGATGTTTTGCTGCTCATTCCGGCCGAGGAGGCGTGTTCCCGCGGGACAGTGACATCAATGCATACCCTTGAGCCACAAAAACTTGGCCTGGTTTTGACATCTTTAATCACGTGTTTAACTTTGTGACCTCAGTGTTCTAAGGTTCTGTCAGGCATTTGTTCACAACTGTGTAAACTTTGTTTAGGTGTTTATTGATGTATTTATTATGTTTTTGGTGAAATATTTGAACAAACATAAGTTCTATCTCCAAACCTGCAGGTCAGCATTGTTTTATAAGGTGCCATCAATCAGGAGGAATAGAAGCTAAACACATCGTAGGCGGCCTTGAACAGTAAAAATGCCGATTCTGAGCTAAACAGAACTGACTCGAGTCTTTAGTATGGCGAGGCAGGGGAGAAAGTCGAACGAAACTTTTACCTGTAAATGTTATCCATCTGCTTCACTACATGCAGTACAGGTCTAACGTACCCGCTGGTTTTACAATGTATTAATGCTCTGCCACGTTAGAAAGCATTCATCACCGTGCAAAGTCAATATCAGATCACGTTAGCATTAATTATTACTGACGTTAGCTTAATAGTTTGATGTACACGCAGTATAAAAGTCAGCTAGGAGACATGTAAGATGTCTTTGTGTGATGATCTTAGTGTATTTTGATACTCAGCCCCTGAGTATTTGTGATCGCAGAAATGAAAGGAAACTCTACAATATTCGGAGGAGCTTGGAATTTTTCGCAGTTTTCCACGGATTTGGGCAGAGACACGTCGTGTGCCGTCATCACAGCACGCGCTCAGCCGAAGCCCCCTTTGATTCACATTCGTCGAACACGAGTATAGCTTAAAGGTCTTAGTTACCAACAGGTATCACTGTGCAAAACAATTTAGTGCGCTTGCGATTTCGCCAAATGAAGTAGTTTTTAAATGTTCTGAAATTTCAGGGTAAAATGCCTTAATTAGGAACTATGTTAGTTTTGTAAAAATTCAATATTTAAAAAAAAAAATTAGAACTTTAAATATCTTAGATAATACATTTAGAGAAAAGTAAAACTGCAGAGTTTATTACCATTTATTGGCTTTTTAATACGAGAGATTTGTTTCCCCCTTTGTAAAGCATTTCTCCACATTCAGAACTGTACTTGCACTCTTAAACGTTTTTGTCTTCTCAAAATGATTTCATTAACACTAGTACGTTCCACCACTGTATGAACATGAACAGCAATGTTCATGTTTCTGTTCATGATAATCCAAGGTTATGGATACAGATTATCCGAGTTAAGGGAGAGCTTATTAAGAAACGGCCTCAGGCTAATCGTAGGGTTGGCGGTTCAATTCCCGGCCCACGTGACTCCACATACCGAAGTGTCCTTGGGCAAGACGCTGAACCCCAAGTTGCTCCCGATGGCAAGTTAGCGCCTTGCGTGGCAGCTCTGCTACCATTTGGTGTGTGAATGAGAAATATAAACCGTAAAGTGGCTTGTAGAACCGGTTAAAAGGCACTATAGAAATGCAGACCATTTGCCATATACCCGTATACATCCAACCAAAATTTTTGTCTTGACTTAAAAATTCCCAGGAGTAATTTTGTAAACATTTGACCTGGAGAATCGATTATGATCAGATCTGACGTAGAAAACCGAGTGACTAACACAGGCTTAGGCACTCCTGTTTGCGTACGCCTGTTTTCCTTTAGCGAAGAGCTGATCTGTCACATCCCAAACCGGGTTGAGTTAGGATAAGGGTGAAATTCCACTCTGTCCTCACTGTTAGTTGGCTGCTTTCGCAGAAGCCCAAGTTCCTCGTGGTAAAATCATTAACCAGCCTGTGCTGTTTTTGAGTCAGGAAGACGATCTCCCAGTGGTGGTCGAGCTTATTCCTGCACTACGCCCGCATGCACAACCCTTATCAGCAGCCTCCGTACCAAGAATCATGTCGTCTTATCTGTCTATAAAGTGCTGACTTTATGTGCTGTCCATGCCAACTAGTATATGTTTGTACTTGCAAGGCCAAGTGCACAGTCTCTGAGGTGTTAATATGACAGGAAAACAGAATTCACTTGAGATGTCTGTAATGAAACGAGTGCATTCTTGGTCAGAATTAGACTTCCTCTGCCGTGGGACTGAGGAAGACATCAGAGAGCAGGACGACTCTTCAACACTATCGACACCCTGGTCTTTTGTAAGTAAACCCATATGGGGGTTATAACACTATCAGAAGACCTGGACCTGGCATATGACCTCCTTTCTGTTTATTTGTCGCTTAATATGCATCCATTTATGCATCTCTTTATTTATTTATGAAGAATAAGTACAAAATACATTATTTACCTTGGCATTTTGGTTAACTCACTAACTGGCCACATCTGAATTTGGCTGAGCCACAGTCAGAAACCACAGTCGTCATCGTCTTATTATTATTATTATTATTATTGTTGTTCTTTTAATGTAGATTAAAACTATATTTATGATTGTTTCAACAGAGAAAATTCCACAGACAAATGAAAGCTTACATTGCTCAAGAAGATATTTACTTTTACTTTCATTACATGTTTACTGCTCTGGGAAGTATCACCGTGACGATAAGGATTTTTGTCCTCATCACAGGTTTATAGTACTGTTAATCAGCACAGCTATAAATATTGTCATGTACACTGATAAGACTAAGTTTTAATGAATAATTATTAATCAATGTCCTGGCTCCACATATTTAGATATTTAAAGGAAGGCTGCATGACCTGGAAGAGAACAATATATTGGGATTTTACCGCTCTGCACTGTAATTGTGACACGCCTCTTATTAAAAAATGAACCTATGAGGAGCCACGATTAAACATCGGCCTGTCTTAAAGTAACCCATATTTTTTTTATTGAGTATGGCAATGCTGCAGTTCATCAAAACGTCAACAAAATCCTCTGAAGTGCTCAGAAAGTCCACAGAAGAGTGCTTATTTGCATATTGCGGGCTTCCAGATCATCAGCATTGCGATATATACTGTATATGTATATACTGTATATGCCCTATTTTATATATAGTGACGTTTATTTCTCGGGGTGTATCGATTACACTCCAGTCCCATTCGATTTGATTCGATACTCGATATTTTTTTAACAAAATCGCATGAAGAAATACAATGACGCAAAACACTGTGCATTTTTGTCTGTATAAAAGGAAATGAAAAAAAAATTGCAGCAAACAGGTTTAATGTTTTCACTACAGGTGCATCGTATTTTCAAAATATATCGCACGTATAAATTCGCCCCAAAATGTGATTGAATAAACAAAGTCTGTGATCTTGTAGCAGTGCCTGAGGAGTTGTTTTAACCAGGAATAGAGCTCCAAAGTCAGCTAAAGTGCCGTTCCATAATCTCTTTCTTGGGCACTGTAGATCGCAGCCGTAGAATGTGGTCATGTAACCATATGTTGCATATAATCGAACATTCCCACGGTGCACATCCTTGAATTTTTGCATCGTGATGCATCCCTGTTTATTACCCATATATGTATATATATGCACAAAAAGCACTGATCATTAAACTACAGTCTTAAATGAATGATCAAATCTCACTTTTACGGTTTTGCATCTTACGGTTTCTGTTCGTCACACTGTTTTATTCATGTTTACTTTGATTGTACTGTTTTAATTTGACGTTACAGATCTTGCTCGCACTCCCAATGTTAATCACCGTGTCTACATTGAGAGTGAGGAGCAACGTGGCGTCGTTAATAATCGATCACTTGCGCATCGCTCCTGTTATAATAAACGACGAGAAAGTTACACCGCAAGCGCGCAAATACACCATATACCGTAATTCTCGGACTATTGAGCGCACCTGAGTATAAGCCGCACCCGCTAATTTTAAGAAGAAAAACAATTTTGTACATATATAGCCCGCACTTGTCTATGAGCCGCAGGTGTCCACGTTGTAACTGTCACGATTCGTGACATAAACGAAGCAGGACGGATGCCAGTGCAGTTAGGACGAGAGCTTTTATTGAAACAGAGGAGAGCAGACTCGAGAAACAAGAACCATGACCAACTCAATGCACTAAGCTAACTAAACCAACTAACCTAAACATTAACTATGACACGAAACAGAGACTCTATATCTATACTCTATAAACCACTTCTACATCTATATTCCAAACTAAGTCTATACAACTCTAAGCTGCTACTAGGCTATAAGCTATGCTATAAGCTAACTAGCTTTGACATGAACTCTTTGACATGGACTATGGCTAGGAAACATGAACAAAGACTCTAACTATATTCACTATCTAATTCTAACTCTGTATCTAATTACTCGCGTTTTGTGTGTCATGGCTCCCGGTATATATACACACCAGTCATGTTAGCCCGAACTGCTAACAGCTGCGGGCAATACCAAAACACACGTGACTCGACAACACATGACGAGACAGGCGGAGACATGACGTCAACCAATCTGCATTTCTTCGTGTGTTTTCCCTGATGAGGGGGTGTGCATGAAGCGCAAAATGACTGATCTGAAGAATGTAGTGTGAGCGCGTTAGATTTAAATCGAACAGTTTCATTGGTCCACTGTGACCTGTTGGGTAATTTCATTGGTCCGATGTCACTTCATGATTACGTCTCCGTCTGATGACGATTGAGCTCATGTTGACCATAAAGGGTAACGTTGACAAACAGTAAACTGAAGAAATTCATTGTACTTGACCCTGGTATTCCGCTAAAGCTAGCGGCAGCGCATTACGTACATTTAGCGTCATGTGCCGTCGACTGGGAAACGGCTTACACGGTATGAGACGGTACTACCTTTCTGAAATTCGTACACTAGACGGTAGAGTTCATAGTGTAAGTGTACAGTAGCTGCCAAATTCTGTGTATTTTCCGATCCCTGTTCTGTGTGTTGTCTTCTGTGTGTTTTGTCTGGCACAAACTAGCGTTAGCACACTTCCTCAAACTGTCAATTCAGTATTTAAAAAAAACCCAAAACCAAACGAAGAGGAAATGAATCACTCTCACACGATATAACAAATATTTGAAATAGGCTACACGAATACTTGATGTAGGTCAGGGCGACTCACAAGGGCTCGGGAAAATCATATAAATTTTTTTCTTCCTCCTATTTAATAACCATGCGATTTTCCTTTGATTTATCTAGTAGGTCTACAATGAGTTACAGAGCCGTTTTCTTTTCTCACAGATCTTGGATAAATCAAGTCTTTTAAACTCTGGAAATAGAATCATGACATCCAGCCTGAGTAGTATTTCATGGTTTAACTCTAAATGTTTAGGAATATTGTGTTGTGTTTTCATATAATCATTTCCATGTTTACACCGTTAAGAAAAAGGGGAAAAAAAAAGAAAAAAAAAGTCGACTATTCTTAGGTACAAAGTCTTCACAAAGTGGCATGGTCTAAATAAAGAATGCCCTAGATTTTACTCATTTAGACCGCGCAGTGGTGGCTTTCCTGAAAAAGACCCAGGCTGGTGCTACACTAAAATAGATTTGATGTATTTTGTCGTTTGCTAGTCATTGCAGGTAATTATACCCATTGGGTTTGTCTTTTCACGTCCGTTCTAGATTGAAGGAAATACGGAAATAACAAGAGAGAGAATAAAGTTTTTATTTGCATTTCTTTCAGAATTGTGGAATTGATTATTATTCATTAAGAAGAAGGTATAAAAGGCAGAACTATCGGGTATCGGTATAAACAATTTGACTCATATAAACAAACTAGTATCCTTTTAACCCACTGCGACCCGAACTAGGAAGTTGGACTAAGGACCACCGCGACATGTACACGGTCTGTTGTTTGTTTTGTTTGTTTCACAAGTTTCGTACCTGACCGCTCGTTCCCGCCCTTGCTCAGGATCCCGGTCTTTATACACACACCTCTAATGTGAACCAGATGACCCTGTGATCTTTTTTTTTTTTTGGTTTTTTTTTTTGTCAAGCTTTTAAAAAAAATTACAAATAAAATAAAAACCTCAAACTGGTGCACATTCTATTCGTATCTATATTCGTATCTCTTTAGAACACATTATCTGCTGAATGTGTTCGCATTTGTTCACATCCCTAATTTATTGCCCGTTTTTGTCAAAACATTGTCTTTAAATTTCACAGGAGTTGTGGTTCTGCTTAGCCTTGAGGAACAAACGTGCTGTTTTCTGACTGCCGCTGCTTGTGAAACATGAATTAAGCTTCCACTGCCAAGAGAAACCGCCTGAGGGGTGAATAATCTGCATCTTACCCATTGTGAGTCTGTACCGGTCGTGTACAAACGGAGAGAGACTCCCGGAGCCAAACTCCTAATTAAATATGACGTGCAGGGTTGTTAAAGTGATGGTATCGAGAAATCTATCATCATGGTTGTTATTGTGAAATATGTTAATCTAATGACCCCTTTATGGGACTCGCTAAGTATAAACGAAAGCTTTACGGCGGTGAGGAAATTGTTCTTCGTAATGAAACTAACGATGCCGTTCATATTGGCACAAACAGACTGAACGAAAGCGCTGATCTGTGCTGACCTCTTCCCCTCCCCCCCTTGTGTTTCTGAGCAGGTAGACACCATGAACTATGTGGGGCAGCTGGCTGGTCAGGTGCTGGTGACGGTGAAGGAGCTGTATAAGGGCATCAACCAGGCCACGCTGTCGGGCTGCATCGACGTGGTGGTGGTGCGGCAGAAGGACGGGACCTTCCAGTGTTCTCCTTTTCATGTGCGCTTTGGGAAACTGGGAGTGCTGCGCTCCAAAGAGAAAGTGGTGAGTGACGGCAGGGGCACAGGTTATAACGGGTGCGTGAGAAGGATGTGAAACTTGTTCTGAACCGGTGGGCGACGTCTCCTTTATATTCTGCTCTGTATTCTGTTCGTAAGTCTCTATACAGCGGGGGTTGTCACGGTAACCGTTCCTGCTTAACCCCACCCTGCTGTCATGTTTCAAAAGACGCACATGAAGGACTTTATTTATAGCTACCCGTGTGCTTTTTCGAACATAAGCCGTCGTCTGTCATGGGTTATGCGATTATATCTATTTTCTGCACAGTGCTAAGATAAGGAAGCCATATAATGGATTAAAATGGAGCGTTCAGGTTCCCGTCAGCTATAGTGAGTCAGTCTGTAGCGGTTTTAAAAATTTTTCATTTTTAGTTTTAAATCCTCATTGTCCCGAGTTGCACCCTGATCTCACCACCAGGTGAGAACAGGTCCAGTCAGCGTAAACGTTTTCTCATCATTGGGCCTGCGGGTTGTCGTTTTTACAAACATTTAACTACACTATGAATTTGCTGGAAATGTCTTATCGACAAGCGTTTCTTCTGGAGCACCACTTCTTGCTGTAGAATGGAGAGCATCCTATGTAAATGACTGTGTGTGTGTGTGTGTGTGTGTGTCCTTGTACTGTTTTTGTATCTGTAATGGCCCAAAATAGAATGGAACTACTTATATAATGGCCTTGGTGCACTGACCCCAAAGTCAATAACCTGCTTTCCATTACTGTAAAGTTATAATAGTCTCGCTGTAGGGACTCTGTATGTAATTGTTCATCACTGCATCCTGAGCAGGTGATTCGGCTGCCACTGACTGATGTAAACACTTAAAATGGGTGTCTTTTGGAAATAAGTACAAGCCAATTTAATGTAATAAAAGCGTGAATTAAAAATGTAATGGTGTTAAAGCAAAACATCTTAACGATTATTATAAAATGAGTAATTCATTAATAATTAAAGTGCATATAATGTAATAACGCAAATAAAACGATCCGTTTTCATAAAGTGAGGGAGGAAAAATATTAAAGCCCATGAAACATTTAATTAGAAAAATCTTTTTGTTTTATTGTTTGTTTTTCCAGTTTCCGGCTTCGATTAAATGGTGTTCCTAATGAATGCAGTCAACGAGCGCATGCGTGTTTTTAAAGAACTAAACCTGCACAGACAAATCAGTGTGTTGGAATACTTTTAATACGCGTTAGTAGAAGCGTTATCCGTGTAAAACTTCGAGCTGCGTCCTCTCCTGCTTCCTTTTTCCATAATAAGATCAATTGCATTTCCACGTCGTTGAGCAACAGGAAATGTAGGCGTGTTTTTTTTTTGCATGTAGCTGACATGCGAAGAGCGATGAAGAAGGTCTGTCAACCCACAAGAAGTGTGGAGATGCCGAGAGGGAGGTTGCTATGGCAACAGGTTTCTCAGAATAAGACGTGCCTGCCAAAGAAGGGGTGGGAATAGTACCATCAAGGTTGCTTATATAATGGGAAGACAAACAAAATGTGACTTTAAAAATTTTTTTTTTATGAATAATAATAATAAATCTTTTCCAGTGCTCGTTGAGGGTCTTAAACGTTGGCTCAAATTTTCCCCTATATATTTCTTTCGTCACGTAGAGAGTGTTGGATTTAAAAGAAACAGTCCCTGATCCTGCTTTTCGTCTCGCTTTAAATATTTTATATCGAGTTTCACGAGGGACGGCTCTGGTTCGTTCTCACCCCAGACCATCGTTAGTGGCATCGTTAACATTCTGGCCCTTATTTCTGCGCAGAATGCCCAGATTGCCTAGCAACCTTGTAACTGAAGACGAGGCTTTTCCCCGAAGTGTGTGTAGAAAGCCAGAGATTGAGTAAAGCAGAGACTGGGTGGATTCTGTAGAAGAAGCCCGAATAAATCCGCATTCTCCAGTGGTTTTGGATCAGTGCTAAAGTTTCCAGCAGCCTGGTTTTCGGTTGAAAGCCGAGCATTCTGCGTGCACGTCATTGTGATCGGTGTGCGACATGATCGCGCTGTCCGTGACCGAATGCCAGCACGCCGGTCCCGTTCCGTATTTGTGTCAAGTCGCGGCTGAACAGGTCATTAAAAATGCATTGGCGCAGCAGGAAACCGTGGTTTTCATTTACGCGAGGCTTCACTCTGATGAGTAGAAAACCCATGCGCTGTAGTAAGAAAGAATGTTATTAAGTAAGCATTGATCGTTTGTATCTGTCCGAGACATCAGATACTGAACAGTGTTTCAGAAACCGGTCAGATCTTCTCTGGGACTTTCTGTAATTGCGTGGTATGATGTCACGGCAGTATATAAATTTCTTCAGCTTTTTTTTATTTTTATTTTTTTAAGACAGAATACGTTATTAGATTTATGTGATGGTCCGCTCACAGCTCCAGGGTCCCTGGTCCGACTCTGAGCCCGGATTACCGTCTCTGCAGAATTTTATATGATCTCACAGTGTGCATTTGGACTTCCTCTGGGCTGCCTCCAGGCTTTCACATGGGTTTCCTCACACTGTTCATGCTGGTAGGCGGATTGGCATCTCTGAATTGCCCCTAGGCGGGCGGGCGTGCGTGCTTTTGTGTGTGTGTGTGTGTGTGTGTGTGTGTGTGTGTGTGTGTGTGGATCCACTGTGACCCTGACCAGGATATTGCAGTAATTGACGATGAATGAATGAGCTTCTTGGATTGTTCGGTACATAAGAATAATGGAAAGTGATAAAAATTCTAAAGAAATAACAAATGATTCAGATAGTCATGTGTATGCTTTATAATTAATTGTTTTTAAATGATTTTTTTTTTTTTAAATGAATTAATAATTCGTATAGTTGTTTAAATACAGTCCCCTCCAAAATGATTGGAACACGGCAAGGCTTTTATTGAAGCTAAAGACGTTTGATCAGAACTTCAGCTTTCATTTCCTGATTTTTACATCTAGATGTGTTAAACAACTTGGACCTTTTGTTTGAACCCGCTCCTTTTTATTTTCAGGTGATCAAAATTATTGGAGCATGTGATTAGCGGGTGTTTCTTGTTTGGCCTTGCCGTTCCAATACTTTCTGAGGGGACTGTATATCATAGCGCGATGAAGGAAAGTATCAAAAGGTCACAAACTTGACTGGGAATGTGAGCATCAGAGAACTCGGTTGTGAGGATGATGCGTTATGAGATTCTGATCTTGAATTTCCTCAGATTGACATAGAGATAAATGGAGAGCCGGTGGATCTACACATGAAGCTAGGGGACAACGGAGAAGCTTTTTTTGTCCAGGAAATGGAGGTGCAGGATGTGAGTATTTTCACGAAGGGATGGTTTACACAAACAAAGAATCCCAGTGCATCAATTCGCTTTATTAAAAGCAGTTTCACTGCTATTTAAGGAGTAATAATGTCAGTTGTCCCTTGAGCCTAAAGTACACTTTTGTCCAATTCAGGAGACAGTCCCAGCTCACCTGGTGACCTCTCCAATCCCCACAGAGAGTCACATGTTCTGGGTTGGGAGCGATAGAGGTACGCCTCAAGGTCTAGACAACGACCCGCTGGACCTTGAGGAGCCTCCTGAGCCCCCCGTGCCCAGTACTGGGACAGCCAAGAAGAAGAAGAGGCGGAGAAAGAAGCATAAAATGGACCCTCGGCGCGAAGAGATGACTCCCTCCTGCCTCTGTTGGTACCTCTGCCAACACAGACGATATCTTCGAAATGGATCTGAGCACTGATGAAGAGGCCACTCCCAGCACTCGGTGACCAGTACCTTCACTAACTACATTTGTATTCATCTTTCTGTGCAGTTAACAGAAAATAAGAAATCACTTTTTTTTTGTTTTTTTGCAGTGAATTTTATGTCCTTTTTTCCCCCCACAATGTCACATTTTAGATCATCTTCAATTAGCACTTTAAAAGAGGTTGAACCTAGAATACCAGCAGTTCGTCATTCTCCAGAGAGCTACCCTTATTCTGATGGAGACTGGCCATCTACTGACATGTAACCCTATTCATTTGATCCCAACACACAAGGATGCATACTCATGATCAAAGACATACTCTGCGACACATAGTGTGTATCAGGAATTTGCTTATCTCTGTTTTGCGTTTACTCGTGTGTGTGTGTGTAGTCACGCCATGTCTGAGGCCTTCTCCCCCAAGAGCGACTCTGAGCTGGTGATTCGGCCTTCAGAGAGCATGCTGAAAATGGAGTCTCACATGCAGTGGACATGGGGAGAATTCCCAGAACCCACCAGGGTATGTGTGATACCACATTTCAGCCAGTCCGGCACACATTTCGTATCGTCTTTGTAAGTAGAAATGGTTCAACACTTTGACTGAGAGAAGAATGTTGGAGTTTTTCCTGTCTCCTCATCTGGGGAAAAAGCCCACTGTTTCGTGGTCGACCGATAGTGGGTTTTACCGACACGACAACGAAGTTGGGCGGTACCTATCGATAACCGTTTTTAAAATATACCGAATGGAAACATTACACACAAAATAATGTTACTAAACTTTATTACAAAAATAAACTGTACTGACTGTACAATGAAAATGTTGACTTTTTTTTAAAGGAAATAAAAAAATCTATTAAGAAATATTAAAGTAAATAAAATATATACATCCAAATTGAACTACAAAGTCACACTCCAAGTTACAAATAAAAAATATAGACATCCAAAATGAAACAAAAAAAACTAACTTTTTTTCGCCTCTAGAGGCCGCTCTCGTAACCGGAAAAACGATCAGTGTTGATTTTTTTATTTTATTTTTTTGCCAATAACCGGTCGTTTCCGCGATCGGTGCTGATTAATCGGCGAAACTGATCAATCAGTCGATCTCTACCGCTCTTATAACGGCACTCTAATTTCCCATTAGTCATTTTGAGTGTTTTGAATTTTAATCGTTTGATTAAACAGTGTGTTTAAATAGGAAAGGCGAGTCAGCTTGTTTCACACAATGATTTATAGCTTAGTGCTGCTTAATTCTTGATTCTCATTAGTCTTGAATCATTTTTTATATCAGCACAGGGCTGACAGTAGTGCCAGCTGAAAGGCAGCAGCTTTATATTAATGTGGGCTCGCTGTAATATACGATTGTTTCTATAGTAACAGCTAATTCACAGGGAATGCTAAGGTGGACACACCATGTGATCTAAGGATAATAGGATAAATCTTTAGATAACATTCTTCAGAGGGGGAAATTTCAACAGTTCTGTTTCGGCCTTGTCACGCAACTTGTCTCCCTTCCTCTCTAACTAAATGTGTGAAAGTCTACCCAGTATCAAACAGGTTTTTAGCTCTTTTATGGGATAACATGTGCAGAGAGGTTCATAAGGTTCTTCACACGACAAAAAGTGCCACTTATCTGTCGCCTTACGCACGTTCTATCCACTTATCTTATGGTGTGATGCGTCAGGTCAGAACACCCTGGCCCAGAGTACATTCACAATTAATACGAATCAGCATAAAGAGAATAAAACACATATTTCAACTCGCATCAACTCAAATGAGCAGGCTGGTTTACAAATGTAGTCGTTACAAAAAGTCCCTAAACAGGGACAAAAGGTCCTTAACCTTTACATAAGAATCCATCTGCACTCCATCCTGTTGACCCGAAGTTGACTTCAACCAACTGAAATACTTCACGTGTCATCCTGTTTTATTGCCCAATAAAATCGGCAGTAAATAGAGCTGGATAGATAAACACTACATCATTTCATTTTTAGCATAGTGTTGTGTTAAACATGTTAAAAGTACTTTTACTATTTACTAGCTACTGTATTTAAAATGTCCGACGTCCCCACGGCGCAGTGGGAAACGCAGTTATGCTGATGGATTCACTGTGGCCTGTTAGTGGCACATTCCTCCCTCGTTCTTTCACTTTCTATTGGTTTTTACTTTCCTCCGTCCCCCGAACCCCCCCTTCTCTCTCCTTTCTTACTTTTTTTTTCTCTCTTGTTTCAAATTGCCTTCTTTCCTGAACATTAACCTGTAACTCCCAGCACCTGTCACTGGGTCCAAACTTGCATTGCTTACCCCCCAAAAATAAAATTCAACCCCTGCAGTATATCTATATCTTTGCTATTAGTTTTACTGTACTTACTGAGTATTTCCTGAATGATATTCTTTAGGTTAAGTTGTTAAGCGCACTTCAGTTCTTTTAGTAGTGCAGTTTAAACGGTCAGTATTGATTGCGCTGGAATAGTCAGCCTAACTTTAATCGTATGTACGTTGCCGGGTTGTATTTGTAACTTGTCTGTAATGCTCGTCTTCAAAATATCTCCACTAGATGGCCAAAAAGGACAAGACAGAACTGCCCAAGACCGTGACCATAATGCCATCGGAGAACACTCACTTCAGGGTGATCCTGAGCTCTGAGGCTATGGAGCCTGAGGCTGGTGTGAAAGACGTACTGGAACCTGCACCCATATGTACTATTGTAAAGCCTGAGCCTCGTACTCCAGCTACCCCGATCACCCCGCTGATCTCTTCTGACTGTGTGACCACCTCCACGCCCTCAGAGCCCCATACTGCCGCCCATAGCCCTCAGGGTGGAGCCATGATGGATGTCTGCCCAAAGACAGACTCTCCTTCCAAGAAGAAAGGTGACCTGATTGTAATCTTATTGATGGGTTTGTAGTGGCCACTGTCGTCATTTGTAAAGCCGTTCCAATCGGTAGTGATATTTTCAACGGAAGCCAAGAGAATGTAGTTAACGGTTCATTTGTAGCATTTACACATCCTGATTAGATCTGAATCTGAATCAGGCAGTGTATGACAGTGAATTTACCGTTGACGTTCTCTGGCTTGACGCTCCTGTGTTCTCTACGGCTCATGATGTTGGTATAATGATGTAAATGCGTTGACTGGAGACTGCTGAACCGTCAGTGTTGCTAATTTAGGAGCATTACTTTTTTCTTTTTTTTTTCTTGTTCAGGAGTGCCGAAGAGAAGTCAGCATCAGGGGCCTGAGGATATCTACCTAGATGATTTGAAAGTGCTCGAGCCTGATGTGGCTGCACGCTACTTTCCCAAGAGGTACACAGAAGCTAATGACTTGCATCCTGTGGCTTGTTTAAAATGCCATGTCCTGTCTTTCTTTGCAGCGATATCTGCGTCGGCAAATTAAAACTCTAATCCTGGATCAGCCTTTTCAACTTTTTAGTGCTGGCTGGTTTGTGAACATAGCTGACAGTGCTAAGCATGGGATCTGTTTTAAAACTTGAGGAGAAACCTTACAGCTGTGTCTGTGTATACGCAGTGACTCAGACGCCAAGCACTGGATGGACTCAGGGATGCATTCAGGCTCTCAGTCCCCTCAGTCAGTGGGCAGTGCTGCAGCTGACAGTGGAACAGAATGTCTGTCTGACTCGGCCTCTGACCTGCCCGACGTCACCCTCTCTCTGTGTGGCGGGCTTAGCGAGAATGCCGAGATATCCAAAGGTACACACACTACATTTGGTTGGTATTCTCCATGTTTGGAGACCGTGGTTAACATCATGTGAACGTTTTGTTTTATATCCCCCCTTTTTTAATTTTTAATTTTTTTTAGAGAGGTTTATGGAACATTTCATCACTTACAATGAATTTGCTGAGAATCCAGCCATTATAGACAATCCTAATTTGGTGGTGAAAATAGGGAACAGGTAGGGAGCATTTTATTTTAATTTGAATAAAATTATACTTAAAAGTTCAAACAAACAAAAAAAAATCCTCATCATTGTACTTCTTAGTTGATGGTAAATATTTCAAATGCATTTCCCTCGCCACAGATACTACAACTGGACATTAGCTGCACCGTTAATTTTAAGCTTACAGGCTTTCCAGAAGAATTTACCCAAAGCTACAGAGGAGGCCTGGGTTAAAGAGAGGATGCCGAAGAAGTCTGGACGCTGGTGGTTCTGGCGGAAAAGAGCAGACAGCACTATCAAACAGGTAATGCTGTTAAAATGATTGTCATCAATAGAATTATTGGCAAATTAGTAGTAATAATGGGTAAGATAAATGTTTGTGTTTAATTAACTTGATCACCTGACCTGTAACTGAAGCATATGTCTTCTAAGAAAAAAAAAGAAGAAAACATCTAAAAAATGTACTTTTTAAACCCACAAATAATTAGCACTCTGCATTTAATGTTTTGCACCTACGCCTTGCTAACTGAGCCTTCTCGTGTAATGAGAGCAGAAAAAACACAGCGCATGGAATCCGAGGCACTCTTTAGAATTTCTCCAGATCCTCATTATCCCTTATTGATGCTGCTCTTCAGCTCACCTCACATTTTTTTTTTAATATATTGTTAATAAGTCAGGGGACTGGAGTGAGCCAGATTCGTGTAGGTTGTTGTGTATCGCTGGCCGTCTGGAAGATCCAGCCATAAACCCGTTGTAGTTTCTTTGCAGAGCCAGAAACAGAGAAAGGCTTTTCTTCTGGCATGCGTTCCTTGTAGTCTGTCGGCATAAAGGAAGGTCTAATTATAGATTTGGGCAATGGGTGATCCTTAAATGCTGCCATCTTCTTCAAATACCTAGCTATGAGCCTTGATGAAATGTTTCGCTTCTCTATCCTTCCTCAGAATACATTCGTGTCCTCTTCTGAACAGATTGCTTTCAGATCTAGTTGTCCAGTTAAGCAGCTGTAGTTAATGAAACTTACTTTTGGCTTTGCCGGACGAGTTGTTTCTGTAATTCTTGGCACAAAGCGACGAGCGACGTGTGTGTGTGTTAACATCTGAAGCTCCTTTATTTGCTCTGAAGCCTCTTCAGTCGCTCGCACATCAGTGTCTGATTCAGTGTCTATGTCCGTCCTGCAGTTCGGTAATTAGGACTCCGTGGTGTGTGGAGTTTTACAGGCGCAGCGATGATGGATATGAACAGAGCAGGCAGCTCATTACTCTCAAGGTTTTTCATTAGGAACAAACTGAAGGGCTGTTGATTTGCAGAATCCAAGGCACGAAGAGCTCGTGTTCTCGTTCACTTGGGTCTTTTGTGGTGTGTGATTTTTTTTGCAACAAAAAAAAAACAACCTGTTTTTCCTGAAGAAGTGCGTTTGTGTTTTGTGTATCATTTGATTGTGTAGTAAGCAGCTGTCGAGTCTGATATGTCTTCCTTTGCTGTGCTGTTTTGCCTTCAGTCTGAGAATGCAGGAAAACTGGAGATGAAAGAGGAGCAACTGAAAGAAGGAGACGCCTCCCTGGGGAATGATCTCTGCAAGTAAGACACCATGTCGCTTCCTGTCGCATAGCTTGATGTCGGTGTGGGTTAAAGGGCAGAATTTCAGCATGGTACGTTAGACACACCCAGACAGAAATGAAAGTGTAAACAGAGGTGAAGATAAAACCAGATAGATCACATTGTGTTGAACAGAATTATGCAAGGTTGTGAGGTCAAATCCCAGTACTGCTAAGCTGAACCTGCAACTGCTCAGTTGTAAAAAAAAAAAAAAAAAAAAAAGAGCGAAAATGTAAGTCGTTCTGGATAAGAGCGTTCGCCAAGTGACTATAATATCCCCCTGGACTTGCTGACTGGAAGTTTCCCAGACTCGCCTTGCAGTGACCCAGCCTAGTTTCTTTCAGAGTTAATCTCTCTCTGGTTTCAGGGACGACTAAATGTGGAACTAGCGCGCGACAGTAAATGTAATTCTCTTACCAAAGGATTACTGTTTGTTCAGAGTGGAGTCCAGAGAATCCTCCAGTGATGAGGAGGGGAAGGAGGTGAGCGCAGCCGCTGCCTCTCTGGAGCGCTCGGCTCAGACCGAGCCTCAACCTCAGACCAGCACGCACTCCTACAGGAAGTCCCTGCGCCTCTCTTCCGACCAGATTGTGAGTCTTCATTAAATTGACTTCTCTCCTAAAGTGAATGACGCTCTATTTCAACTAGGAGCTTTCTCTAATGTGATAAAACTGGTCCAGTAATACTAGATAGTATTCCCACAAACCTCCAACATGTACGAGATCCTGGCCTCTTTGAGTCTTCTTCCTGTTCATATTTATTTGAGTAAATTTGCACATTTCTCAAACGACCATGCTAAGTATGTTATTCATTCATGTATTCATTCATTTTCTTCTTTTGTTCATTCTGTTCATTTATGTGAAACTGATCTTAATTTAAAAAAAATAGGCTATGGAGATGAGCAGTGAGGTTACGAAAGTATAAAAGCTATTCCTTTTTTCTTTTCTTTTATATTATTTAAAGCATGTAAACTGGTCAAGACTCACTATGACTTACTATGAGTTATAAGACTGTTCCCCTAGAAGCTCTAAGTTAGTCTAATTTAACTTTTTTTTTTTTTTATGAATTGTTTTTCTTCGCCTAGTCCTGGTCAATTACCA
>CM022756.1:32649323-32669323 GCA_012411365.1 Ameiurus melas | reverse complement strand
CAGCCCTCGTCTCCGTGTCTGTAGTCTACACTGGCAGTTCGATATATGAATAGCCTTCAGATAGCCCGTCCCTTTCAGCCAATCAAATGCTAGCATGCCTAAATCCTGGAGCTTCTGGGAGGGTATGCTATGGAATTTACACGACTTCACAAATATTGGTAGGGACAATTCTGCCCTCCCAAAATATCGATATGCAAATCTACGCCCTTGAGTTCAAGAACTTAGGAAGCAGCACAGAGATTTAAAGTGAACAGAAATACTGGTCATCATGCGCATTATAATCCTTGTATTGGTGATACTTCCCCTGGGTGGAGAGTGTCATTATATTATTGGCTGCTTTTACAGACATGAGTACATGTACTTCTATTTTTCTGTCTACGATTTGTCTTAGGAAATTTGTTTACGTGCTCGGTGGAAAGATGTTCTGTAATGTTCCACAGCCTGTCAACGTAAGTCTGGCTCGCTTTCTCTTTGTAGGATGTTTTCGCCTATAAAGAGGTTGGAGTGCCTGTTTGCAGGATCTTCACCGTCAACCCTAAAGGAGAGCTCATTCAGGAGCAGACCAAAGGAAACAAGACATCGTAAGCATGCCTACTTCTTACATCCACAGTGCTGTAATCTTATTATCCCTTGGAACCCAGTTAAGGCGCTCAGGAACTCAGTCTTCCTGCCTTTATAACCCTTGAACTCTTCGAAAGAAGAGAAAACAAGGGGTTTATTTAAATTAAACCGACTACATCGTTCTATTCTCTGGTGCTTTGTAACAAACTTTCAGCAAGGAATCCGGTTCAGAAAAGACAACTGTTCAGCGCTGCCTGTAAAAAAACAAAACAACGTACATTACACTAAATGTTTTAACCGGGGAAATGTTCAGTGCTATGTTTTTTGGATCTTGCTGAATCGCAGAATTCTTGCTACACCCTGTATGAGTAATATATTATTTCTCTGGTTATTTTTTAGTCAGAGCGTTGTTCTCTTTGAGCAATGCTTCATCTTCAAGCTGTTCAGTCTCAGTTGCTGAGAGTTCATCATTTTTCACACCACACGTTAATCAATTCTAAAACCTTTTTTTTTTTTTTGCTGACGACTCTGACACAAACAAACGTGCACTGGATTGCGTGTGCTCTTGATCTGCAAGGTCAAGTTTTTTACTTTTTTATTTTTATTTATACATATTTCTTTTGTTTCACTGTCGTTCCTGAATAATTCATTGTACTTGGTGAATTATGCTTTAAGGCAGATTACTAAATAATAAGATAGGATTAACATTATTTTTCTCTGTACACTTGCTTTATTTGCTAAATGACTTTTTATAATTTGCCTAGCAGAATTCCCTGGCATTAGACAGAATTCCTTATCAGAATTCCCTACCATTTGGCAAATTTCCCTAGCATTAAGCAGAATTCCTTAGCATTAGGCAAATTTCAATAGCATTAGGCAGAATTCCCTATCAGAATTCCCCTGGCATTAGGCAGAATTCCCTAGCATTAAACAGAATTCCCTACCATTAGGCAAATTTCAATAGCATTAAGCAGAATTCCCTGGCATTAGACAGAATTCCCTGGCATTAGGTGGAATTCCCTGGCATTAGGCGGAATTCCCTGGCATTAGGCGGAATTCCCTGGCATTAGGCGGAATTCCCTGGCATTAGGCGGAATTCCCTATCAGAATTCCCTATCAGAATTCCCTGACATTAGGCGGAATTCCCTATCAGAATTCCCTGGCATTAGGCGGAATTCCCTATCAGAATTCTCTGGCATTAGTGAGATTCCTATCAGAATTCCCCTGGCATTGGGCGGAATTTCCCTAGCATTAAACAGAATTCCCTGCCATTAGGCAAATTTCAATAGCATTAGGTGGTATTCCCTATCAGAATTTCCTGGCATTAGGCGGAATTCCCTATCAGAATTTCCTGGCATTAGGCGGAATTCCCTATCAGAATTTCCTGGCATTAGGCGGAATTCCCTATCAGAATTCCCCTGGCATTAGGCAGAATTCCCTAGCATTAAACAGAATTCCCTACCATTAGGCAAATTTCAATAGCATTAAGCAGAATTCCCTGGCATTAGACAGAATTCCCTGGCATTAGGTGGAATTCCCTATCAGAATTTCCTGGCATTAGGTGGAATTCCCTATCAGAATTCCCTGGCATTAGGCGGAATTCCCTGGCATTAGGCGGAATTCCCTATCAGAATTCCCTGGCATTAGGCGGCATTCCCTGGCATTAGGCGGAATTCCCTATCAGAATTCCCTATCAGAATTCCCTGGCATTAGAAGTGAATTCCCTATCAGTATTTCCCTGGCCATTAGGTAGAATTCCCTATCAGAATTCTCTGGCATTAGGCGGAATTCCCTATCAGAATTCCCCTGGCATTAGGCAGAATTCCCTAGCATTAAACAGAATTCCCTACCATTAGGCAAATTTCAATAGCATTAGGTGGTATTCCCTATCAGAATTTCCTGGCATTAGGCGGAATTCCCTATCAGAATTTCCTGGCATTAGGCGGAATTCCCTATCAGAATTTCCTGGCATTAGGCGGAATTCCCTATCAGAATTCCCTGGCATTGTGACTAGAATTCCCTAGCATTAAACAGAATTCCCTACCATTAGGCAAATTTCAATAGCATTAAGCAGAATTCCCTGGCATTAGACAGAATTCCCTGGCATTAGGTGGAATTCCCTATCAGAGTTTCCTGGCATTAGGTGGAATTCCCTATCAGAATTTCCTGGCATTAGGTGGAATTCCCTATCAGAATTTCCTGGCATTAGTCGGAATTCCCTATCAGAATTTCCTGGCATTAGGTGGAATTCCCTATCAGAATTCCCTGGCATTAGTGGAATTCCCTATCAGAATTCCCTGGCATTAGGCGGAATTCCCTAGCAGGTTGTATTACTTTCCGGAAGGCCACATGTATTTATGTGCGTGTGTGTGTGTTGTCATTTCTGTGCAGGTACAGCAGGCTGAGCGAGCTGGTGGAGCACGTGTTTCCGTTGCTGAGTAAAGAACAGAGCTCGGCGTTCAGCTTCCCCGAGTTCAGCTCGTTTTGTTTCTGGAGGCAGCCCATCCCCAAGATCAACCCAGACGACTTGCTCACATAGGCTAGACATGCTCTCAGTCTTTGTCCGTTTGCCATCGCATGGGCTGAAGTAATATTCCTCTAAGATCATTTTAGGTGTAATCCTTGCAAATCCAAAAGTCTTCGCTACCTGTAGCTGCACTCGACCCAGCTGAGGCTAGTTCTGTTGTAAAGGATTGTACAAAATTCATCTGCACATCCAAAAAAAAAAAAAAAACCTCCCACAACTGAACGATGCCTCGCTCTCCCCTTTAATCTAACGTCCACGTAGAACTGTGGGGGAGGTGATGGTGCAGTTTTCCCCTCATTGTCTCACACATCAGGGATATTTGAAGCCTGCCTGAATGCTAAGGCCTCTAATAGATACTCTTATTTCAAAGTTTCCTGTTTATTGTGTATGTACGTGTGTGTGTGTGTGTGTGTGTGTGTGTGTTAATTCCTTTATGAAAAATAGGGTATTTATAGCCTTAGTGCTTGTCTGTCTGGTCTGATACTGGTGGACAATTTAACAAGGGTGTTTGTTTTATTGTTTTTTTTTTTTTTTTTTTTGGGGAGTGGTTTTTTTTTGTTTGTTTTGCCCCTCCAGGACCAGCATAGGTATTTATCTCTGTTGTGGTGGTCCAGCGTAGGCTGGTGTTTACAGTCCTGTGGCCTGAGCACTTAAACTAGTTTCCGTGTGGGTACAACGATACAGTGTGTTTAGTAGGAAACAGAAAATGAGTCATGTGGGAGAACATGTAGGACTAATGAACAAGATATTTATTTACAAATGCTAATTTATTTTGCTCGCTAATCAAGAAATATTTTGTGGTAAGTCGATTATAATGACTAACGTGCACTGCCTCTAATGTGCGGTAAGAGTTCCTGTCTGACTTTGTGTCTGTGATGAGGTTTGATCAGAGGCTTTCTTGAATGCTGATGCTGCTATCAAAGTAAGCCGTGCTTCTGAACTCGCCATTTTTTTTTTTTTTTGGTTTGGTTTTGTTTTTTTTATCCTTTTTCGCAGCGCCTTCAGTCCGACGGTGCGTTTAGGCTTTTAGTCCTGCTGGAAAAGCCCTGAGCACTGAGCAAGGCTTCCTTCCATCTGTTTTCCAGGTGTTTTCCACTCGTTAACAATTTCATTGTCTGGCAGCTTTATAATGCCTTACCGATCGCACTTTTAGCGGCAGCCAAAAGAGCGCCACGGATCAGCTTGCAGTTAATGAAGGGATGGCCTTAGTGTTGCAGCCTTTTGCGTGGAAGGGTTTAAAAGCTTTTTTTTTTTTCTTTCTTTTTTTTCCACAAGTGTAAAATAAGTCTCGAGTGTTTTTGAACTGCACTACAGGTGAACCATCCTACTTAATTTGTGCAATCAAAGAAATAAGACCTGAAATGCTAATGGCTTTTGATTTCCCCAAGATGACTAGTTCTAACGTGTACCGATTTATATAGCTTTAATCTTCGTTGACTTTTTCTTTCTTTTTTTTTACGCACTAGTACGGTGTAGTAGTGGTATTAGTTCAGCGTCTTGAGATATTTTCAGACGTTCAGGTCTATAGGTAAATGATGTGTTTGCACTGAGCAAGACAGCCTCTCAGTCTGGTCTAGCAGAGCCAACGTCAGTGTTTTTGATGAAACCGATCGCTGCTGCAATCCTCCGACCCACGATTCTCTGTTGCCAAGTGAAGGAGCACATCCATGTCGTGAATAGTTGGTTAATTAGCAAAAGCTGGTCTTTGCCTCCGTGTAACAGAAACAGTTTGTATTACATGTATTTGTTTCTAGGTTCCCTTTTTAATTTTAGGCATAGAGCACTGTGTTAGGTAGGCATGCACACCGACTCTGAGCACAATAGCGAGCGATTTATTTACAATAGGATATTCGTATTATGTAATCGTTGTTTTTTTTTGGGGGGGGGGAATTCCCTGGTTGTTTGATTTGTTTATGCACAAATGTATTATCACATTTGTTTTTTTTTTTTGTCTTTATGAAGTGTAGAAGTGAAATCTGTCTGTTAATGATTAACAACGAGATCCCATTCTTTCTATGAAAGTGATTCTTCTTGTGTGGGATGGACACACTCATCTATAGTTATTTAAAGAAATAAATAAATAAATAAAAAGTGGGAGAAAAAAAATTATATATCTGTAGATATATATTACTTTGGAACCGATCATTTATTGTTCATTGCTCTTTTGCGTTCTTGCCCTTAATTTTATAAGCTTTTATTTGTTGACGTATGCTCTTTGTGGTAAACCTTAGACTTAGACTGTATTGTTTTCACTGTAAAAAAAAAAATAAGTAAAATATATATATATATATATAAAATCGAACATTACTGCATCTGAACACTCTAGATGCCTTTAAGTGTATACTTACTGTATGGGTTTTTTGTTGACACAAATCTATTAAAATGCATTTATTATCAACGTTTGATTGTGTCACTAAACAACATCATCTCTTTTTTTCCCTCCCCTTACATTTCCTTCAGGAGGATGTTTAGATTTCAGTTGAAGGATTGGAGGACAAGGTTAGACAGTGGAGAGGAAAAGAGGTACAGGCAAGCGAGCGGTCGAATGAAACGAATGCTGGAGATTGTGTGGTTTAATCAGATTTGGGAGATTATCACCTCAGGTCAAACATTTTCTTCATTTAAGGAGCAGCAGAAAAATGAATATTTTCATGTTTTTTTTTCTTATTGCCTTGTCCAGCAGTGCAATAAATAAGATGGAATGTCCAACCCAAAGGCTGTAGAGTTTGTATAAAGGGAAATAACTTCTCTAGGAATGGTATTTGGGGGATTTAACAGTTCTTGTGGTATTTTTTGGGTCAGGCATCACATTATAAGTTCATTTAGAATTCCTAAAATGGCTTGAATCACTAAATTTACAAATCCAGCTGTTCTACTCCGTGTTGGACAAAACAGTAGAGCTCGTTATGGCATTGTTTACAATACAGATATAAACAAACCCTTTAATGCTTTCTGGGGCTGATTGCAGGGTCTTGCACTTTAGCACTTTATCTATTCTAAATCGTTTCTATAGTAACGACATACACGGGGACTTATACACCACATATATGGATTAAAAACAAACCATAACTGTTGATCAAGTGAGGTTTTCAGTGAATAGACGTTTATTTAGCAGTTTATGGAAGGAGTCTCCAGTATCGGTGTTTTGTAACAGTCAGAGGTAAAGCCATACGTTTACAGTTTCTGAGGTGGGAGCATATTTGTGGTTTCTTGGTAACATGACAAGCTGCATTATTTGTCTTCGAGAGAGAGAGAGAGAGACACTGGTGAGGGAACAACTGTTCTAGGTAATAACGAAGTATAACTAATATGTTCGGTAAACACTGCACGACATTAAAGGTAACTAGAAACGCTTGAACGCACGACGTGTTCATTAATAAATAGAAATTGCAATCTTTGGTTAATTCCTTTTGGTATAAGTGGAATAAAACACTTTGGGAGGTGTCGTCTTCAGAGTGTTAATGACATCACAACCCTTATTGTTTATTATTATTGTCTTATAACAGCACGCCCTGTTTTATTCCTTAGATATAGCGAAATAAAGGCATTTATAATTCTGCTTATTGACTTGTAATGAAATGAATCTATACGATCGGGTCTTTTGATCCACCACATTTTTATATTCAAAGGTGCAGTGTAAGTAAATACATTATACAATGGAAATATGTGAAGTATGACTAAATACGCACTGCTTTTTCATGGTACAACCATGCAACGTGTGGCACTTTTTCTCAAGTCGAGCCAAAGCCCAGCAGTGAGTTCCTTGCAGGGTCGTCTGGCTCGCCGCAAGCTGCCATGTAAATGCGGAGAGCTGCACAGCCAGGCAGTCCTCTGCAGCGCTTGTTTGTTTGTTTTATTTCCTGGATGTTATCTGTGAACCTGAGTGGAGTAGAGGAAGACACCGCTGAACGTGGAGAGTATCTCTTTGGCCTCCGAGAGAGCGAGGGTTCCAGCTGTGCGCACCAGTGCGACTCGATCTCCTGCACGCAGCGCCAGGATTAGGCTGAACGAGACAGAACTACCGCACTGACAAGGCCTTGAAGCGTGCTGCCCGTTGTGTCCTCCATAACCTGCTGAATCTAGCTTCTGCACGCTGCGCTCAGACACGGATAGTACAGCCTCCAGCCGCTCATGCCGAGGAGCTGTCAGCACGGCCGAGATTAGATAACGACCGTTCGTTGGCGCCGTGAAGATTCCTGCAGAGTAAGCAAGGAGAGATTACTTTCCTGCCAACTATGACATGTACTGGCTGTTCCGGCTGAAGTCAGTGTATCCTTATATCATTCCTAAATGGTTAAAACATGGGTTTTAAATGAAGAACCTTTTATAGTAATGGAGTCATTGAAAAAGCGGGTCTGTTTCCTGTTTTGTTGTTGTTTTTTTACCTGTTTGGGGATTGTAGTGTCCTCCGTCATTAACTAGCACTCTATTAAAACGGATGATGCCAAAATCTCCCAAAAACTCTTGGTGTGTGAGGCCAGCGGAAAAGGAGAAAGGCTCTACGAACACGTTTCTCTCAGACGACACTGTAAAAGAGGCACAATGTAGCCTGTTGGAGTAGTGGAAAATAATAACAGATTTACATATAGTGAGCTATTTCCGATTTACCTGGTGTCGCAACAAGCCTTTGTGCAGGATTCCATAACACCTGGGAAGCTAATAGAAAGATACAGAAGTGTCATACTGATTAAGGACAGAGTAACGCCAAATATATAGCTCACTTAGAGAGACCAAAGGTTTTTATTACCAGCGATCGGGTGGGGTTTATATGCAACCGGATTTACGGGAGAATATCCTGCGGTGAAGGTGCAAGACAAGGATGTAAACATTTATAGATTTAACAGACAGAAATTGATATCCCGTGTGATCTCTGACCTGGTGCACCTGCGAATCCGTTAATGGGTTTGCTCAAGTCGTGGGATCCACGCTCCCGTCGAGACTGGACTCTTTGTGCGTATCCCGGTGGTCCGGCCACTCCGGTCAAGACGACCGGTCGCTGAGGCTGTTGGTGTGGGCTTGAAGGCTGCGGAGGGGCATAAGGCTGGCGTGGGTTTGAGGGCTGGTGTATATATACACGAGAAGTATTGGGCACTGTCCTCTGAGGTATCCGCACAGGAATGTGGATCTCAGGAATCCTCGGTGGGAATGAACTCCTTGAATCAGGGAGAGTACTGGGTTTCTCCTGCTTCACTGGCATTCCTGAGAAAGAGAGGATTGAGAGAGATGACTCATCTTGTGGTGTTGGGGGGGATTGGAGAGAAAACTCCGGCAGAGAATATACGACGTTCACATGGATAAATCAGTCATCACAAATGAAAATTATGAAGGGAGTGAACTAGATGACTAATCTCATAAGGATGTGCATTGGGGATGTAACAGAATATGAATGCATTATCCGGATTGAACAGAAGTACCAAAGAGATACAAATCCAGAGAGTGTTAGGAGATGCACTGTTCTTTCTTTTTCTTTCTTTCTTTTTCTTTCTTTCTTTCTTTCTTTCTTTCAAGGAACACTTGCCAGAACGGTTCACAGAACATTTGGTTAAGATTAGAGGTGTGCTTCAGGACTGGGATCCCACAGGATGCAACCAAAAAAGTGCAAGCAATCAGATATAAAACTCGTACGGCAAAAAAAACCAACGACGACGACTACAGATAGTAATGTAATGCAAGGTATTAAACGCTTTCTATCATTCTCAACTGCCTGGTCATAGTGGTGGTGTTTTAAATTAGGCTACTGGTTTTTGTTTATATTTTGGGAGTACGTAGAGCTGACTAAATCGTTTAGAATATATCGCAGACAGGTATAAACTGAAACAATAACAAAACTATTTTGTCCACATCTCTAATTGAGAACAGTTCTGCAACTCGGGTGATGTAGCTGAGGCAGAGGAACTGCTTTTCCAGTGTGGCCAGAGACAAAGTAAGGTTCATATATAGTAGTAATAATAATAATAATAAACAAATAGAGACATTGCTTTACACCTGAAATACGCAAGATTTCAGATTTTTGTTCTGCACGATCATACCTTCATTTCAATACTAAAGGGCACACATCCTGGGTGTTTAGCCAAATGGAAGAGTACATTTCCATTAGTGGCTAGATTTGAACTACTGTCAGCAGCCTCACACTGTGATGTTTCCTCAACCTAGCATGTGTTGTTCATCACACAAGGGTTTAGTCAACACTGTAATTGCATCTTTTTCTTCCTGCTTACAACCAGCACGAGTAAAACAAATCAACAGCTAAAATCCCATGAGTGCGCTACAAGACGTCTACACCCGCCTGACTTCCTGCGTCAGCACCGTTCGTAACGCCAGGTATCTCAGAAACACACACGTAAAGCCCATTTCCCATGAGATAATTGCTATCTAACTGTTTCCCGTGGGGTCTGCTTGGGACGCAGAGGAAATCACAGGCTACTTTGTGCGATGGCTCAGCATATACTACACACAGATGTGGCATCTTAACCAATACTGATTCACGAAGATCGTATCAAGCCAAGTTTCACATACTGATCCTATACTAATCCAACACATACTGATAAATACGGTCAGCTGTGAATTCTCTAGAAAGATCTCTGGGAACAGGGTTGGCGATCGCTGCTGTAAAAGTATGCCTTAGACGGTAGTGTTGACTCAGAAGTGACGCTTGTTTATGGAGGAGAAAATCAGGGCTTGCAACTGCTTGATTTAGGGAGGTTATGTTTACAAATGACCAAGATGGGAAGACCAGATTGAAATGGGATAATTGAAATGATCAGAAAATGTTGGGTCCCATTTCAGCCATTAGCTTCGAAGGCATAACAGAAGGAAGGAACTGGCAGTGTTTTCTCTCTCCTCCCTCTCTCTCTCTCTCTCTCTCTCTCTCTCTCTCTCTCTCTCTCTCTCTCTCACACACACACACACACAGTGTTATTAACAACCACTGTTCTACACCTTGCCCTGATGGCCAGACCTTAGTGAAGTAATCTCACTCTTGGCCTGATCCAATCTGAAAACATCCAGATGGGTCTCTGGACCCTGACTCAGAACTTTGACCCAGCTCTTATTCTCCACTTATTGTTTTCTCCACAAAAGAACCAGTTATAGTGATGCTAAAAATAGTCTTAAAGTTGGTCAGTTCACCTCTACACAATGCACACACACTGGGAGAGGGTGAGAGATACTCTGGCATTCTCTACTGGTAAGATATCAATCAGCAGGAAGGGAAGAACAGGAAAGACGATGAGAGTAGATAAGCCGAACTATACACCATGGCAGACCATTTTGGGCTATATTTTAAAAGTTGTCTAGTCCAGAATTCATAAAACTATCAAGTGATTGTCTCCAGTATGAGCTGTGAGCCTATTAGTCTCTCGTACTGGCCGAAGGTTCTGTTGTGGTGAGTTATTAATTCATGGAGAAAGAAAGAAAGAAAAAAAAAAACCCCTCAAGATTCATTTCGCTATAAACATTGTAGAAATCAGTGAAGAGCACTGGATTTGAGAAACCAAACCGCATACTTACCAGCAGATTGTGTTGTCACAGACAGAACAACTGCATGAATTAGTTCCAGAATTGCACAACGGCGTACCCCTGCCCCAGACTGCTTGCCAGAACGAATGAGTAATGCTGAAGACTTTGCAACAGCAAGCCCAGTTGTCTTGTTGGCTATTGTACTTCATTCTTTCCACCTTTTCAGGCCCTTTTAGAACTACAAAATGGTTTCCAACTCTGTTAGAAAAAAATTCCCTGTTCAAATATTTTTGTCTGCAAAACCCAAATGGTTGAAACGTCAATGTGGGTTAATAACGCTCCGTCTTATTAGTGCACAGATTTTTTTCAATTGACTGCAAAAAAGGTATGCAGGTGTTATTCTTTTATATAATTGTCGGAGGAATAAAAAAAAAAAAAATCGGCACATTACCGGTGACTGTACAGAGTACTGTCCTAGGTTGGCTTTGAGTTTATATAATAGAAATGTACGTTATTTAAGCATGTAGCCAAATGTAAACACAATCCTCCAGAATGAACTGATAATGTCTTCTAAATGGATAGAAATACAGACATGAAAAGGAGGTGTACTATTCAGTTGTTTTTTTGGTTATTTTCAAAGGGCATCTGGTTGAGATTAGAGGTAGGCATTAGTACTGGGATTCTTCCATGGAACGTAACAAACAAGTTGTGACCCACAAAGGAGCAGCACAAAACGTTTACAGCCTCCTCAGAGTTGTAGTGGTTTAAATTAGCCTACTAGTTTGATTATCCCACGCGCAGACCAATTACTACCTACAAAGGTCATGGTGACGATGCATTTCTACCTCTGGGTTTTCCAGTGTTTCCTGGGGCTCAATGATCGAGTTCGTGTTTACACAACAACAACGAAAACACTTTCAGGTTCACGCCCTGCCTACTTCAGGTTTAACTCTGAAGACAGCTACAAATACAGGTAGTAGGTAGTACGTTACATCCCTAATATTATCACGTGTCTGTGAATAAATTGGACTTGTGCCTGATCACGACCTTCATGCATGCTTAGGAATGACTTGATACTTGATATCCAGCCTGGAATTATGACATCAGACGTTTACAGGGAGGCTCCCAAGAATCAGCATGCCGGCGTTACATCACGAACGGCTCATAGCCCAACATCTGCACTAGGGTGGGGTCGTGAGCCTGGCTTACGTCTCTGCACATCCATAGGCCCAGTCCCAGGCTCTGCTGGTTAATGAAGACCAGACCCACACAAACATACACGCACTGAACTCACTACACATTTCCTCTTGCTGTGCTGGGAAAAGTCGAGCATGACCAGCAATGGACAGTTGGAAGACCACACAACTCATGAGCTCAGAACGCTCAGGAAAGGAGGCGGTGGATAGTCACTCATTCATCGTCCTACAGAGATTTAGCGTGTCAGGAAGCTCAAATACGAACATCGGAAAAATGTACTTATAGCCGAGTTAAACCTACACCATGACTTATGGGTTTAACGAGTGCGCCCATTTCCATACCAGTGCAGATCCCACGTTGTAAGATCATCCTCTTTAATGAAATATTACCTCAAGTTGAATCTTTTAGACGAGTAACCAAAACACAACATAGTTAGCATAACAATATTAAATAGCGATTAACCGTCACTTGTTTCTGAGAAAGGCACGATTAGATTTGGCGCCATGCCAATGCTCATAACTCTCATTTTGGTTCATGTAGGGAGGCCCCTTGCCTTTCTGTAGCTCTGGGGAAGTGTAGACTTATGAGCACGCCTGCACCTCATAGCACTATGACACTCTTTACGTCGAGAGAGAGAAGGAACGTCAGGATACGTTTCTCAGACACCCCAGAAAGAAATTCGAATAACAGCTCTGGTTTGGTCGACAAACCATGTGGATGGATGTGAGTCATAAAGATAAGTCCAAACAACTGGAAAGAGAGCCATCATTTTTGCGCGTGGAAGCGATCCAATTTTCCGATCCTTTTCCGAGCCGTACGCATCATGCAGTGTTTTCCAATCTCAATTTTTCGATTGTAAAAATACGCTCACTTCCAGTGGTGTGGAGACGTGGTGAAGTAGAATTAGAGATATCTGCGTAACATTATACTAAACATTATGCCTGGTGGAGGAAGGAATAGTATAATATAATGGTATAATATAAGGCCCATTTCTGAGGTGTATGCTGTGGTTTTGCATCACATACCTTGCTGCTTTGTCGTATGGTTCTTCGAGTTCGCAAGCTGAGTCTGAACATTGCGCAGGGTGATCTGGAGGTCACCGATCCCCCTGGAGTGTATCTGCAGTGTGGAGTTCATTTGAGCCAAGTTCCTCTCCAGACCCTCTTTCATAGCCTGAACTTGATTTCTCTCATCATTTACCTTCCCACACAAGTCTTCTAGTGTAGCAATCCTGCTGCCTACTGCAGAGATGCCTTCAGCTACACCTTTTGCCTTCTCCTTACACAGAGTCAACTCTGCAGTCACTTGGGAGCTCAGCCTATCTAGTCTGTTGCTGAGCTCCTCCACCTGACTGTGGCTTGGTTTGCTTGCCTCGTGGGACACAGGTGGTACCGTTGATGGTATCTGAATCAGTTCTGTCTGTGCTTCTATGCAACAACTAGAGTTCAAGGTCTGAAGCTCTTGGCTAAACTTGCTCATGACATCTCCTAACCCTGTCACAGCTCCAGTCAGACCACTCACATTATCCATTAGGGGCTTCAGCTTGTTGTGCACATCCTGCATGCTAACACTGTTCAGTTGGTTCTCTAGCTTCAGAGAATCAACTACCTCCTCTAATCGTACAAGCTTTGCTGCACTGCCTTCAACATTGGTGCTCAGGACGTCCAGTTGATTTCTACAGTGCCTCACGTCCTGCGTAATACTAGCCAGACTGCCTATGTTTTGAGGATCAATGGATGGACTTGAGCCGCAGTCAGTGGAGCAAATGTTCTCAATAGCATTCAATTTGTCCTCCAGACCCTGAAGCTCATACTTGTTTGCATTAACCTGTGTTTGCAGAGCATCAACAGACTCGCTGAACATCCCTGGGAAGGAGGTGTTACTCATCTCGATCAGCATGGTTGTAAAGTGGTCCGCCATAGAATTCAGTTTCTTGTCAATAAGCTCTTGGAGCTTTGCCGTCTCTTCAGCTATAGCCTGGGTTAACTTCCCATCCACGTAGAAGCAGTAGGCTTCTGCGTTCCTCTCTGTCACATTCATCCTGTCTTCAAGCTCATCCATGCGAGGACCAAATATATCTTCCAGCTGTAGCATGGACAGATGTCCCATTTCGTTGTCCACACGGGCGTTTAAGACTTTATGAGCATCTACCAGACGCTGAAGCGTTTGTTGTAGTTCATTGTCATCCTCTTTAAATGGGGTTGTTTGCCTGTGAGTGCGCACCAGTCCGTCGGACATAGCCGTATCCAGACGTAGCTCGCGTATCTCCTTCCTGAGCTCAGCCTCCTGGCTGTCCAGTAGTTTTGTCAGGTTGTCGTAACTTCTATTCCATCCCTCTTTACAGGTCTTCTGAAAAGACAGCATCCTATCATCACATGCACTCTTCAGCTTTGTGATCTCATCCTTCATGTCCACAACCAGCTCCTTCTTTAATTTCTCAAACTTAGAATCAATGTAGGACTGAAGGATATCAATGTCCGAGGAGGCACCAGCGGTAACTGCTGGTCCCTGAGAAGCGTCCATTAGCATTCGGATCTGGCCACTGTGTCCAGACACAGCTTCCCGCAGCTCCTCGATCGCCTCATCCTTGCTTTTCAGGGCATCTGTCACATCGTTAAGCCTAGCCAGCACTTTTTCCATGCCCCTCTCCTCGAGTCCCCTTGCGGCCTGGTGTCCATCCAGATGCACCAAGCTTTCCTCGGTGCCTCCTGTTTTTGCGCTATCTTGCACATGCATGTTGCTGAGGAGAGTGGCGAGCATTTTGCTGGTGTCTTCCTGTAGATCGTTACGTAGGTTCGCAGTCATGCTAGTCATGGCTGCCTGGAGGTCCAACACTGTCTGAGAAAGGCGCTGCACTTCTTCCTCCAGTTGGCGGGTTTTCCCAATTTCATGGTAGGTGTCGTACTGCTCTGTCTCCCGTCTCTCTGGCCCTATCGCAGGAGAAAAGATAGCAAATGGATCCTTTCAATAAGAATATACTGTATGTATGTATAATAAACTGCATGTCAGATATCGGATTATAGATAGCCTTGGTGAGCAAATCTGGATTCGATTACTAAGCATAATTCATAGAAATCTGTAACCAAGAGAGAAGACAAAAGTTCCTGCCTATCTTACTTTGTAAGTTTTGCGTGTATCCAGTATAGGGCTGAGGATGGGGTTTTGGTTGAGGTTTAAGTAACCTTTGTCGATTTGGGATGCCTTTTAGTTCTTTGCAGTCTGGACCTTGATACCCTGGACAGCACCTCCATTCTAGTTCAGTAACGGTCTTATAGGAAATCCTGTAACTGGGT
Source organism: Ameiurus melas (assembly GCA_012411365.1). NCBI lineage: Eukaryota > Metazoa > Chordata > Actinopteri > Siluriformes > Ictaluridae > Ameiurus > Ameiurus melas. The sequence goes on along the minus strand of CM022756.1, from coordinate 32,654,287 downwards.
TGAAAATGGGTCCGATACCTGGAAAACAAAATTGAATGCACACAAGCTGAAACCTTAATAAGTAAGGAACACCACCGTGCGGTTATTCAAAAATAACGCATCACCTATGTTATGAGATGACCTATATTATATGCTGTGATGTGGTATAAGTCCAGTTAACAACCTATCTGAAGCCATTGTCTGGTCGGCTGTGAACTTTGATCTCATGCTTCCCTGAGAAGCAGAAAGCAGTCCATACAAATGAAAGAATCAGCAATCGTGATTAGAAATTCTTTATTCGAACATTTTGAGATACTTGAAATATTTCGCTTTGTGTGTAATGAATCTAGAATGTATGAAGGTTCCACTTTTTTGAATTCAATTATGGAAAAAAATGAACGTTCCCATGATATTCTAATAAATAAATAATTAATTCCTTTTTTTTTATTTTATTTGATACATTATTAATAAATAATGTCATTAGCAACTAATCTAACATTGTGCAATTTAACCGTGTTACATTAAAAAACAAAACGATAGCATCTTCTAAAAGTCTACAAACAAAGTATTTCCCTACAACCAACTGATTGAACGTCCTTAGAAAAAGAAAGAAAAAAAAGATTTCCTCTAGCTATGTAAAAAGGATATTTGCTTTCTACCTCTGAGACAATTGTTAAAGTTATCGAAAACTCTACAACTCCCTTTCCAAAAAAAAGTTCAAAGTACACCCTCCTTAGACTGCAAAAACCATTAACAATATTTTTCCGTGTATTTAGTAATCATTTGAAACCTACCGATACTTTTAGAAATCTGCATAAATGCACTAGGTTCTCCACAGACACAGATAACTGGAGAATAACACGATAAACCCCCAGTGACACAATGGATTCCCATCAGTAATAAATAAATAAATAAATAAAATGAGAGAAGAAATGCCATCATTTCCTGGGATGAGGATTAGGCTGGGTCAGTTTTCACATCTGCGAGTGCAATTATGGATGAAAATAATAATACATGTTCCCACAAAAAATCTCCCAGATAACAAGCCGTATTCTCTTCATGGTATGTCTTCGTTGTAACACGTTGAAGAAACTCTGGAAGAAACCTCATTATGAAATCTGATATGGAACATAAGGTCAGACCTGCGTGGACCTTTGGGCTATTTTTTTTTGCCCGCCATAAGGGATAACAAACTAATGTATCTGTCAGTCAGAATAATTTAAATACTCTAAAATGTGACAATCTAAAATGTACCAAGCAGTAAGTAGAAGTGACTTGTGAAATGTTAATGATGGAATATTTAGTGATTGGGATGTGTTGGCCCCCCCAGGGGGCACTCCTGGCCAGGGTGCCCCCTGCCTTGTGCCCTGACTCCCCAGGGAAAGGCTCCAGGCTCCCTGTGACTCTGTGTAGGATATGCAATACAGCAAATGGATGGATAAATATTTTGTGAATTGAGAAATGTTAATAACATTTCTTAAAAATATTTATCACTGTAATTAGGCACTTGTACATCTTTTTGTTAAGTATTCAAAGTCCTTTTCCAGGCAGCGCACACTCCCATGAGATTACGAGTCGAATTGCTTTATATGAGACCGTTTTATCTAGATAACATGGATCAAATTGCCGCGATGGCTGCCATGTGACCAGTCACAGAAGTCATGATTAGATCGTGTAACCATTCAGCATAGAAGAGAGGTCTTCAGTCTTGTCCACCAAAGGCCGTTGTGGCTGCAGGCTTTCATTCCAGCCCAAGATGAACTGATTATACAGTACAAGTGGAAACAGGAGTGACTCCTGCCTGGTTGGAATGAAAGTCTGCAGCCACACCGGCCCTTTGTGGACAAGATTGAAGACCCCACCATAGAAGAATAAGATCTGCGCTCTCATTTGCCGCTGCTTCTACGTTAGGTCGTGTCCCAAATGAAATGGCATCATAATATCTGCTGTCATCTTTTAAAACGGCACTCTGATGACCTCAGTGAAGTACAAATTAATGATAAGTAGTCTGCAATGGTTTTTTTTAAACCATCTGGGACAGTCTTTGTATTCTCTGTGCAACGCTTCAAAGCAGCAGAATAGTGAGTTGTGTAACTAGAAGTTTTATAAGACAGAAAATCATCAACGACCTTAATCAGTACACTTACAGGCAGCAATCTGAAGCAATTTTAAAAAATGGCATAAACAAAAACAACAAAAGGAGCAAAGAGTAAACACTTTTTTTAAAAATTCAACCACATTGACCAGAATTTTGCGATCGCAGAAATTAACGCGAAATCACGCAAACTCCGCAATATTCTGAGGAGCTTTCGATCTTAAAAAAGTACAGCGGGCCTTTAAATTATGATTACGATTTTGTGGACAGGGTATGATATGAAGATTAGTGTGAACTAACCAAGAACACCTAAAATGTTATCTCAGACAACGCTACATGATTGTTTTATGATTTTATATTCATCTCCCTTCTGTAGCCACCCGTATCAAATTCAAGGCCTTGATGCTCACCTACAAGACCTTGTCTGGAACAGCGCCCCCTACCGCAACTCTCTCCAGACTCGCTGTGATCGATCAACGACTGACTCTTAGTAGTGTCTCTTTCCAGAACCTTCACCCTGACTGTCCCTCAGTGGTGGAATGAACTTCCAACCTCAATCCGGAACGCAGAATCTCTCACTAGCTTCAAAAAACAGCTAAAAACCCACCTCTTTTGTGAACACTCAACTGACCCCTTCCTTGTGCCCTAGTCCCGTCCCTGCACTTACACTGAGTCTTACACCTCTACTCTATGCACTTTGCCCCTCTTTTAAAAAAAATCTTTCTAATCTTGTACAGGAACACTGCTTGTATTGTTCACTGCTTGATATATCGCTTTGCTTGGACTTCCTCACTTGTAAGTCACTTTGGATAAAAGCGTCTGCCTAAATGAATGAATGCAAATGAAATGTAAATATTAAAACGTGTAGATAGTGATAGTAATTCGGATTTAGGGCCACAGCCCTACGTAGATGTGTGATTTTTTTTTTTTTTTTTATAACACAGCAGTATTAGCCTAAGGAAGGCCATGTTCTCTGATAGTAATCAGCCAATGAGTTGCTGTGGGTGAAATGACTGCTACGCTGTGCTCTTAAGACTGGAAACTGACATGCCTTTTCCGGTGCCTTCGAGCTGTTTTCAAGTTGAGGACAGCGGTGCAATTAAGCTGCAATGAATGTCTACACTCCACTAAAAATCCAGGAACACACACACACACACACACAACACACACACACAGAGTCCTAGTACTAAATGGCACTCTGAATCACCATGCACTACAGGCACGGCTGTGCAGCTCCCTTTTCGCTTGTAGTGATGTGTCGTTCATTCTGAACGAATCTTTAATAGGACTCGGAAACGACGAGTTTTCTCATAGAGTGATTCGTTCATTTTTGACCGCGCATGCACTGCAACATCCGTATAAGTTCTGTACAGGAAACGTGAAATCACATCTCGAGTCTTCGGGTTCGAGTCGTTCGTTCATCACATCACATCACATCACAGCTCCACTGCATTCGGCCCATGCGGATGAACGAACGACTCGTACCCGAAGACTCGAGAGCCGGATTCATCGCTTCTGTTTCCGGGGGAACAGGCGTAACAAATGTGACGTGACGCAAGAAAGAACGACTCGGATCGGGAAGTGAGGTGAACTGACAGACCGCGTAGCCTGAAAACCCAGCTAAGCTATTAAAGAATCATTTCTGTTTCTCATAATTCGGACATGGCTGCGTTCGCCTATAGCTTATCTTGATCGTTTATTAAGTACTAAATGTGTTGGGGAATTTAACATGTAAGATTTGAATTATATTCTGCTGAAATGAACGAAATGTCTCGAGAGAAAAAAAAAAAAAAGAATCATTTATTTTGATTCAAAGATCCGAGTCAGGAAAATGATCCGAACTTCCCATCACTATTTGGACGGCCATACATTCTCTGGCTTTAACTCCTACAAGCCCCACCCTCTCCCTGTAGTATTAGCGTCACTCCTAGCTGTTCATAAGGACAGGATCAGCCCATACCCCGCCCCCATGCCATGCCCCGCCCCTCGCGGTGGTACTCACATCACAGGAGGCTCGCAGTCGGGTTGGTGTGGAGGGCAGGGCGCAGCTTCAGCTCCGCGCGCTGCAGGAAGGTCCGCGCGCACTGCGCAGCTCACGTTCTTCTGCACGATAAACGCGCACCAGTTTCTGCCAAATCGACCAACAAAGACAACTTACTTCATCCATAATGAAACTCACCTACTGTCACACTATTACCGTAGGCTGAAAACCGGAAGCGAGCCAAATTACGCAATGGCTGTAGCCAATTAAAGTGCGACGTTATAGCGTGCGAACACATCTGGAACATCTGGGTTCCCAGCAGTGAACTCGAGCAAGACTGTCACGTTTCACTGCACTTTTCTTCTTCTTGTCGTGGCTTCGAGAAACAATATGAAAGGACAGGGGGAAGAAATGTAACTGATATTTGTGCAGTTCTGTATCCGCATGCCAGTCCTGTAGAACTGTCTCAGCAAAGGGTTCCAAATCTCCTCGAGCTAATGATCTACAAGTTCAGCATAATGGCAAGAAACATTAGTATCCCCAGCATCATATGGATGATAGAACCGAGTGCATCTTTCACCAGTCCACTAGTCTGGAAGTTGATACTCACTTGTTTCTGAGCCTGTGCGTGTTGTACTGGAGACTCAGAGAAACGCTCCCCAGGAACACCACTGCGAGCCCCAAGCTGCTCAGATGAGGCTTTACACCCATCTTAAGTCCTGGCAATTAAAAGACAAGGAACCTTAAAAGGAAGTCTGGGGTCTGGCTGGATTCAGCCGTCCCAAAGCCAGCACACAGGAAGAAGGAGAGTCCGGGCGACTTCACAAGTTTGAGGGGAGAAAAGTTAGTCTGAACTCCACAGGGGTCCGAACAAAAAAAAAAAAAAAAACAAGGTTGCCAGATTAAACC
>CM022756.1:32446823-32644323 GCA_012411365.1 Ameiurus melas | reverse complement strand
GTGCAGGACGCTCGAGTTCTTCCACACCAACCTTGGCTAAACATGTCTTCACGGAGCTCGCTTTGTGCACGGAGGCATTGTCACGCTGGAACAGGTTTGATCCTCTCAGTTCCATTAAAGACATTCTGTACAATCGTGTGCTTCCCACATTGTGACTACAGGCCCACACGGATGTGATGAATAGGTGTCATGGTGTATATTTCTGTGGCATACATTTTCGACATACTATTAACTACAGTAGTATGCCGTTTCTAAGAAAGACTAGGTGTATAGTAGCCAGAATAGTAGACTATAAACAATAGTATGCTTAAAAATAGTATTAATAGCATGTTTAGTACGTTATTACCACTGCGAATCGTCGTGCTGCATCGTATGGAAATCATATGGAGACTCGTCGAGTTAGTCAGGAACTGGAGGGCAGGTGCGCATGTGTTAGCTCGCAGCTCCCCAGGCGCGCGCTCTGGCCATGGCACATCGCTGACGCGCTTCTGAGTCACCGTCATCTCAGTGTGTGTGCTGCTGCTCGCTCCCTGCCGACAGCGTGTCGCCTCTTGGCTGCGACTCGGCGCCACAGATCGGCCCGCAGACCGAAAGAGCTCACGTGCTTCTGCGGCACCGCGGGCGCAAACGTGTTTCATTGTTCTGTTGTTTGTGTGAAATTCTCCTCCTCCTCCTCCTCCTCCTCCTCTTCTTCCTCCTCCTAGCGGCGCCTCGCCCCCACTTCACCGGACGTTTTGTGCTTTTCACAAAGAACCGACGGACAGTGCTAGTCTCTCCCAGTGGCCACACTGTAACCCCTTTGTGGGGTTTTAGGGCTTCATGCAAATACTAAGAGCTGTTATCAAGTTTAAAAATAAACAAGCCAGTGTTGTCTGATTAAAGTAGTCCACTATGCTTTAACAGCATATCAATGTTATTTTCATAACTGCTTTAAAAAAAAAACACACACACAAAAAACCCCCCAACCTCCTGCGTTGGGGGTTTGAATCCCTATGTGCGTGGACTTTGCATGTTCTCCTTGTGCTTCTGGGTTTTCCTCCGGGTACTCTGGTTTCCTCCCCCAGTCCAAAGTCTTGTATTGTAGGCTGACTGGCATTTCCAAAATGTCCATAGTGTGTGAATGTGTGTACGATTGTGCTCTGCGATGGATTGGCACCCCGTCCAGGATGTCCCCAGCTTTGTGCCCCTTGTGCCCCTGTGTAAGGATAAGCAGTATGGAAAAAGGATGGGAGAACGGACAGTGCAAAGTTACTTCCCAAATCCGTCCATAGGACATGCTTTATTTTCATGTCGGAAAAGGTCTCATACTGTCTGTTCTCCTAGAGTTCTCCTCATGTCCTCTGGCTTCTCCGGTTTTCCTACCCTCTAGCCTACCAAAAACATGCCCGTAGGTGGACTGGCAACTTTAAATTGCCCCTAGGTATGAATACATATGTGAATGTGTGCGCCCTGTGATGGACTGGCAGCCCATTTAGGATGTGTCCCTGCCTTGCACCCAGTGTTCCCGGGATACGCCACGGAACCAAGTTATTGGATTATGTGAATTATGTAGGAGTATTTTAATATAATGCTATTATCATGATCGCTAGTGTTCTAGCAGTACTAGCATGAGCCACTATTGTTCATGCACCAGAGAGGCAGGATTTACCAGTTGATCATTGCAAGAGATGTCTCGTGATCTAAAGGATATACTAGAATGTCTGAAATCATCATCGTAGTCCTTAGAAGGTCATTTTTTTTTGCACGGTATTTGACTTTAGAAACTTGAATTCAGTGCACCAAAGTTATTTGAACACCGCGAACCATGCGCGAAATGTTTTCTGAGAGAAATGCAATTCGTGTTTAATTGGACTGAAGCGCAACATTTTTAAGCAGCCTTCACATCAAAACGAACCGGACCTCATTAGTGGTGCACTTTATATAAAAGTAAGGTTATAGTGTGTAATTTTGCCAGTTAAAATATAATAAAGAAATGCGTTTTGTCTAACAACACCAGGCCTGGCTTTCCACTCAGATAAATAACACGTTCACCTACACAAGAAGACTACTTGATCTTGTTTTGAACAAATTGAGACACACACACACACACACACACACACACACACACAAGCTAGCAGTCATTTGGGGTACTGCAGTTGAATGACTCTAAAATGTTAATATGGTCATAAGCTTTACTCCAGAATATTTGATTAGGGTCATGACAGACGCGTCACCTGAAATGTTAATGAGCTGAAATTGCACACAGGAGGGACAGTCCCTGTCACACACTGGACAAATAGTATGGATCATCTGAATCTATAAGATCCCTCGACTATAACAAGACCGGCAAAGGGCACAGACTTCTACCCGGGTTGTGCCACAGTGCCGGACAACAGAGATAATGACTTGTACTGAGCAGATTATCAACTAGATGAGGCATAATGAATCATTTGGCTTGTGCGCTGTTTTTTTGTTTTTCTGTCTTTTGCCCCACCCATGTGGCATAGATGTTACACAACTCCGGTTCATTAATATCTCGGTGTCACATTCAGTCTGTGTGCTGAAGAGCTGTGATGGAACTCTACATAATGTTCCAGAGAACCTTATTGAATCAGTGTTTGTTAAATAAAAATCTACATATATATATATATATATATATAAATAATGTAATATCATCTCTGCTCTTATAGTATTGTCAGCAAAAATACTTTATTTATTGTATTTCTTATTGCTTCCAGATGAGCACACTGCAGAAGCAAGAGAAGGTATTCCTGTGATTTTCATTGTAGATACTGAAAGATTCATAGCCGTTTCTGAGTCACATGCTTTCTTATGAATAAATGAATACTAAGCTGTGGAAAGGTCAGAGGTTACATTTTTAAAATTCCTAGACAATGTTATTATGCTGGTACAAGACACTGTTCTTGCTTCTACACTTTCTCTCCATATGTCGTCTACACACACTGCATGTTAATAGAGTCAACAGTTTGCAGACAATTGTTTGCTCTGCTTTCTTCTATTCAATACCGCTCTGTTATTCTGTCTAAGTTGTAACGGTCCAGCGTATTCATTTTCATGCGTCTTATGTATCTATTATATATTTTACATCGGTCTCACACGGCCTTGTATTTGCACTTGGTATAGTCCTGCGTACAGTGTTGTTGGAATATGTGTTGCAGCGTTGTCCTGAGAAGAAAGAAAGAAAAACCCCCCCCAACAACAACAACCTATATTTCACTCACGGTACGGTGGCTTAGTGGCTAGCATGTTCGCCTCGCACCTCCGGGTTCGAATGCCGTCTCCGCCCTGTGTGCGCCGAGCTTGCACGTTCTCCCAGTGCTTCCGGGGTTTCCTCCTGGTACTCTGGGTTTCCTCCTGCAATCCAAAGCCATGCGTTGTAGGCTGATTGGCATCTCTGAATTGTCCGTAGTGTGTGAATGTGTCTGTGATTGTGCCCTGCGATGGGTTGGCACCCCATCCAAGGTGCCCACTGCCTTGCGCCTGAAGTCCCCTGGGATAGGTTCCAGGCTCCCTGCGACCCCGTGTAGGATAAGCAGAACAGAAAATAGATGGATGTATGGATGTATTTCACTCCAAAATATTTACAGTTACATGGAGGATTTGCAATAAAAGCCACTTATATTGACTTAACTAGACAAAATTCCGGTAGATATGATGCTTTTGGAGATGGCTGATGGTTATTTGCATGTTTTAGACATTACTTTACCAACGGTGACTACAAGCTGTTTATTTATTTTTTCCTTTTCACTTTTAATATTTTAATGTCTGTCAAGTTGTAATATTTAGAGACATTTATATATATATATATATATATATATATATATATATATATATATATATATATATATATATATATATATATATATATATATATATAAGGATTGAAAGAATGATTCTTAATTTCATTTCCATGACGACTTGGTTGTCTTCACTCATGGTGAGTTTATTATTTTTTTTGCCTTCCCTTCCTTTTTTTTTTTTTTTTTTTACTTGCCGTTTGCCCCCTCAGTTGACCCTCCATGTCTCCTACACTACAGCGCTTTTAAAAACTCATTATGCCTTGTCAAACACGCCAAGTCTTCTCCCTGCTTTCAAACGTCAGATAAAAGGATAACCTTGAGCGTTAGCATGATGTGACTGCGCTCGCCTCCATTGGTTTAATTAAGTGGTTGTGTTCGCTAGAGACTGCAATCCCTCATTCTCAAATCCTACCTAAATATCCGTTAATGCCTATGTGGATGATTCACACTTTGAGAAAGAAATGTTACTTGAAGAGAAAGTGCTCGATGAAAGTCGCAGCCTCCCAGATGTCCATATTACTCGAAGTTTCTATTTCTATTATTGATCATTTGTACGTCAATGTTATTTGACTTTATTTTAATTATGAACTTTTCAAATCTCAGTATCCTTTATACATTAAGCCACCTTTACAGCACTCGGTACGATGGAAGTTGTTTTTGAATGCATTATATTAATAAATAGGACTTTACTTGGAGTTGGAGTATCTTGTAGTGATCACCTTTACTGTAGGAGACATTAAAACATTCATATGCATCATTTGATCTCTGTGTCACTGTTCCTTTTCGTTTAAAATCTATGATGTAATCATTTTATCGGTTATTATTTATACAACAATGTGAGTCAATTGTTTATCCACCAAATTGCTATAATGGGAAGAGTCATAAATATTTGCTCTATCAGAAAATTGCATTTTCGACTCGGATGTAATGTCATCTAGAAATCGATCTTTTGTCCCCATGACTCAACTACATGAGTAGATGATGGGATCTGCATGTCCAAACAGATTGCGGAGGTGATGTCATGAGTTCTTACGTCACTATGGAGCATATGGCCTCGGCTTTCTTCTCTTGGGGCATCGGTATAACATGGTATGGAAATCACTTCCAACACCGATCATAATGCCACGCAAAACAATTCTTCGACCTTCATTATTACATTTGCAAATAATGTTTTACGTCTTACCTGTAAGCCATGTCAAAGAACGCACAGACACAGAGCTGTATTTATACCTCACCGCTTCAAATACAAAGGGCAAGTGCCAGGTTAAGTAACAAATGAAACGTTCCTAAAAGCTCCATGCGGTACAAATACATCAGCCTGTAAAGCTGTCCTAAAGTGAAAAGGTACAAAAAATTTTTTATCTTTGGATTAATAGTGCAAAATAAGATAATGGCAAAGTTTTACAACGTCGTCCTCCGCAGCCAGGCTGTTGTTTGAAAGCTCAATTAAGCACTTTGCACATAGTGCTATGAGGCCAGGAGCTGTGGACTTGGTGATCAGTAAAGTCAAATCAATAATTCATGTTAAAGACCAGCTAATGCACATGGAGACAGAGAGCTTTCGCCGTGTGTCTCTGCCACATAAAATGAGCACTGGAACAGAAAGAAAAGGAAAAGAAAAAAAAAAAACAAAAAAAAAACCCCTGAACAGACGAATGAATGACATCGGGACTGACAGGATGGCTCTGTGGTATACGGGGCTTGACTTGTAACAGGTTAAAGCTGTCCACACTCTGCCAGGATCCACGATGCACAGGATTGCAGGGTCTGATTGAAATGAGATCACCTTTATTTGATTAATGTCCTATTCCCCCATCTAAGTCTGAAGAGGATGCTGCGTGACAAGGCAATATTTCAGAGACACTCACAAAGGAATTTATTTTTATCGACCCGAGGAGCACAAAGTCAACAAAGCCACGAGAAGTGGGAAGAGGGGACAAAACGAGCTTATTGGAGCCTTCACTCAGAAAAGTCTCCCACCTCATCCTAATATTGCTGTAATGCTTCAAAATCAATAGCGGGCCAAAAAAACAGGTCAAGTGTGCAATCTGTCCAGGAAATAACGCAGGCGAAGAGCAAGGAGTCATCGTGCGGGAATGAATTCTTACTCGGTCAGAGAACACCGGGTTAACGCGTTCCCCTCAGGTCCGTCCCCTAGCCCTTTTGTCGTAGCGCTTCCTCGGCCCATCTCGAATTCCGGAAAAAGACAACGAGCTAATTATCTCATTAAAAGTGACTGAACTAAACTGTTTTGTTTTCTCAGCCTGCTACTCCCTTATCCTCCCTCACGTCCAGGACGAGGCATGGAAATACAGCACTCTACTGGCCATTAGCCCAGAATGACCACTGAGTGGCAGAGGAAGTGTGCTTTCCAGGGACTGTGTCTCAGCAGGTCACAAGCCTAAAATGCCAGCAAGTACCACTTACAAATATGCTATTCACCTGACATCGCTCTTACATAACACAGCGGATGATCTGATCTGAACCCGATCGCTCTGAAGACAATTTTCGGGTGTACATTGTCTACTTTACGGAACAAACGCTGTTTTCATTCCTAATGCTTCGCATCCTTGTCTCAATTTGGACAGACAGCTGAACACCGATGCCCCGTCCAACGTTATCCTGAATACTGACGCACACCTACAGATGCGATCGGTTAGCTTGCTCTGATTGGACGATTGTGCAGTAGTGCAAGAAAAGCAATCAGAGATTCGATGCTTAAGCAGAGAGAGGAAGGCATTGTACTTGTTGATTAAGAGAGAATAAAGCGTTCCCAGGGAAACGCAGATGAAACTATTGAAATGGTTCTGCTTGAGACCTTGGTCTCTGTGAGGCTGCAGTGTAACACAATGCACTTTTTGCCTCGTTGTAGAGATAAAGACCGCATGATTCAAGTACCCAGGCAATATTGAGTTGAAAGGCTCTCATAAGTATGGGACGATGACAAGACATGACATGCAAAAGATATGTGGATGGCATCTCATTTATGACTAAAAAGTCAGTGAATAGTACATTAGTCATTGCAGACCCTGAATTTGTTCATTATATGACTAAAGGAATACAAATAATAACTCTGTGAAAATGAACACGAGACTTGTATTCGATCAGGATCTAACAGACAACAATTGATATGATTTATTAAGTTGTATCGACGTATTTCATTGTAGTTCATGTCAGAGGACATAGTGCTGTGTTGTGTGTTTGTATTTTACATCTAAAGTGTAGAGGTTAATTATAGACATAAACATGTATTACCTGCATTACAATGCTCATAAAGGTGCCAAATTATGCTTTTTAATGAATGATAAATTGGTTAATTTTTCAATGTAATGTGCTTATATAATAGGTTATTTCTAATGACAATAGCCGCCATGTTGCTTCTTAACATGTTCACTCGAATGCAAGCTATTTTTGATACTTCACCCATACTTTGGCATGGAATGTATGTAAAAGTGTCCAGACACCAGCTTTGTTTGGTGAGTCTGGAATTCTACTTCCTTGGGGGAAAAAAAAAACCCCAAAACAATATAGGAACTATTTGTCAGGTGATAAACAGCGTGGAATCCCATCGCCACACAAGCCTAGGATTTTTTTTTTTAGCAATTTGCAGTGAAAGTCACTGTCTAGATTGGTGTAAAACTCACCTTGTTGGACATGGAGTGGTGTAAAGGCATTAATTGGGGTCAGGAATAACAGACACTGTGAAAGATGGCAAGATGGAAGTGTGTTTGTTTGGTGTATTGTTAAAGAATGCTACCTGCCTCAATGTGGATTTCCAGCTATAAGGGAAAGTGGGGGTAATAATGCTCTAGTGCTTTCATTAACCCTCACCAGCTCCAGTCAAACATCACACGCCAGCATGTAACGACATTGTACAATGCTTTAAACAACAGAGGCTGTTAAAAAGCATCTGTACAGAAATCTAGATCTAGACCCTTAACGAGCAAGCCCTGGGAAAAGGTTTGCTCAGGGCGGAATGAAAAAACTGAACCGGACTACATTTAGCCTTGACCTCAGCCACATGGGATGCGTTGGGATGCCATTTGCAAGGCATATCTAATATCACTAACGTTCCTAATGTTCAGATCCTCATGGACATATAATATAGCTACAGTACACTATTTTATTTTATTAGTATTAATATTTATTTTTACAGAAACCTACTCTAGTTTAGTTTCCGTTACACTACACAACCAACCTTCTGTTTCTGTGCCATCATAGATAAGCCTGAGGTTAAACTACGAGAGTATATTTCACCTTATATGAGCTGGCTTCAAGCATTTAGTGCGCTGCCTTGCAGAAATTGGCATGGCATTTTCATTTCACCTCGGGGTGACATCCACGTAATGGGAAACCATCGCAGTGCTATCTAGGAAACGGAATGGATTTCAATCTCCGATGCACGCATTGATATGCAAAATCTGTGAAATGATCAGCCAGACAGATACTTCTGTTAAATGAATGACACCGCTGCCTCAGAATAGCTCGATTTCTACAAGTAAAACAAAACAAAACAAACCCCGAAACAAAACAAATGGTTTTAAAGAAGGGGTACATATTTGCTGAAAGGCTTATTTGGCTAAATATAAAACACTCCTGTGTCATTTCCACTCTGCAGCCTACACAGTTTGCCTATACAGCATTTCTGAAGTAATTAGTGGTTATCATCTCAGAAAAGTGCTAATTTCTCACTTTAATAGACGAGCTCGATAGAACAACTCCAAAACTAATGACAGTTTACTGAAATCAGAATCTTCTGAATCTTTTTGACACTAGATAGGTGCATGTCTGGCATTTTGGACTCGATGAAGTTACAGGTTAATGCCTGTTGCTTGTGCTATTATTTTTTCTCACCTCGTACCAGCTGCTTACCAAAAACAGTTGCGTCAGAAAAAGCACGTTTATCATTACTTTCAGAGAATAATCAATCATACCATGATTGTTTTAACTATATGAACTCATTTTCCCACATCTGTTTCTCTCAGGATGATCCAGCACAAGTCACTTTAATGCGATTAAAAATGGAGATGTGATTAAACGTGTATCCTAGAGGTTTTCATTTTCTCTCTATGCCTTGGATAAAAAAAATAAATAAATAAAAAATCACTCTTATTGCTGTTTCCATTCTGCCAGTGCTGGCTGTCACAAGGAAATATTTCCCTGGAGAGTGAGTGAATACAGGCTTTTGGTAAGTTTTATTAAACAAATAAAATAGCTGCCTCTAATTGCCTGGTACTCTGATGATTTAGGGTATAGAAATGAAACCAAATGACAGCAATTCTGTGAAATTAGAATGAAATCTTTCTGAAAATTCACTCTTTTGCGAATACGGTCCAAAATATTCCAGACGAGAGCGCTAAAGGTAAGATTTAGGTCTTGAGCGTTTGTTTAAATCTGTCATTAGCAGGTAATCACAGATGAGCGTGAGAGAAGGTTTATTGTCTGTGTTCTTTATCATTTTGAGATGAGTTTCAGTGTGGTATTAAATAAGCTTACATCAAGTATGATAAATGCCTTGTCAGAAGAAGTTATGAGGAAGTCTGGCCACAGGAGATCACATTCGTCTCGGGTTCTTTCACAAGTTGATTAACCACCTTCAGTCATGTATTATCCACAGGAGGCATGAAGGAGTAACTCATTAGGAAGGAGTGAAGCACGTCTGAAAGATTGTCTGTCTGTTGCTCACAACTAACAAGATTCAACATCAGAGGAGTGTTTGTTACAGAACCTGTTGATGCGAAAAAGTCTATTTGTTGTAGTTAAGTTTATGATGCCATTATTATTTTTTTTTGCTCTAGACCTAAAGAGACATGCTTTCCATTACATAGCATCATGATATTTACAGGAACTGCAGCCTACGTTCACGTTTATTCATTCGTCAGTCCGTCCAGGATTTGCGATTTTGCAATTGCAATTGCAGTATTAACGCAAAATCGAGGAAACTCCAATAATATTCGGAGGAGCTTGCAGTTTATCACAATTACCGTAGATTTTTAGAAGATTTGCGCCAAGACCCGTCATGAGTACAGCTAAAAGGTCTCATTTACCAAAAAAACGTCACTGTGAAAGACCGTGCAAAAACAATTTCATGCAATTTGTGAGATGTTTTTAAAGCAAAGTGAGACAGTACTAGCTACAAGCATCTACATGTTGAGGAGCTGCAAGGAAGCAGGTGCAAGAGAGTTGTAGAAAAAAAAACCCCAACTGAACACAATGCTAAAAATAAATGATAGTACTTAAAATGAATAAACTTGTAATCTAGTACTTCCAGAGTTAAAAATATAAGGCTTATCTTTTGGCATCTGTCATATCTCAGCAAACCAGCGACTCCATTTCCCAGAATGCACCGCTAACTACAAACAATGTCCGACGACGACTACACTTCCCAAACAAACACACAGACACGTTCGCCTTCTGATTACTAATCAGACACACCTGATTCGTACATTGCCTCTGATTTTTTGGGAAAATTTTGTGGAACCACGCCGAACAGCACCAATGGGTGTACAAAAAAATACACAGAATAAAGTGTAGCTGGGACTGATTTATTTCCAGCCCAGACTGTAGATTCCAGAGTCATTTTGGCTAATGTTTTTCACCCGTATCCCTAACACATCATTATCATTGATTGTATTAAATATAATGCATTGCTCAACCCTAATAGCTTCATTATCATTTCATTTCCTATCACCACCAGTCATCAGTGAATAGAGAAATAGAAAGTACGGTATACAAAAAAAAAAAAAAAAAAAAAAACCACCCCCCCACACAAACACACACACAAATTAAAAAAAAAAAATAAAAATTTTTTTTTTTTTTTTTTAAAAAAAAAAATAATTTTATATAAAATAATAAAAAACCCCCCCCCCCCCCACACCTTTTTTAAAAAAGTGGATTAAAAAAATATGCATTGGTGGTATGACCAGGTGTGCAGGCCAGAGACCTGTGTCTGAGCATTGTGGTGCAGAAAGTGACCAGCTTTTCTTTAGGGAACACAAAAACACAAAATATTAAAGAGTTGCTAGGTTTCATATTTTGGCATAGCTTGTAATTTAAAAATGTGTGAAACGGCCCTTTGGCAAGTCTTCAAACAAAATGTAATAATTCCACACGTCGCAGACGGTATTAAATTAATTATGTGAACATTGCCAAGAACTACTTAACTAGACCACAATGTACATATAAATACCCTACATATAAAATGTCTGTTTGCATTATTTTGCAAAATAATTATATTTTGCATTGCAATCTTATTTTTTTTTTATTGAGTAAATGCTAAATTGAAGTACAAAAATGCACCTAAACTTCACATTTCCCTCCACACATGTTGCTAAGCATTGTTCATAGCAGTTGTGGTGTGCTTACTCTATTATTAAAAGGAGGTAAATGCAATGTTTATGTTTTTTAATGTTAGACATTGATCATTAGTAGTAGCTATTATTCAGTACAATCGTATACCTGCTTTGTATTTTAAAAAAATAGCGTTGAATAATACCTCATGGTAGTGTTTTAGTGTTTTTAGTAGTGCAGCCACTTCGCCATGCCTCAAATCCTCTAACTTTCTCATCTTCTTTCACGGTACAGTTGCCAAGGAAACAGAAGGAAACTTCACGACACAGTAATCATCTTGTTCAAACCTGACATTAAAACACTGAAACGAAGAGTGTTAAAAATGAGCATAGAAGGTATAGATTAGTTCAAATCTTGCCAGGAGGATGATGCATGAGCAAATGGTGAGCGTGGAGGATTTTGAGAGACCCCCGAATATCACAGTTCTTGGCAAAACCAAAAGGTGATTACGTACAAGTTTAAACATCTTACACCTACTTTAAAATATAATATGGTGGTGTGTCATTTGCAACTGTTTTGCAGCTGATCTACAGGGACTGTTTTGAAGATCATCATTTCTGCTCCCATGCTATCACAGCTCAAAACCTGGTTACCTCTGTCAGGAGGTTAGGTCTTGGTCATACAAGGAAACTAAATTATCTCTGAAGTTACACATGACTGTAGTTAATTAGTTCCAGCGAATTTACACAGAAATGGTTGCAATGTGTTGCAAAGGCTACCACAGTCTCTGGATTTTAGTCCATAGTGGGCAGTACACATTTTCAGACCTAAGAACAATAAGAAAACAAATGTTCTTTTAGCTTGTTAGACATTACAGTAAGAGGCACATATATATATATATATATATATATATATATATATATATATATATATATATATATATATATATATATATATATATATATATATATATATATATATATATATATATATATATATATATATATAATGTGTGTGTGTGTGTGTGTGTGTGCATTCTATAATGCATTTATATACAAACATACATACACCCACACCCACACAAGGGGTCAACAGGTCATTTAGCTGCAGCTGGAAACACATTTATTACCCAGAGGAGATGGAATTCAAATGAAGGAGCTGTAATTATTTCCTCTAATCTTCCAGTCGACTTCGTTCCCCATACAGTGGCCCATCTGGGACTGGCTGCAGAGACTGTGTGTGTGTTTCCTGTGTGTTTGTGTTAGTGGATGGAAATGATTCATTCAAAATGTTCAGCATTTACTTTGCAATTAATGGGACCGCCTATAACATACTTCTGTTTTAAATAAGATGAGATATTTGTTTACCCACACAAACCATTAACGGTTCATCAATTTATTCCATCATTGGATCCTTGTATTTCATGTAATCAGTTCTACATTATAAGTTATTATTATAAGTATTATTATAAGTATAAGCAATTTATCATAAGTTGTAATTAGTTCTAGTTTATCGTGCGGTCTCTTTTGTTGAACGGTGGTCTTATAGTGTTTAGAAGCATTTGTGTGATACTGCTGATCTCTCATATAGTCCACTCATCATATAGTATTGTAGAAGTGGTGTGTGGGATGCGTCTGACCTCAGATGCTGAACACTATCTTGAGAACAGAGGAGTGCCACTGGTGAGGATGATGCAAATGGAAGCTGAGCAGTGCGTGAGGCACTACAAGGGAAGACGAGGGACGGGGCTGTCTGTCATGCCTGCAGACAGAATGACAATCAGGCTGACACAGCCCTGAGAAGTGCTGTCATGCTCGTCATTTTTATTGAGCCGTTCGGAGCTGAGACTTATGCAGCTCTCTTCCTCCTGTCCAAATAAGGACAACAGCAAATAAAGTGAGCAGACTTTGAATGACATCGAAAGAAAAACACATCATGTACTCATATATACTCTGGACTTCATAGTCATTATATATATACATAGTCATTATATATAGCGATAATTTACAGAGTATACGTTGCTCAAAGTGAGACATTTTACCAGGAAAGGTCGTGATTACATTCTCTGCATTTGCCTTAAACAAACTACTTACTATATATACACCCATGCAACTCTCTTGAGCCTGGTGGTTGAAACTCATTTAGAGTTATGTTTCTTATGATCACCTGCAAGAAACATATTATTTATTATTTTTGTTGCATATTACATACATATTATTATTTAGATCCTGACCCCTTCTGCTCTCCAGACCTGCCTGATCCATCCTGATGTCTTACTTACTGGTTGAAGTTCTCATCACTTGGAAATCACTTGCTGTTGCTGAGGATGGGCCCACATGGGTTCCCTTTTGAGTCTGGTTCCTCTCAAGGTTTCTTCCTCATATCATCTCGGGGAGTTTTTATTCGCCACCGTTGCCTCTGGCTTGCTCATTGTGGATAAATGTACAATTTATACATTTTATATCCTGAATTCATATACGTCTGTAAAGCTGCTTTGTGACAATGTTCATTGTTAAAAGCGCTATACCAATTTAATTTAATTGAATTAAACATACCTGGCCTCTTTGTGTGGAGGGCATAACATTAGCTAAGGCTCTCATTAGATTAAATTAGAACGTTGACCCTTGTGCTCATGGCAAGTCAGGTGTGACTACATGTTTTTATTGATACTTTTTCCCTTGGCTATCCCAGAGGTAACACGGAGTAAGCGAAATTTTACATTCATAAGATTAGCACAATAAAAATGTAAATGAGCGCCCCGTTATCCTGTGGATGATCCTGATTTAATTTTAAAAAATAATAATTTCCAATAATCAGAGCTAAGTCCATACTGACTTGACCGCATTGTTACTGGCATAGGAACTGGGGGTGTTGTGTTAAAGATCAGAATGTTCTCTCAGCTTCAGCAGGACTACTGCAATGTTTACTCACTCCAATCCATCAATCTTTACTGCTGAGAACAGATCAGCAGTGGAGTGGAAGACACCGAGGTAAAAAGTAAGACTGGAAAATTGACTTAAAGGGTCAGGAAACCTTCCTCTTTCAGCTCAAGTCTACCTCTCAGTGTTTTTGAAAAATGCAGTTTAAGTGGGTGTGGATGGCTGTGAGAAGATGGGAGGGGAGTGGGCGTGGCAGGGAAAGGCAGGAGAGGAAGAGCGGGGCTATTCTTCACAACACTCCAAAAAAAGATGGTTAGTGACAAAGTTTGCATATGAGGCAGAGGACTTCTCTCCTCCTGAATTCCCAGGGCTAAATGGAGACACAATAGATAGCAGTGCAGTTCCTCTGCACTATCTATTTGAATCATTAGCCCCTGGCGTGACTATGGAGGAAAACATAACTAAACCAGAGGTGGTGCGGATGAGAAAAAAGTTGGAATGTGTAGGAAATTAGCCCGTGGTGGGTGGAGCACAGACACACAGGAGGCCATTGTAAGGTTGCCGAGTGAGTTTTTCTTTATTTTGTGCGTGTGTGTTTGTGTGCGGGTGTATATGCGTGCTCACGTGTGCTTGTGTGTGGGCGTGGATTGCAGGACTTGCCGGGGTCACGCCGGTGCTTTCTGGACAAATGAGGGCTCATCTGGGCTGTCAGAGAACGGAGGCTTCGCTCAGATCAGAATCTTCTGAAAAGAAAACACACACACACACACAAAGGATGCCAATTAGTCAACACTGGAAATGTCAACAACATTAGTAGGAAGCCACGCACACATATCAAGTGAGAGGCTCCCCCTCCACTGGCCGAGGGTGTGTCGGTGGCTCCGCCCCACTGCCACGTACTTTCTGGCCATCAAAATTTTTGAAGCAGGGCCGTCTCTTCAACACCAGCGTGGCAGTCAGGGAAGGTTCAATTTTAGTTCCTTGTGGTTCCTGGCCTTCCTTTTTGAGATCTGAGAGGGGGGATGCTACAGAGAAGTTAGGCACAAACCTATGGTAGTACCCCGCCACCCCAAGAAGGCACGCACCTGTTTTTTGATATAGGTCGAGGATAACCCTTTACTGCCTCTATTTTCTTCGCCTGGGGCTTGAGTAAGCCCCAGCCAATATGGTACCCGAGGTACTGTGCCTCGGTCCGCCCCAGGTGGCACTTTTTGGGGTTGGCTGACAGACCAGGCTTCCGCAGCTCCTTCAGGACCCCCCCGGGTGGAACAGGTGGTCCGGCCAGGTGGAGGGGTGAATGACCACATCGTCCAAGTGTGGCGGCTGTGAAAGCACGATGGGGTCGCAAGACAATGTCCATCAGCCGTTGGATTGTTGTGGGCGCTCCATGTAGCCCGAAGGGGAGAACCCGGTATTGTCAGTGGCCGTTTGCTGTGCTGAAGGCTGCCTCTGGGGCCAGTGCCACTTGCTAGAAGCCCTTTGTTAAGTCCAGGGTGCAGCACTCCCCAATCACTCCACTAGGTCGTCCACCCAGGGGAGGGGTTAGCTGTCAAACTCCAAAACCTGGTTCAGCTTCTGAAAGTCCTTGCAGAGGTGCATACTTCTGTCAGGCTTTGGTATGGCTA
Organism: Ameiurus melas; assembly: GCA_012411365.1. NCBI lineage: Eukaryota > Metazoa > Chordata > Actinopteri > Siluriformes > Ictaluridae > Ameiurus > Ameiurus melas. The sequence goes on along the minus strand of CM022756.1, from coordinate 32,628,729 downwards.
CGAAAGGGCTGGACCAGGGGCTGTTGGACTCCTCTATGTTGTTGTCCCGCAGCATCCGGCTGACCTCCTCCACGATAGCACTATGGCGGGCCTTCAGGACGCGATAGGGCTGCTGCCGCACCACCACTCCCGTCTGAGTCTTGAACTTGTGTTGTACCAGCTGCGTCATGCCTGGGGAGGTAGAAAAAACATTGGTAAATTGCCCCACCAACTGTGTCAGCTCCTGCTTTTGGGGTTGAGTTGTTCGCCCAGTTGGACTAAGGTGGCCTGGTCATGATCTGTCTAGGGCTGCAAATGCAGACAGTACCGGTTAAACCACCTTTTCAGCAGGTTTACGTGGTACGTTTGTGTGTCTGCTCGCTTACCGGGCTTCTGCAGGCGATAGCTCACAGGACCTCTCCTCTTGAGGATTGTATATGGGCCCTGCCACTGAGCTAGGAATTTCAAGGAGCTGCTGGGTACTAGCAGGAGTACCCAATCACCGGGTTGGAACTTGCGGGGTTGTGCTGGATGGTTGTACAATCATTTCTGTTCCTCCTAGGCGGCTCTCATATGTTCCTGGATGATCGCGGCCACTTGGATGATCTTCTCCTGCATCTCCTGTATATACACGATGACCGAGCATAACGGGGAAAGCTGTTCTTCCCAGGCTTCCCGTGCCACATCTAGCAGTCCACGAGGTCGCCATCTGAAGTGGAACTCGAAAGGTGTGAAGCCCATGAGGACATATGGCAGGAGGAGGTCCCAGTTCCTCCCTTCCTCATCTACCACCTGACGCAACATCTGATTTAAGGTCCGGTTGAACTGTCCAACCAGCCCATCTGTTTGTGGGTGGTATACTGATGCCTTTAGGTGCAACAGCCGACACAGATCAGACATAAACTTTGGCACAAACAGGGTAGCTTGGTAAGGATGTCTTTTGGGATCTCCACATTGCTGAACAGAAGCACGAGTACTGCGCCGATGTTCCAGGAGGTGGCTTTACGCAATGGTACCACCTCAGGGTATCTGGTGGCATAGTCCACGATTACCAATATATACTCATGCCCTCGGGGTGATTTTGGGAGTGGCCCGACGAGGTCCATGCCGATACTCTCGAAAGGGACGCCTATGATGGGAAGCGGTATGAGTGGCATCGGCGGGGGCTTCCTTGGGGCCGTGCGTTGGCACTGGAGGCATTGTTGCGCCAGACCTCTGCGTCCATGCCTGACCAGACAAAATTATCCTTCAGCTTCTCCAGGGTGTTTCTTGCCCCCAGGTGGCCCCCGAGCGGATGGGCATGGGCGAGGTGCATCAGGGCCTGCGTTCTGGATTTGGGGACAACCGAGAGGTCCATGGTCTCCCCTCAGTGGTTGCTCCGGTGGTACAATAAGCCTCCTTTGACCAGAAAGTAAGAGGAGGGGAGTATCCGGTTCAGGCTCTGGTCGACCTCCTCGATCTGGTGCACCTGGGCCCAAAAATACTTCAAGCGGGTGGCTGTCTTTCTGCTCTCGACCAAAGTTCCCCTTCCAGTTTACTTGCTGGAACACAGATGAGAGCTGGTTAGAGTGTGTGTGCAGCTTACCTTCTGTCCCGGCATCCACCTCAACTCGGCCGAGAAAGGCCTGTTGCACACGTACTTCCTTTGCTTGCCGGGGTGGTTATGACAGATCCAGCATGGGGAGGACAGGTTTTCTGGGTCTTCTTTGGTGTTCCCTGGTCTGGCTCGGTTGGGCTGGGCTCATCCTTGGGCGTCCCGTAGTCCGGGTGGCCTTGGTGGTGCTGTCCATCTTCGCCAAGCGCCGGGGTGGTCTGGGTGTGTTCCAGGGCGGTAAGTAGTTCCTTGGATGTCCCAGTGGCTTGCCTGGCATACTATGGGTGGCAAGGTCCTCAGAAACCGGTCCACGGCCACCCTCTCTACAACCTCAGTGGCCGAATGCATGTCAGGTTGGAGCCACCTCTTGATGAGGCACAGGAGAATGTTCATCTGTCTATGTGATTTTGCTGCGAGCATGTAGCGCCACCAGTGGAACTCCGCCGTCGCCTGGACAGGGTTCCGCCCACACCATGTCAGGATCTCTCTCTTTATCTCTGCGTAGTTCCCTGTGTCCTCCGGAGCAAGGGCATAGTAAGCTGCACGTGCCTCTCCGGAAAGCAGCAGGCCGAGGATACGCGGCCACTCTTTGATTCCCCAGCTCTCCTGGTGCGCGACCCATTCAAAGGCTTCCAGGTAGGCCTGAATATCATCCTCTTGGGACAAGTGGGGAAGCAGGTCCTGGGCTTCTCGGCAGGGATCAGGGTGAGGCAAGGCGGTTACAAAGGTCGTGGCTTTCAGGGCCGGCAACTCTCAGGTTGCGACCTGTAGGCTCTCAGCAAGCTGCAGCGTTATGGTCTGCTGCTGGAGGCTGGCCATCATCAGTTACTGCAGCAGGAACTCCATCTCTGGAAATAATAATATATATATTTTTTTTAGATAAGCAGGCCTTTGCTCATGCCCGCATCCTCTACCAGTGTAGGAAATTAGCCCGTGGTTGGTGGAGCACAGACACACCGGAGGCTGGTTGTAAGGTTGCCAAGTGAGTTTTCCTTTATTTTGTGGTGTTCAGTGGTGCGTGTGTGTGAGTGCGCAGGTGTATGTGCAAGCAGAATTTACTGGTACTTTCCGGACGAATGAGGGCTCTTCTACCGTGTGCGTAGTCGGGGAAACGGAGGCTTTGCTTGGATCCGAATCTTCTGAAAAGAAAACACACACACACAGAGAACACCGATTAGTCAAAACCGGAAAAGTCAACAACAATGAGTGTTAGTAGGAAGCCACGCGCACATATCATGTGAGAGGCTCCCCCTCGATCGAGCAGAGGAGCGGCCTTTTATACTCTCCCCTTGTCCGCTGGATGGTGGAATTTTCCCGTGCATGCACCATTCACCGGCCAAGGATGTGTCGGCGGCTCCGTCCCACCGCCATGTACTTTCTGGCCGTCAAAATTCTTGAAACGGGGCCGGGGAAGGAGCGATTTTAGTTTCATGTGCGCCGGCTGTTGGTCCGTCACGACAAATGCTACTTAGCTAATAGGCTTGAGCTTTTCACGAATAAAAAGGTAAAAATATTCCCTTCAACACTTGTTGCTTAATTTTACATACGATAGCCCATGGAGCTTTAATATTACATTATATATTGTATGTACAGTTTTTATAATATATTTTATTATTGTTTTGCTCGAATCGGAGGCAGTGCGGATGAGAGAAATGTTGGAATGCTAGTTAGCTAACAGACTCAAGTTTTTCACGGATAAAAGGTGAAGGCTCTTTCCTTCAACACGGACACTCCTTGTATACTTTTGCATGGGACAGCCCGCGAAACTTTAATCGGTTTAATTAGATCAAAAGGCAAGTAAAACTGTCATGGTTAAAATTAGACACACACCTCATTTGAAGGGATGGAAAAGTCCTCAGGACTGAGCACTGTGTAGACGCAAACTGCTTTCATGAGCATGTCTGGAGTCCACCTTTCTCCAATTCTCATAGCTCTCCCGAATAAACACACTCAAACTCTTACCCCACTGAAACAAACACTCATTTGAATGCCTCCGTTATCTACTACAACTGTAGGAAAGCACCACGTGCTGTCACGAATAATTAAGAGACAGCTTCTTCTCATAGGTTAAGAACACGCAGGGTCATGAATAATTATGAGACACAGACAAGTCATCGAAGTACTATAGTACATTGCCATGTCACTGCCTGTGATTGAGATTTTAAACCAGGAAGACGAAAATAGCGGAAAAAAACTCAAAATTAACCAGCTTTCTCCTACAATTAAAATGAACAGATGCTAAGATTGTCTTTTATAATGTGCGATACACACACCTCGGTTAAAATCTCAGAAAACGTAGTTTAGTCTTTCATGACACTTTAAAGGTGAAAAAAGCATGTGGCAACTACATTGATATTAATTTAAATTTAAATAAAATTTACAAGACATACACTATATTTAATCCTGTTTTTATAACTGGCCATTTATGCAATTGATAATCTTTTATAAAAAAAAATATATATATATATAAATTTATTTTGTACTACTCTGAAACATGCCAATTTTGCCTTTCTGGCAAATAATAGCTGAAAGTTCAACAGTCATCTTTTCAGAAGTGTTTGGCCAAAAAGGAGATCTGCAGTTATTGCATTCAAATGTAGCTTGATTTAACACAATATGCTCTATATGCAATTTCATATATTCCTCATGGATATGATATCGATTTTAGATTTAATATTTGAGAGCAGAAAAACATGAGGACTTTTAAATTAAATTTCTTGAAGGTGATCTCCGTGCATGTTGTCATCCCTGTAGACAATAAAATGTCAATCTTGACATAATCATAAATCAAGTTAATTCAATATACTGAACTCAATAAATATATCTCCTTTACATTTGTCTTTATTTTATCGCAATAAAAAAGGAATTGAAGATGTTTGGCATAAAGGATGTAGAACTCTATTAACTCTATAACAAGTCCCAAACATGCATTTTAATGAATAGGGAGAGAAAATAGCCAAATAGATATACCTAGAATGTATACAAAACACCGACCATGTATATTCCATCTGTTCCTATTGTTTATTCAGCTAGGCCCAACTAGTAAAAATGTTACAAAAAACATATATTTAAATAATATATTTAAGATGAAAACGTCAAATTTTGATCAAAGGAGATGTTTAAAACATCCAAAAAACTGAGTATCCAACTTACGATCCAGTGGGCGTTACAAACAAGTTAGCCCAAGCTAACGAAGATAGCGGTGCATTTAATGTCACGTAAACTGGACTGTTATTGCACATTTTTGCATTTTCTTGTGTACAGTAATGGTTTTATGGATAAATATACTGACACAAACCTTATTTCTCCAAAGAAATGTAACTGTCTGTCCATGTGGAACATGGACGGACTACAGACGAATTCTGACAGTCCGCAATGAGTTGATTTGACCCAAGGAACTGGGCTGAGGCGTTGGGGTTTGGCAGTGGAGGGGTGCATTGATTCAAATATCAGTGAAAAATGACCAGCCACTAACCCAACGGTTGAGTTACACTAAACTACCCCAAAACTACCCAAGACTGAGAAAATAACCCAATTCAATGAACCAAAAGGCTCAACCCAGTTTTTGGGTAGAAATAATAACCCACCATTATTTAGAGTGTGGACAAATATAATTTGTTTTGCCCTGAATGGAGACTACAGATGGATTTGAAATGAATATTCAGCCTGTAGACCTGCAAACAATGATTTAACTGCTGAAAACTAATAATAGACATTTTGCTGGATTAATTGCCTGCATTAAGAGAATATAATGTGTTTCTGCACATTATATTCAAATATAAATGTTTAAATGATGTGTTAAATTCCACTTTATGGTCAAGAAATTTACAGTCCTAGATCTCCTGAACTCTCCTATAATTAAAATGTTAAAGCCTTTTTTTTTCCAGCTTAAATGCCTAGGGGAAAAAAAGAAGACAGTTTCTCTTATGCTCCTACCCTAAACCTTATTCACAGCTCAATCTGTTTCCTAGTTATCTATTACATTGCTGGTGAAAAATAATCTTGCTTTCACCCAAAGGGAATCTCTGCTCGGAAGTCCAAACTTTTAATTATTTGAATTAGTTGTTTTTAATAGTCGCATGTGGTTTAGAATTGAGCTCATCGAGAAGACTCGATTTAAGTGCAGACCACATTATTCATACCTCACATTATTCCACAACCCCATGATTCCCTATGGTCAGGTATTTTTTTCTTTTTTAATCACTCCAGCTCTAAAATCTTGTTTCACTGAAGAGAGCAATAAGTGAATAGTGTCTGCATTTATTCTGTCAAGACTTACCTGCTTATGGAGTCAGTGGAGTGAAAAGTGTCTATGGTTCTGTGCACTCACAGTCACATCTAGTCCATTCTACCACCCACGTGTGAGGATCTATTGTACTTCCTCCCCATCCTGTCCGCAAGTGAAACACAAATCCATACCATCCTCATGACGTAGACAAAGCACTGTTTTATTTGTTGTCTCTCGTCTCTCTCTTTCTCTCCTTGAGCCCCCACAATCATTAGGAATATTCTTAAAAAGAGGCGAGTGACATTTTAACAGTCATCACAAAGAGGAATGAGTTTCATTAGATGCAATTTTCCCCTGTGAGAGTATTTCAGCTGTGCCACTATTGTGTCAGGCAGAAGGCAGCAGGAAATTTACATAGAACTGTTGCTTGCAGAAGGGCCCAAGGCCACAGTACATAAAAAAAGCTAGCCATCTATCTAGAATCTTTCATAATCAGTCATAATCCTATCAGTAGACTAGCAGGGCCTTAAACTAACCCTGTCACTGCTTCAAAGATATTTGGCTATTCGGCCATCTCCTTCGACTTTGCTGATACAAAGTGTTCACAGGTTAAAAAAAAAAAAAAAACACCTGGGAAAACCTGTTAGATGTTGCTGCAGCTGAATTCTGCTAATCAGCCAAAAATGATGAAAAGCAGCTTTTGTCCAACATTTCGCCATATCATACCTTGACATCAATATATTATATAAATCAATATATTTCACCAAATCAATGTAGATTAAAAACAAACAAACAAACAAACAAACAAACCACTGTCTAACCTTGCCCAGGCTTTCTGCAAAGACTTTCTAGCTAACTGTGCTTTATTTGTTCTTGATTACAATAAAAATAACCATAAGTCTAATAAATGCATTTTGTAAATAGTTAAAACTTGCAAGTGATCTCTGAGGCACGTGTACAAATGTAGAGGTAGCAGCAGAAAGATTTGTACTGTTTGGATGCTAACAGAACAAAACTTAATTAATCAGCAATTATTTCTATGTAAACGTGTACAGTGATCAGTTGTCACGATGACGACGTGGCTTGACATTTACCTCAGGATATGAAACTGGAGAGGCTGATACAGACAATGCTTATGATCATAGTGATTACTCGTTTTCCATCATAAACTAATAATCTCTGATAAAGTGTCACAAATCTTCCATAAATAGTTTAGCTTACAAATGTAGAGGTAGGTGGGAATCTGCTTACAATTGCCTTTCATCTCAGGATAATATTAAATCAGGTTAAGATAATTACAAATGAGAATATAGGGATGACATAAGAGTAACTGAGGACTCTAAATCTAATTTATAATGTAAATTTAATGGAATCTAATAATATATCAAGTTTAACTGACCTTTCTAAAAATAAAAAAGAATTCAATTATTTTTAAGCATGGAATGACTGTTTGATGGGCGGGACTTCTGGAAAGCCTGTTAGTATGTAGGCTGTGAATCAAGGTGGGTATAAAAGTAGGCATTGGTTTATGGTTGTCTTTACAATATTAATGCTAATTTAATCTATAGTGTGCACAGATGTTGCTTTTATGCAGTGTGCTGCTGCCTTTCAATGGAATGGAATCTACAAAAAGCATTTTTATCCCTTTTCTCCATGAGTGTAACCAGATGTTAAATTGCTATACCTTTGTGATTAAGATCAAAAGAGAAACATTTCAAGTCAACAAAATCTGTAGACACAATGCAGGCCACGTTGGAGAACCCACTGCACAACCCATAAAAATAACAAACAGTTTGTACCAGATCAGAACATGAACACATATTCAAGGCACAATTCATCGGAAAGTGCCAAGAGATCAGATACAAGACACTGTATCTGAAAAGACATATTCACTTTCATTGTCAGTTATTTGTTGACGACCACCTAAACAAAGTTCTCCAACAATGGAGTGATACCCATGCAAACTGGATAACTGGATTGTAGAATTTCAGTTTCCACTTCAGCAGCAAGCATATTGTGTGAACAAACACAGTTGGTTTGATCAAGATGAATTTCCACATGGGATATTGGGGATTTCTTTGTTTCATCAGCAGGCTGATGTACACTTCCATTGGGGTTAGCTTTGAGTGTTCACAAAGTCATTTTAGAGCCTCTTCAATGTTAGTGTCTGTGCATACTTCTGGATAATTGGCTGCTGGGTGGACAGTCCCAACAGCAGGTGTTTAACCAGACAAATGCCCTGATTGCTCAGATGGAAGTGCTAGGACTAAAAAGCAATCACAAAAACAATCACTTGACAGATGCCTGACACGTGACAGAAAAAAGATTGAAAGTATAAGAAAGGTGTTAAAACAATTCTCAATGTCAGAATATTAACATCCTAGAAATTAAATATGTGTGCCTCGCACGGAAACATTTTAAGGAACACCTAACCATTTGTGAAGTGAACAGATGTATACCTGTCTGACTGCCTATCTCACTGATTCAAGTGACGAGCGACCAAATCTGGTACGAATATCTGCTGTTAACGTTGCTGTGGAAGACACGGCAGCACAAAGGACAGACTGTGTAACCAATGTTGATAGCCCCATTCTGTCTGAAGAGGCCATTGTTCTGCATTTTAATATGAATGAATGGCCCTCCATGCCAGCTAGCAATCAAACTACAGTCCCAGACAAAAAAAAAAACTCTCTGTGCCACAGTAGACCACAAACCTTGAGATTATGGGTCTGGCCCCAGGGAGTGACCCCCTCATACTGTCATATTCACAAAGTTCAGAAATATGGTGGGGAAAAAAAAGAGTTTTCTTAAACTGAAGTATGCATGTATCTCAACCACAAGTAAAGTTTACTCTGGTTAGCCTAAAAAAGTGAAAAGAGTAATTGTAGTGCATATTTGTGAGAGCTCGTATATGATTACAAACTGAATTGATTCGACCTATGCACTTTTTGTTCTGGAACATAGCCAACAACTTGATCAACATGAAATTCACTTTGTGCGAGAAAAGCATGCTTAGCTAGCATCATGTTTAGACATCTTTAGGCAGACTGGCTGTTAAATTACCACACTGTTTGTTAATCAGTAACGTAATGCAAGTATTACAATATGAAAGTAATGTAATCCGTTTACTTTTGGATTACGTCAATGTCACATAATAATGGAAATAAAGTCAAGAGAAAAGCAATATGATCTAAAAGACTTTTATTTAGAGCTTAAAAACATGTTCAATGTTTGAGGAAAATAAATAAATGAATAATTAAAAGATCCCTGTCCCTGATATGGGTAAAATTACATCACAAAATTTGGGGTGACCACAATGGTAGCACCAGAGGGGTGTCCAGGGTAGCACTGCTTTACCATAGCCTTTGGGAACAATTGAATCCATATTATATGTGTGTATGAATTGTAAGTATGTGCACACTCTATGACCAAAAGTATGTGTACTTACTCAGCATGATCTTTGCAGATAGACAGCCAAGGCAAGGTTAGTCAGTAAATAAAATTTCATGTTTTTGAAATGTATTTAAGGTTTCTTAGATATTAAATTATGTTATAGGCAAAACTGATTTGGGGTCAGTTTTTGTCCTGGTGGGTTTCCCCACTACTCCACAAATAGATTAACCAGGAAGCATTATTATTATGTGATACTCTGTATGGTTTTTCAATGTGTTTCTTGTTAAATATCGACTTAGCATTTTCTCTGGAATTCTAGAAGCCCTACTCCACTTTTATGTAAAATGTTATAAATGGTTAAAAATGCACCCTAAACATTTGGTTCTCTACACTTCGTGGATTTAGTATGAGAAAGTATAACATTTAGATGTTATTGTTTTTGGAAATACTGTTCTCAAAGGACAATATGTGTTTCTTATATAGCAAATCATTTCAGAGTACCTTGCTGTAATTAATGGAAGAAGCTTTGATTGCAAAGATTACTACTTCAAAGGGTGATTCATTGCCCCCTGGAAAACCCTCATCTTTCTTTTAGAATGATTCAGGCACCGTATTATTGCAATCCAACAGTAAATAGAGAGCCTTAATGTGACACAAATACAGTAAATTGACAAAAATCTCATTATAGATTGCTCTATAGAAGTGGTTTTCATGTTGGTAAATTGGTATATATGAATATACATCATCTCTGAAATTCTTTTCACCGCCTAAAACAATGCATTTCAACCAGCTGTCATAGAAGGTAAAAACTGTTTATATAATGTCTGGTTTTGGTTTTCCTAAATGAGATATATCACAAAGGTCATGATATGCTGGCAGACCAAGAATTATTCTCTCCAAGTTAAATATTATCTCAGCGCTGCAGCACTTTCGAGATTCCAGACACCATCTCACTAAGTGTTCATTAGTGTGATATGTGGGATGAGTAAGAATGGGCTTTTTTGTCAGACTCAACAGGTCATAACAAGTGGTTATTAGTGCCTAATTCCCCTTCTTTATAAAATTACATTAGTTGCCCAAGGCTGTTTCTGGATAAGTGGAACTTACATCAAATATGTAGCTGCATGCCTTGAGCAATTTCATAACAATGATTAGACATCAATATGTTTAATATTCATGATTGTTCTGTTGTTTTTGCACATTCAAATCATGCTTCGCTCATTCATGGAAATGTGCTTAGCCATTTGTGCAGGGGGAGTAAAAGTCATCCTGTTTGTCCAAATGTAGCCTCCAGAGAGGGAGGCAGTGTGCGGGTCTTTCGAATACTTTCATGGCTGTCTGCTTTTCCATTAAAACGGAAATCCCACAAGCATACAAAAAGACAACAATGTGGGCATCCTAATTAGAGCTATCATCTGCTTGACAGGCACTAGAACTGTGAGATGGAGCATGTGGCATCATCAGTGTCTGATGTGTTACACTTCCCCCAGTGCAAAACACTCATCTTTGCTAATTGTTAATGATAAGTATAGCCTATACAAATCAAACAAACAAAACAACAACTCAGGTAAAGCACGAATTGTTTAATTTATTTATTAATATATAGCTCCAGGGTTCATGGTTCAAAACTGGGCTCAGTTTATTGTCTGTAACGTTATCCAGATTTGCTGTTTTAATTGTGAATGTGTGTTAAATGTCAATGTTTTAAATGTGAAGATATCCATTCATTCTTTTTCTGTACTGCTTATCCTACACAGGGTCACAGGGAGCCTGGAGCCTATCCCAGGGAACTCAGGAGACGTAGTGGGGGACACGCTAGATGGGGTGCCAACCCATCATACTGCACAATCAGACACACACACTCACACTGTAAAAAATTAACCATAAATTTACAGTAAAATACTAGCAGCAGTATTTTTTTTTTTTAGAAAGATATCCAAGATCTCTAGATGCACACTATGCAAATCAAGCATTTTACTTATTGATTTCTTTCTTACATACACTGCTGGTCAACAGTTTTAGAACACCATAATGTTTTCCAGTTTTTATTGAAATTTAATCAGTTCAAATCTAGTGGATAACTTGAAATGGTACAAAGGTAAGCAGTAGACTTAAAAAAAACATTTAGCTTACCAAAAACAGAAAAATAACGTACATTTCAGAGTTATATTCAAGGGGAAGAAGTAATATGTTAACAACTTACAGCTGTTCTGCAGCAATGGAAGTAAAGTAAGCCTTGAAAGTTGGTGCTAACAATTAGGTACAGGTTTCCCAATTTTGTTGATTATTTACAAACTCTCTGTCTGAAAAGCAGTATAAAAGCAGTGTTGGAACAGACTGTGTTACTACACCCTCTTAAAAATTATTTGGACAGTATTGTACTGCAGGAAATAGTATATTGCTCTCATAATGGCGAGAAAAGGGCAATGAACAAAGATAGACAGACCGACCATTATAACCCTTAAAAGAGTAGGTCTTTCCTTTAGAGAAATTGCAAAGAATGCCAAGGTGTCAGTGAGTACAGTTTCTACACCATCAATAGGCACTTGGAAAATGGAGGAAGCTCTGACAGGAAGAGGTCTGGCAGACCCAAAGCCACAACAGAATCAGAAGACTGATTTTTCTGAGAGTCAACAGTGTACATGATAGGCAGCTCACAGTACAACAGCTTCAAGCACAGCTTAACACTGGTTGAAGTAAGCAAGTCTCAGTTTCAATTGTGAAGTGAAGACTTCAAGCTGCAGGTTTGACAGGTTGAGTATCAGTAAGAAAGCCATTGCTAAGATGGCAAAATAAGAAAAAGAGGCTTGCCTGGGCCAGGAAGCACCACCAGTGGGCTACTGAAGACTGGAAGAAGGTCTTATGGTCCAATTAATCAAAATTTTAAATCTTTGGTTCATCACACAGGGATTTTCTACGCAGTCAAAGGGTAGGTGAAAGGATGGTTCCTCAGTGTGTGAACTCCAACTGTCAAACATGGAGGAGGAAGCATCATGGTCAGGGGCTCTGGACCCGGTAACCCTTTTCTATGGTAGACAGAACCCATGGAGACACATTTGTAAGTAGTTCAAATGGTCAAAATGCCAAATGGTCTTTTAGTGATGTTAACTTTTCCACTTTCTATTAGAGTGAAAGCATCAGATTTTCGTCCCTTTGTGTCCCCTCCTCTTTGTCTGGTCGGCCTTTATGACCAATCTCAGCTCAGGCCTATTAGCAGGCCGCGACTGTCACCGCCTCCACTGGCTCTCCACGGGGGGCCATCGCACTCGTCTTCTGTGCTTCCCTTGCACTAGCCTTGGCCCCGGGCTCCACTCATGGATGCCCAGATGAACTCGACACGATGGGGCTGAATTCCACCGTATGTTGAGCTCACTCTAGGTCTGCTTGATAGGCCTGCAACACTGCCATTGTATGCAATGACCCACAAGCAAGACCCACTACCACATAGGCCTTGCCCACCAGCACCAAGGTGGCTTTACATGGCTTGGATGGCCCCCTAAATTTCCTGTTGTCTATGGAGAGAGGAAGCTTGCAAGCACCTCCTCCACCTTTGGCATAGCTAAATAGCCATGCCGTTCATTCCCCACGATTGCCGAATAATCTGAAATCATGTGGTTATAAACACGGCATATGTATGGTTTTCCCAAGAAGCGTGATATGTCATCATGCACTTCTGGAAAAAAGGGGAGTTTTCAGCTGTGTGAGGGAGATTTATATTCACTGGCAATAAAAAAGTTCTTCCAGCCTTAGTAATCACTTCAAGCAGCTCTTTATATTCTTGAGAGTTGCTCTCTGATTTTGTCACAATATTTCTTTTTTGTCTTTCCATAGTGGAAGGAGGAGTCGCCGACGCGAACTCCAAAATCCGGCAGAGAGCCGTATCTGCAAGACAGAAGAAGCTCCTTTTCCAGATCCATACAAGATCCCCAGGACCTGAGCCAGCTGGCTACCTTTGCACCAGCCAGCCCAGACCCGCGAGGTTTTCAAACTTAACTCCCTTTGCCCAAGAAGAGAGTACGCCCTGAGTGGAGCTGCCTGATTGTAAGGTGTTCACATTGCACGCAGTCAGACCTCTCGAGGGCTGCCCTGGTCTGCTCCATCCCTAGACACTTCACACACAAAGTGTGTCCTCCCCCATATGTGAAACATAATAAAATAACAACAAAGAAATAATCTTATCTTCAACAGTGTCCTTCTTTAGCACTCAAAGTATATGCAGACCATAAGAAGAGATTTGAAGTGAAGAAATTTCCTTAACCACTTTCTGTAGACAGGACTTGCGTTGAAAACTGACCCTCCACTCTGTGCTTCTTTTTACAGCACCAGACATATTTTCAGGAATAAATTGGTTTATTGTTAAATGCTGTAAATTTACAGTACGTGCAACATTTATGGATCATTAGCTGTAAATTTACATAATTAAACTGTTTATTGATATAACCGTATTGTACTCTATAAAATTGCCTGTCTTTTTACAGCACATTCACACACTACAGACAATTTAGAAATGCAAATCAGCCTTCAACGCATGTCTTTGGACTGGGGGAGAAAATCTGAGTACCCGGAGGAAACCCCTGAAGCACGGGGAGAACATGCAAACTCCATACCCACAAGGTGAGAATCAAACCCCCGACCCTGGAGGTGCAACACTAATGTGCTAACCATGTACCATGAACACAGAATGTACTGTATGCACAATAAATATGCAAACAAATGTCTTCAAATAGCTTTTAATTAAGCATTGTGCATTGTAAGATAACTGAACTGAGACCTGAAATTTAATCCTGACTATTTCGGAGTTCCAATTTCAGCTCATATTGCACCATTGTATATCATTGCGATGCTTTGCAGAAGAAGAAGAGAACATGTGTAAAAGTAATAAACTAAAGCAACAAACTTCCCCTATGTACGACTTTTAGGATAATAAGAGCACATTCTCTTAAAAGTGTGTGTGTGTGTGTGTGTGTGTGTGTATGAGAGAGAAAGAGTGCGTGTATGTGGTGCATACAAGAGCAGAAATGGCTGTAGATATAATGGGCATCCATCACCCACACAAACAGTGGGGGTGCTTGGCCTTTGAGCTGTCTGGTTCTTTAGACCCAAACACACATACACAAAGTAAGTCTCCAATCTCCTGCTCAATTAGCAGGCAGTGGCAGAACTATCCTCACCTAATGGCTACTTCAAACACTGTGGCACATTTTATAATAGAGCACACAGGCTCACTTCATTAGTCTCATTAGGATCCACAACTTAATCTGAGCTTAGTGTCCTTTGAGTACAACTCATTCTCAAACACATGCTCTGAATTTGATCTAGATTTGGTCATTTGCTGGAGGTTACTTCTGTTTTCATTGATTTGATTGAATTTATGTTTCGTCCGAGCGGTTAGAAATACAAAAACAATGACACAGATTTATAGGGCTTTTTTCTCCCAAATTGTTGGATAGAGCTTGAAACAAGACCACCTGATGAACCCATCAATTTTCCACTATATCACTCACCTGGGGGTGGAGGCAGCAGTCTTATTTTCACACAGCAACTCTGAAAAAAGATTTATGCGTAAACATTTTCCAGAGTGGATACGAACTGTCATGCTACAGGGAAATCTGCAAGACGATTTTATAGGCTTCCCCCAAGTGTGATCCCTTATCTTGCTTTCATTAACAGCTAACAGCTTGTTAGAATTCCTTCTTTTGCTCTCATGTCATCTCTCTCTCTCTCTCTCTCTCTCTCTCTCTCTCTCTATCTCTCTCACTAAACAGCACATGCAGCACATTGCTGACTGGCACCTCTGAGCCTGTCACAGGAAAAACCCCACAAGAACACAATGCACAGTGATAATCAGATGCAATACAATCAATGAAATATCAAGCAGATTTTAGAAAGGTCTGTTGAAATGCAAACTGATTTTGCAAACTTAAATAAGATAGCGGATGTTTAAGAAACACAATATATATATACTGCTCAAAAAAATAAAGGGAACACCTGAAGTTACATTGTGCTGTTTAAGTGTTCCTTTTATTTTTTTGAGCAGTATGTATATATATATATATATATATATATATATATATATATATATATATATATATATATATATATATATATATATATATATATATATATATATATATACTAGGGATGGACGCGGAGGTCTGGGCCTTTTGTGCCTTCAGTGTCAGTGCACCATCCCTCTGCCCATCATCAGCATCCCCTTCAAAAGGATCAGCATGGACCGCTCCCCAAGTCTGCCCAGGGTCACGAGTACATACTCGTCATCGTGGACTACGCAACCCGGTACCCCGAGGCGGTACCACTACGCAAAGCCACCTCCCACAACATCGCCAGAGAACTGGTACTCCTGTTCAGTTTTATGGGGATCCCAAAGGACATTCTGACTGACCAAGGTATACCATTTGTGTCCAAGTTAATGTCTGATCTGTGTCGGCTGTTACAGGTGAAACATCTCAAGACGTCTGTCTACTACCCGCAAACTGATGGACTGGTCAAGAGATTCAACTGGGCACTAAAACAGATGTTACGCTGGGTGGTAGACGAGGAAGGAAGGAACTGGTACCTCCTCCTTCCCTATGTGTTCTTCACCATCCGAGAGTGCCCCTAGGCGTCCACGGGCTTCACACCCCTTGAGCTCCTCTTCGTACGGCGACCTCAAGGACTGCTGGACGTGGCCCGTGAAGCGTGGATGGAACAACCATCCCCATTCCGCGCGGTCATCAACTACGTGCAGGAGATGCAAGAGAAGATTGACCGGGTAACCCCGATAGTTCAGGAGCACATGTGAGCCACCTAGGAGGCACGGAAAGGGGTGTACAACTGTCCCACGCAGCCTCGGGAGTTCCAACCGGACGATCGGGTGCTCCTACTAGTACAAAGTAGCTCCAGCGTGTTCCTGGCCTGGTGACAAGACCCGAACATAGTCCTTGAGTGAAAAGGCCCCGTAAACTATCGCCTGCAGCAGCCCAGTAAGCGAGCAGAGGAATAACTCTACCATGTGAATCTGCCGAAGAAGTGGGTAGAACCGGCGCCGGTAGTATCAGTGTACGCGGCTCTAAACACAGATCATGGCAAGGGTACCTTGGTAGAATTGGGGGAAGATCTTACCCCCACACAAAGACAGGAGCTAACAGAGTTGGTGGACCAATTTTCCGATGTGTTCTCTACCTCTCCAGGAATGACGCAGCTGGTCCACCACAAGATCAAGACCCGTCTAGGAGTAGTGGCGAGACAGAGGCCCTACCGTGTCCCAGAGGCAAGGCTATCAAGGAAGAAGTTGGCCAAATGCTGCGGGACCACATCATATTAGGGGTGTCCAACAGCCCCTGGTCCAGCACCATTGTCGTCGTGCCAAAGCCAGGCAGAAGTAAACGACATTGTAACGACTTCCAGAAGCTGAACCAGGTGTCTGAGTTCAATATCCCCTCTCCTGAGTGGATGACCGGGAAGAACCCGGTTCATAAGTACCCTGGACCTAACGAAGGCTACTGGCAAGTCGCGCTGGCACCGGACATGAGCAACCAATCACTGGCAGTACCAGGTTCTCCCCTTTGGGCTACACGGGGTGCCTGCTACATTCCAGCAGCTGATGGACATTGTCCAGCGACCTCATCATATGTTTGCAGCCGCCTACCTAGACGACGTAGTCATCCACTCCTGCACTTGGTCGGACCACCTGTTCCACCTCGGGGAGGTTCTGAAGGAGCTCCGGAAGGCCGGGCTGACAGCCAACCCCAAGAAATGCCACCTAGGGCTGATGGAGGCACAATACTTGGGCTACCGTATTGGCCTGGGTGTGCTGAAGCCACAAGCAAAGAAAATTGAGGCAGTGAAGGACTACCACCGACCCACATCAAAGAAACAGGTATGTTCTTTCTTGGGGTTGGCAGGGTATTACCGCAGGTTCGTGCCTAACTTCTCCTCTTTAGCTTCCCCCCTCTCAGACCTTACGAAGAAGGGCCAGCCAGACTGGGTGAAAAGTTCTGCTGAGACAGAGCAAGCCCTAAAGGAGGCCCTCATCAGTGCCCCAGTGTTACGCAATCAGAGTAGGAAGTATGTGGCCGTGGAAAGAGAGGCCTTGGCGATAAAATGGGCCATCGAAGAGCTACAATACTACCTGGCCGGTCGGCACTTCGTCCTGGTAACAGACCATGCCCCACTGCAGTGGATGGCCAAGGCCAAGGACACTAATGCCAGGAAAACCCGATGGTTCCTCTCATTGCAGGATTTCTCTTTCCAGGTCCAGCACCAGGCAGGGACCCACCATGGGAATGCAGATGGCCTCTCACGACACGGTGCACTGTGGGCCTGACACACGACGGCCGTGGCTTGGAGCTGAGGGGAGGGTACTGTGGCGACAGGCCGGTGGCCTGCGCATATGGAAACAAAGATCACTCCTCCCATGACTGCCGCAGTGCCGCTTCAGTGCCACCAAGGTTTTGGATGGCGTGTGAATGGTGCACCGCACGGAAAGAATTCCACAATCCAGTGAGTGAGGGGAGGATATGAAAGGGCGGTATTCTACACACAAGGAGAAAAGAGGATCTCCGAGCATGTGCGCAAATAGCTGGTGTGTTTTTCTGTTTTTCCAGACAAAGTCGATGCGAGTGAAGGCTCCGCGCACTGGTTGTAACCGAATACAGCTGAGACCCTCACTGCCAGATTGCACTTCAACACACACACACATGCACACACACACACACACACACACACACACACACACACACACACACACACACACACACACACACACACACACACTCATCCGCACTCCTCTCACCGTTCATCTCAAATAAAAATCCCTCCACGAATAACCCTAAAATGGCCTCCTGTGTGTCTGTGCTCATTCCACCACGGGCTAAATTCCCTAAAATATATATAAACACACACACAGTATATATAAATTATGCATTATATGGGTTCATACACACATAAAGTCCAGTATATAGGTTGAAGTAAAGTGTATAACAAATCAGTTGGAAATATCAACAAAAACATGTGTCTGGACTTTTAATAGAATGACCAGGAATCAACGGTGACCTTAAAGTTTGATGGATTACTTGCACTGTGGTAGAATACAAATGCAGACATGAGGCCCCTCTAGGCTTAGCTTAAGGTCATCACCAATAGCTTTAATCTGGGTGTAAAAAGACAATTCATTTCCAGTGCCATTCATTTCAACATCAGAGGCTTCAGCTTACTCTGGCTCTTGCCTCCATCACCGAGTAGTTAAATATGTCAGAAGGAATTAGAGGGACTAGAGATGCAATTAATTTCTGGGAAGGCTGACATTAGAAGAGGTGCAGCTCATCTGCTTAAAATGACATCTCCATTTGGGTTTCAGCTGCATCACGTCATACAGTCACGCTCTCCTGTTTGTAAAAAATGTCACATGCATTTTTGACCACAGATGGAGAGGTATTGCAAAAATAGTTCAAAAAGATGAGGTTGGATAATCTAATCTATGAAGGAAGTGCCTTGAGTAAATATCCTCCTTATAGGAGGTTTATCGGGTAAAGAGAAGGCTTCGGGGAGACAGAAGTGGGAAGCTAAGCTGTTTACCTCTGTATTGTCTTTCTGTGCGCTGCAAATTCCGCTTTAGGCTGTTTTCACATATACAATTTAGAGCCCTATGGTCCTACTAAATGGCTCTAAAAATCCTTCCAAAAAATTTATAAAAAATGCATCGAATGATCTTTTGCAGGAAGCACTATCCATGACTTGAATTTTTAAATGGTGCCATACTTCTAGACTTCAGTGGGCAAAGATTTCCTTATGTCTGATCAAGATAAATTCATAAACTTCTCGAAATCCTGATCCTACTCGAGTGTTTAAACAATACAAACCAATCTTTGCACATTGCCCTTCAGAGACTAAGCCAAACTGCCTAAGCCCTTTAATTTGCTGAAAAGCAAACCTCATAAATGAACACCATTTGCATTATTTCATGGAACAAAATCTTGAGGGCTTCCAGCAGCCTACTATGGGCACTCTTTAATCTTTCCTTTTTTTTTCTTTTCTAAGTGCATTTTCAGATAAACCAGGGACCTACTAGTGAGATTATAGCAAGTGTGAGTGTGAATCCTCCTACACATTGTAATTGAGTTTTACACATTTACTCTTTCATTCTGGGAAGGCTTTTAGGAATGTAAACTCTAATGCAATCCTGTCTAATTAGATGCTGCTGAAATGTGAGGATTCCAACAGGGAACTTATTGCTGTCTCTTATAGGCGGTCTCTTCAGGTCGTTCAAGAGTAATTTCTTCCATTGGACCGCTGTTGAGAGAAAGGCAATTTTACCTCATGAATATTTTTGAGGACAAATAATGATTAGGTTGTCCATGTTTACTGGGAGATGTGAGATAATAACAGGACACTTACTGTAATCTGTCCTTTTGTGGTTTTATTAATGAGCTAAAGGACCATTAATGCTTGCTTAATTATTTATGCGGTTTATGTTGTCTCTATGTTGTTACCACCATATTTCCTTTTTGAACATTTTGAATGGCTTCTGAGTATATCCAACTGGAGTTCACTTTCATCGCCAGGTGCTACTATAGGAAGCAATATAGACTGTAAATTGGGCTACACAAATACAATTTTTACAAAACTAATATTTTTAGTTTTTTAGATTCTTTTTGAAATATTCCATAGACAAGATATTAAAAAAACAAAACAAAAACCGTTCATTGTCCTAGATTAGGCTACCATCACACATCAATATTTTATAATTAGGTGATTTATTTTATTGAACACCTTAACCTTTTGTGCCAAGATTGTACACAAATGTTAGCCCACTTTACATCTTAACAACATGACATACAACCTTCTGCTAACTGGAAAGATAGTGTCTTGAAAGTCCTTTCTGACAAATGCATTTGATTCAATTTATAGTGCATATTTCGACATGACCCATGTGCTTGGGAACTCAGATAGTCTCAGATATGATTGAAATAAAGATATCAATAATGCTAATTACTAATGAATTACTCTAAATATATATATTTTAGAAAAATAGAATGACATTTTGAGGATGGATCATTTTGTGGTCGTTTTAAACCAGAGGAATGCTGCATATTGTATCTTCCCTCAAAACAAACTTGTTTTACTGTAATTCAAGACCACTTTTTTTTATTTTTTATTTTTTATTGCAGTATTGCACTTTGTATTGCAGTACAGGGCCAGAAGGCTATTTTTTTATATCCTGGATTCCATTTCTAGCCCCAGTTGGAGCACTTTCAGCTAACAGCCTGTTGATGGCCAATTACACACCGCTCAACTCCTATTTGAGGTCATCAATAATGGAAGGAAGTGATGACATGTCTTAGCCCATCTTGGCATTAGCAGTAATTTAGCAATGGAGAAGCCAACAGCAGTCCCTGTGGCTTCTCTCCCCATGACGGGAATATGACGAGAGCATGACTGTGTCCTGGTGTGACTGGCACAGTAAATAAGAACTTGCTGGAACTCTGAATGATGACGGATGATAAAGGTAGTTGATTGACTGGATGATGGATGAAAGCTCATGCCGTGACTACAGCAATAATGTTAGAGCTGTTTTGGGGGTCAGTTTGCTCACCTCCTTCTCTTTAAACCTCCTTCCTTGTCTAAACTTTTTGGCCACAAGCACACACAGTGTATGTAATGATGTAATGGAAGGCTTGCTTAGCCACATTTTATAATGATTGGCACCAACAGGGAATGATCATATGAAATGAGTTTAAGTTTTAAAAGCAAACTGTCACCAGACCAAATGCTGAAATCTGAATTTCTGTCAGTTATAGGACTGTTGATGGTATGGTGTTGGCTAAACACAGTTTAACTCTAGGTAACCAAAATGTCAAATCCAGTCCAAAGTAAGGGTTACTGCAAGCTGAAAAGTTTCTTTCTTTCTTTCTTTCTTTCTTTCTTTCTTTTTCTTTCTAACAAACAAACAAACAAACAAACAAACAAACAAGTAAACAGTCATGCACTGAGCTCTAATATGTACACAAACCGTACTTGTATGTACTTGTAGGTCACAACTATTACTCACATATACTGTGAGATCAAGACATGAAAATCACAAGTACATGAGAACAACACATTGCCCTTAATCCCAATCTGTTAAGCCTACATGTTGAAATAAGCCTCAGATTTTCTTTTTTGATTGAATATCAGACTAGAATCACACTAGACAGAATGTAAACATGCTACGTGTAAAAAAAAAAAAAAAAAAAAAATTAATTCATGAAGTTTTGCAAGTCTTGCTAAGTCAGTTAGTCAGTAGGTAGTAGTGTAAATGTAAATAAATGAGGGCAATTTTAATTGTCTTAAGAAGCATGGATGGGATTAATTCACAGTTTGAACAGCTCAATGAAAAGGATTTTTTTAAAGGCGTTCAATACTGAGAAAATGATTAGGGAAAATATTTTTGTAGCATTACAGCTGTTATTAATCGTTAATTAATTAAGGGTGCATTTGGAAGTGGGTAAATAGGGAAAAATGAAACGGCTAAAAATACTCTTTATAACAGTAGCTATGAAGCCACATATTTACATATATAAGGTAATATAGATCTATCCATTTTCTGTGCCGCTTCTTGAACACAGGTTTACAGGGGAGCCTATCCCATGGAACTCAGGGCACAAGGCAGGTGACACCCTTAATGGGGCGGCAACCCATTGTATGGTGCAATCGCACCACCCAAGCACCCCCCATCTCCGAGAATCATGTCCTACAATGAAGTCAGTATACATACTGGTTCTTTGTCACAACGTCTAATTTATATGACCGATGTCCATCAGGGTCAGGTGATCAGGAAAACAGTCCAAACTAGGCAAGGCAAAGAGACAAGGTCATAAAAGTGAACAAAGTCAAACCCGAATAAACAAACATGGTATAAAGGCTTAGTAACAACAGAGACAAAAGGCAACAGAGTGTAAACTTTGCAAAGCAACTGTGAACAGTCTCTGAACTCTGAACAGTCTTTATAACGGAATGGTTTGAGAGGAGTGTAATTGGCAGCAGGTGTGTCTAAATAGAACTGAGGAGATGTGTGTGTGTGTGTTTGGGAGTTGTAGTCGTCTTCGGCCATGTTTGTAGTTTGTGGTGCATTCTGGGAAATTGAGTTGCTGGTTTGCGGTGACATGATAGGACTCCCGCAGCCCCAAAGGCGATTCTCCTGAAGTGCCAGAAAACATTCCCTCCCCAGTGGTCCTGACCCTCTGGGCAAAATGTTCACATAGCCCTGCAGGTTCCAAGGCAAGCATTGTCTAACAGGTAGCAGGTTCCACGAGGAGCTGATGAGCAGGCATGAAGCTGGGGTTGGTTAGCCAGGGTCCTTAGGCAAGACCCAGGCTTTGGAAGTTGTGTCGTCAGTTTTGGACTGGGTTTTTGATTTGGTGGGCCATCTTGTCGACCTTTCTTGAGTGTGGAGCGATGTCTGCAGAGAAGCTTAGTGTCATGAAGTCCGAGGCAGAGTAGGGAAGCAAAGTGGAGCTCTTGGCAGAGCTTGGTTGGCCGTTTCATTAGATTCAGGTATCAGTATAACTTTGTTGGTCATCTCGTCAGTCGCAGACAGGAACATAGCTTAGGAGGCCGTCTCATTGGCTGCAGACAGGAGCATGGCTTGGGAGGCCGTCTCGTCGGTCTTACACTGGAATTTGACTTGGAATTTCACCTCGTTGACCTCATGCTGGAGCCCTGGAGATGAGCTCACCTTGTGGGTCTTGTGCTGGAGCTCCGAGAAGGAGGTTACCATCTTGACATCTGACTTCTAGCTGGAGCTCTGCAGGGGAGACCACCTCATGGGTCTCAGACTGGAGCTCTGGAGATAAGGTTGCCACATGGACGTCCGAGTGGAGCTCTGCAGAGAATACGACCTTGTGGATCTCAGGCTGGAACTAGAGAGCCAAAGTCGCCATGTTGATCTCTGGCAGGAGCTCTGCAGGGGAGACCACCTCATGGGTCTCAAGCTGGAGCTCTGGAGATGAGGTCACCACGTGGAGCTCCGGCTGAAGTCTGGCTGGTGAAACCACCTCAATGGTCTTAAGCTGGACCTCTGCCCTTGCTCTCTTGTTGAGCTATTTGTGGACACGCCAGCTGCCCTTGAAACAAACATTCTTGAGAGCAGAGGCTTGAAAAGTATAGCTGGCAGTAGAACAGGAACTGCCTCGGGTAGCCTAACAATGCCTATTTCGGGTCTGGGAGGTCTATGGCAGTCCACTTTGGAAACTGGACTGAGACAAATGTTGGCCAGACATGCCTTGTTATGCTGGCGTGACATTCCCCTCACTTTCCTGCTGCTTCCATGTTGAGGCGAAGTATTCTGTAACGTAATGGAGGCACAGACGGAAGCAGGTGCAGGTGTGGAAGTTTAATAAAACACCAAGTCCAAAGGATCAGGCAGAAATCAATAAACAGACAGGCAGAGATCAGGCAATCAGGCAAACAGTCCAAACTAGGCAAGGGAAAGAGACAAGGTCGTAAAAGTGAACAAAGTCAAATGAGAATAAACAAACACGGTATCAAGGCTTGGTAACAACAGAAACAAGAGGCAACTGAGTGAATACTTTGCAAAGCAACTGTGTGAACAGTCTCTATAAAGGAGTGGCGTGAGTGGAGTGGAATTGGCAACAGGTGTGTCTAATTAGAACTCAGGAGATGGGGAACATATATGTGTATGTGTGTGTGTGTTTGTGTGTTGTAATCGTCTTTGGCCATTTTTTAAGTTCGTGGTGCATTCTGTGAAATGGTCACGGGTTTGCTGTGACATGACATCCTGTCTATATACAATCAATCTTTGCTTATTTTTTATTGCTTTAATATTGCATTGGATGCTGGTTGATTAAGAATTTATGATTTAATATCATCCAAACAAGTTTTAATATCAGGAAAGAAAAATTAATTTAGGATGATGAAATATTGAAACACACCTTAGATAATATGGGAATGATGATAATAAAGGAACAGGTTTGGTCCGTAACTGCAAGTTTCTTGACAAGTGTGCCATGCATCTGTTCGAATGATCATCTGAAATAATTGGGTCTCAGTGGTGCTGAAGGTGGCAGGCTGATACATCAGTACAAAATTTTCACTACCTATTAAGGAACATTTTCAAATTCTGAGTGCTGAAGCCACCGATGGTCCCAAAGCTGCCCAGATGTTTTGACTGCAGGAAGCAATTTGGCCACAAAACTCTGTTCACCTTCATTTTCTTCATCCTGTGGTCTTAATGGATTTTGCTAATCACCCTTCTCCACTTTTGGTTTTATATGCAATATTCGCAAACGCATATTACCTTACCCTGTGGAATACATATTTTTGAAAAGCTTCAGCTAGTGCTTTAAAGTAGTTTAGCTAGTGCTTTTAAGTCTGTCTATTTAGACTTGCATAATATATTCATTTGGATAAATCAGGTTCAAAAAGTGCAACTGGGTGTAGTAACTGCTTATACAAAAACAATGAGCATCAAGACCAATTCAGACTAATTATTATACGTTTTGACAAATAAGCTGATATTTCCTGACACTGCCACTAGAGATCACCCTAAATCAGAATGAAGGGAACAGCACCCCACTCTGAATGCCAGGCATTCTGTTAGTAATTACATTCCACCTGCTTTCATAAAGCTGAATAAACCTGACCGTCTCTGACTTTCTCATAATTCATTTGGGGACTTGAGTGTTGTGTTTCCAAGATCAGGTCGACTCCTTGTATTAACTGTAGCGTCTCGTCCCAACTTAAGCCAGTAGACTGCCAATTAGGTCCATATTTTCTAACACACAAGCGCATAAGCAATTGATGAAACCATTTTCTCTTGCAGGACACCGTTCATTTGCTTTATGTTCTATAAAATGTCAAAACTGACAGTATAGGTGCCTAAACAGAACAAACCTTGCACGAAGTAAAGCAGCCTCTGTGTTCAAAATTAAATTTTTTTTAGTTACAATTTAACTGTGGTGCACTGCAGTTGGCCATCCATGAAGAGAAGCCTTCAAATCTGACCAGTTGTAAACCATCCGTCCATCCATCCATCCATCCATCCATCCATCCATCCATCCATCCATCCATCCATTTTCTGTACTATACTAAGTTGATTTGTGTGAGGAGGGAAACACCAAAATGTACAAGGCAGTGGTACTCCAAAACAGGAAACGAAAACCTTGTTTAGTTTGATGGCCTGTTATTTTACTGCATCCAAGTCATTAATAGACATTTTGTCTCATAACTGTGTTATGTTTCATTTCCACAATGCCAAAGCGGGTATGTACTGTCCAAATAAAAACGACCTGTTGTTTTCAGTTTAAGAGGTAGTTTAATTCATATTATTATAACGTAGAAGGTGACTCGGCAGCACAGCAGGTAGCGTTGAAACTGTCCAGCTCCAAGGGTCACTGGGTTGATCCTGATCTTTGGGTTACTGTCTGTGCAGAGTTTTGCATGTGTTACCTGTATCCAAAAATATGCCAGTACACAATACAAAATTGCCCCTTGATGTGAATGAGCATGAGAATGTGTGTCTATCATACCGTGCGGTGGACTGGCATCCAGTACTATTGTTGTTGATTAGCCTTGTTGTTGCTGTATTCTAAAAGTGTATGAAAGGCCGCAGAGTCAGCATCACTTTTCTGAATACACAGTGAATTTCTCATGCTGAGGTAGAGTCGAATAAAATCATGTTAAGTCAAGTCAAGTCAGTTTTATGTATTTTTAGCAATAGACCTTGTCACAAAGCAGCTTTACAAAAATCCGGATGTAGATGAAGATCCCTAATGAGCAAGCCAGGGGCGATAGAAGCAGTGAAAATCTGTCTCAAATGTCATGAGGAAGAAACCAGACTTAAAAGGAACCCACTGGATAGTTCGATTGAGTGCGACTCTTGCCATAATTCCACCAGGGTGACACTTTGTGATTCACAGAGAACTTGTGCCCCATCCTGCTAAGGGCTCTCTAAATGCACACAGTTGTATCACTGCATGAATAAAAGCCCCCGAATGATCCTAATTCTTCTGCTGTGCACCTATGTTGCTGATGCTACTAAGAATACTTGCTACGCTCTTTTGTAGAAACATTTTAGCCTGCTCAGTTTGCCTTCCCCATCTGTTCAACGTGCCTGTGGCACTCATAACACCATACATGCAAATGTGCTCATAGAATTGGTACAAATTAGACAAGACCCAGATGGCAGCTCTTTCTAAAATGATTCGTAAGACAAAACGTGCACAAAAAGTCTGTGACGCTCCATGAAAACCACTGGTGTATCATCTTTAAAGCTATTTAGAAAACTATAGTTACTACTGTTGGAAGGAGTTTGCTCTCTAAGCAGACCGAGAGGAAAGGAGATTTACAACATTTCGGAACATTTAAACCTAATAGGTTAAGGAAATTACCTTGGGCAGCTTGAGGCACTCTGGTTTATTTATGCCAATTGTTCTTTCTCATGCCACAGGTTGAATTAAGGCAACCTAATGATTACGTCCTTGCTCCTTATAATACATTTAGGTGAAATACATTCAATTTTTTTTTTTTTTTTTTTTTTTTTTTTTTTTTTTTTTTTCCACACACACACACACACACTAACTAATGCATACATAACTAACCTTAACTTACCTAACTAATCTAACACTAACTTTAACTTCTGTAACCAAAAGAAAACATTTTGTTTCCTTAAAAACAATAAAAGCTTTAGTTTTTGTATAAAAAATAATTAATTTCCTCAGACATAGATACAACCAACAAATACCCCCCAACCCCCACCACAACATACATACACATTGCTCATAACCCACCTAATGTCCTCCCACTTTTGAAAAAATTAAGTAGATGAGAGAGCCTGGGAGACATCACACCCACATACCCAACCTCTCTCTCTCACTCTCGCTCTTTCTTTCTCAAGAGGGGCTTAATAACTCAAGCGACTAAGTCAATTAAGACAGCACCCTGTTTGACCCTGCTGACTTTAATAAAAAATACCCAGTACATAAAAACCAATATGTCTAACAGACAGATGAACTTACAGATGAACAGATTTCACTGTTCTTCTTGGTAGTGCTTGGGGATAGTGCAGACGGAAATCAATTCCATTTCATAGTTTACTCATCTTTTACTTATCAGTAGTCAGATTCAAGCAAAAACAATCAGTCGGTACAGGAACACACTTTATTGAGAGTGAGTTCTGTTTCAGTCTCTAAGTTTCTTGCTGAGTTCACCATATTTAGTACTGGTAAATCTATCAAATCTATCTATCATTAGTAAGACTAATGTCTTTCTTTCTGTTCACTTCCATATAAAAAGAAGCACGCCGAAGACTGTCGGTTATTCCAGTTGTGCAGACTATTCAAAGTCAGTCCACAATATCCCATTGCACAAGCTTGGTTTGGCTATAAATACTGTAAATCCCAGTTGTCAGTGAAGTTTGAAGTGAGGAGGACTGTGTTGGAAACGTGAGGAGTTTATGTCCACTTATTGCTGACCAATGAATGGAAAAGACCAAGTGTTTATATCACTGAGGTCTAGAGTCTGGCTGTACATTATATAAGTAGATGACAGTACCCAGTACAATAAATGACTTAATGTTGTATTTGCAAAGTGATAGATTATAGACAAACTTGGAGAAGAGGAATAGTTTTTATTGGAGCTTCATACAGTGCCTTGCGAAAGTATTCGGCCCCCTTGAACTTTTCAACCTTTCGCCACATTTCAGGCTTCAAACATAAAGATAGCTGAAAGTTTAGAGGGACGGCCAGGTCTTGGTAGATTTGCAGTGGTCTGATATTCCTTCCATTTCAAAATGATCGCTTGCACAGTGCTCCTTGGGATGTTTAAAGCTTGGGAAATCTTTTTGTATCCAAATCCGGCTTTAAACTTCTCCACAACAGTATTACAGACCTGCCTGGTGTGTTCCTTGGTCTTCATGATGCTCTCCGCGCTTTCAACAGAACCCTGAGACTATCACAGAGCAGGTACATTTATACAGAGACTTGATTACACACAGGTGGATTCTATTGATCAACATCAGTCATTTAGGACAACATTGGATCATTCAGAGATCCTCGTTGAACTTCTGGAGTGAGTTTGCTGCACTGAAAGTAAAGGGGGCCGAATAATTTTGCACGCACCACTTTTCAGTTTTTTATTTGCTAAAAAAGTTTAAAATATCCAATAGATTTCGTTCCACTTCACAATTGTGTCCCACTTCTTGGTGATTCTTCACAAAAAATTAAAATTTTATATCTTTATGTTTGAAGCCTGAAATATGGCAAAAGGTTGAAAAGTTCAAGGGGGCCGAATACTTTCGCAAGGCACTGTATATGTGCATACACAGGTGTTGCCTCTTCAAGGTTCAGTCCTCAACTACTCACATACCAAAAAGCCAATTCCAAAAACACCTAAGACCTTCTATCCCAAGGTCAGCACAAAGATAAGACTTCTTCTAAGTAATATGTTAAACCTGATGAAACATGGGATTAATCTCTTTTCTTTCTTTCTTTCTTTATTTTTTACATGCAGTTTTTGACTTCAGTTTTGCATGAAGAACAGCTTGGCTCTGTCACTATGTAGGAGATTGGAGAATCTGGTTGAAATACACCAAAACAAAGATTTTTTTTTATGACAACATATCCTGATGTTAGATACATTTACAGTTAACACTCAGCTGTCTAAGTTTCGCAGGAGAAAGTTGGGACAGTGGGAAGAAACAATACTTGTGGAATACAAACTACTGAAAACTGAAACCTGATCTTAGAACAATAGAAGTGTGCTGTGTTTCTCATGGTGATGCTACCACTGTGTCAGTGTGCATTGGAGTGGAAGTTGGGCTAGCTGTAATTACAACAATTACTTAAAAATGTATTACGAAACATTGGCATAGTAAACAAATGGCACATTTGCGCTTCTGCAGCTGCCGACTGAATCATTACACATTTTGAGCTTGCCAAGTGAACTTAATTGCAAATTGGAGCATGGGTGATCACTTCCAAAAGATTCTCTACAGTCTTATGTACTTGGCACTTTGACATAAAAACACCAGCATAGTGAAAGTTTTGACAGTGACACTCATTACACTGCAGCAACTGTTCCGTTTTCTCTGCACCGTAACTCGTTACCATAGTCTATTTCTGAGCATTTTTCACTTCCTTGCCACATCCATCCATCCATCTTCTACAACTTACTCCTTCTTCAGGGTCGTAGGGGAACCTGGAGCCTATCCCAGGGAACATCAGGCACAAGGCGGGGTACACTCTGGACAGGGTCCTTGTTTTTTTGTTTTTTTTTTAATTCAGGATATCGATTATTTGATATGTAAATGGTAAATGGTTTTTGACAATCAGTAAAATAAAGTCAATAAATATCTTTTGATATTAGTGTGTCTGTGCATGTACTGCATATTGACCTGGGAATCAATTAATTTCCCTGACATTATATGGCTTCGTAATGCAAAAGAATACATGATTAGTATAATAAAAGTTGTCTCCATTTGGTTTCATGCTGACTGCCAAAGTTCTTTGTAACTAAGGCTTGTGCAACCCCAACCCCCCCCCCCGCATCCCCATACAATATAGACAAATACATGTGGATTCTTTATTGAAGCTGTCAAGGACAAAGCTGGCCAGGACCTGTGGTAAGTCTCCTTGGAAACAGCAGAAGGTTTTATGGTAATAAACTAAAACCTTGGAATTATATGGTTGTATCTGCTAAAAGAGAGAAAATTCTGATAATCCCAAGGTGAAATGTCAATAACATAGTATGTATAGTAGAACTTTGTGTATGTTCCTTTGCATTCATTTTCAATTGTTAACATCTGTTCCTAAACACAAAATATAGTGTGGGCAAGATATCAGTGGGCAAACTGAGCTTATTCCTACATGCTTGTTTTTTGGAGAGTGGGTGGAAACCGGAAAACCCAGAGGGAACCACAGGACCACAGATAGAAACTCCAAGTGCGAGAACAAACCCAGGCTCCTAGAGCCATCAGGTGGCAATGTTAGCCACTGCACCACCATGTTGTCTGTTTCAAATACTGAAAATACAAATTTGTTCACCTTCAAATAAGAACAAATCACAGATCACAGATCATGAGCTCAGGTTACTATCTGCGTGGAGTTTTCCATGTTTCATGGTTTTCCTGGCTTCCTCCCACTTCCCAAAAACATGTTAGTAAGTGGACTGGCAACTCTAAATTTCCCTCTTGGTCTGAAGGAGTGTGTAAGAGTCTCAAATCTCAAATGACATTCTAGGGGCCACATAGTGCAATACATATATCTTCTACATAGCTGGTAAAATATATCCAATGTAGTGGGAAGCACTAGTAAAGAGGAACTCGTTTAAGTTTCTGGAAACTCATTACTAATGACCGAAAGGTTATACTTGTTCATCTGCAGTTAATGAAGATCTGGAACAGTATTGTAAAGTGTAACATGGAAACTCATTCATCATGACTGAAGTGTTACTGTGTTGTTCTTCAGTAGTTAATGATGATGAGGAACAGTACATCACATGGTTATTCACAAATAGAGAATATTTACTCATTGCTACATTACAGCTTGTACTTTTGCCGGTTATTATTGTTCATTTCTTTCTTTAGACCTATACTAGCTAGATAAAAACAACACTCTGTGCTCCTCTGAGGAGGCATATAATAACTCGTATAAACATTTACATTTTGGACAATGAGGTATTGGAATAAATTGAGATATATTAAGGTAGTAGGTCTCCAGGAAGAAGATAAATCTTTGCTATTAATGCTGATGTGATCAGTAATATAAATTGTTTAACAGTGTTTTAAAGTGTTACCCAATAAAGAAATTGATTAAATTAAATTTATTATTAAAAATAATAGAAATTAATTACACTGCTCAAGTTGTTTGATGGTTGCCGTTGACAACTGCATGATCGGAATACACATTTTGTCAAACGATACAACGGAATTGGACTGGTGAATAAATCTGAGTGAATCATTTAACTCATTAATGACTCGAGTTACCGACTCAAACATTTCATCACCATCACAAACTGCCCCGGATTTCAGAAATCACGAGACGAACAGTAATTATGAGTAGGAAGACCGAATGAAAGTAGGGTGAAGTAATACTCAGAGTTGATTAGGGAATGGTCTGTTTACGAATACTGCCTCCAGTCATATGCTGATGTTAGTGAATGACTAATAAAAGTGAAGGATTATTTGACTTTTCTTCATACAACCTATCCACTTATAAATAAACACAAAAAACATTATTTCAGAGCAATATGGTTTATATTTTTGCTAAAAAGACTGCTTAAAATCTCTGACATTGACACCATTCAACTAAAATATTTGATGGCAGATTACTGTACTTTGAAATGAAATAATTACTTCACATTATACATTAATACGCATAGTAATAAGTTTGGCAACAGTGTTGTGTGTGATGTGCTCGCCATCTTTCCTGTTAAAGTCCAGCTATCCCGATCCATCCATGAGAATGATTTCAATACTTTCTTCTTTTGTCGAAGGCAAAATATTATATATAATATAAACTATAAAAAAATGTATTAATAAGTTAAAAGTGTTAATTTCCTCTATGTATGGAGACTTTTGGGACACCCAGTATAGTACATTAATAACATCTGTAAAAAAAAAAAAAACTAACAGAAAAAACCCCCCTAAAACTGTTACCTAAAAATGCCTGTTGTGTGTTAACATAATTAATCAGACATGAGTACATCAGCTCTAACTATTGGTAGGACAGTTTGGTAAGTGGGAATTGTTGCTTGTGCTTATATGTCTGAGACCAGCGATCATCAATATTCAGATCACTGCTGGAGCATGGCAGAATATTAAAGCTAAATCCCTCTGCCCTTTAAACACGAAAAGATTAGTTTGAGGCATGCCTAGCATACACTCCATCCTTATGTATATTATACAGCAGTGAAAAAACAAATTTAGCACAAGGTGATTTAGTGCATAATTTGTTCGTTGTTATGTAGGCACTTACATTATATTCACTGTGCTTTGGAAACCTTAGTTCAGTAGATGTATCTACAATCTCAGTCCTGTGGATTATTCTTATTCCAAGCTTAAATATTGTACACAAATATGAAGTATATGGTGGTGTAGATATGCATGGTAGAGGAACTTTTCTTAACATACATTTAATGTGCATTTAACGTAAAGGTACTGGATTTTCAAATAGTTTTCAGTGGCATCATTAAACAGTGCTAAACCTACATAGTAGCATATGGAAAGCTCTTATTTAACATGCACTTCTTGATTTCTGTGTTATTGATGTCATTCCTGTCCAACTTCAGATTCCTGGGGTCCAGGAGCAAATATTTCCTGAGTGCCTCATATAACGGTACTGTCAGGTAAAATGAAGCACAACTATTTACGAAGTTTCGTGCTACATCAAGGTTTTTCGATCATTCTTAACAAAGCCCCCCCCTCCTTGAATCTAACTGTATTTTCAGAGAGAATGGTGTGGCCTTGCTGTTGCCTAACAACCGCGTTCCTGTCTGCCTAGGATGAGAGATGACTTTCACTAATTGAATTCCACCTCTTTTGAATGCATTGACACTTAGACACTATTCAACAGGACTATGATTCTTTGCGCATGGCATTGGAATAAAATTGCTGGCATGCTGTTTGTTCCTGGTCAAGGCCGATCATTCAGTGAATGCCGACGCATTTCGGTGTGCTTTTTCTTTTTTAAATCGTCATAAGCACTGAAGCTCTGTGGGAGAGTGATATAACTATACAGGAAAAAAAAAAAAAGATTTGGGCCTAGACAGTAGACACATAAAACTTTAATGATGACAGAGAGACTTAAGACATGGCACACCTGAGGCACCATTACGACATCTGAGCCATAAATTTACACTGATGTCATGGATGACTATGAGTTCTGTTCTGACTGTTACATTGGAGTGTTAGCTGATTTAAGAGATCCATTAGGCTGAACAAGCGAAAGGTCAAGAACTAAACTAAAAGGGCCAGTACTTGCGAAATATACATGAGGTTTTAGCTCTGTCTCACAGAACAGATATATGACTCCAGTTAAACTGGTTTGACTTCACACTAAGTTAACTTGTTTACAAGTTACATTTGTAACTTTTGTTTACATTTGTGAAGCATAAAATCAAATCCAAGCACACATTTCCACCTACTATATTCTGTATGTATACACACAGATCAGCAAAAACATTCAAATAACATTAAAATATCCTACATAAGATTATATAGGCCCCCCTTGTGCTGCCAAAACAGTTCTGACCCATCAAGGCATGGACTCCACAAGACATCTGAAGATGTGCTGTGGTGTCTGGCACCAAGACGTTATCGGCAGATCCTTTAAGTCCTGTAAGTTGGGACATGGGGCCTCCATGGATCGGACGTGTTTGTCCAGAACATCCCGCACATGCTTGATCGGATTGTTATCTGGGGAATTTGGAGGCCGAGTCAACACCTTGGACTCTTTGTCATGTTCCTCAAACCATTCCTGAACAATTTTTGCAGTGTGTCAGGGTGCATTATCCTGCTGAAGGAGGCCACTGCCATTAGGGAATACCATTGCCATGGTCTGCAACCATGTTAAGTAGGTGGCACGTGCCAAAGTAACATCCACATGAATACTAGGGGCCAAGGTTTCCCAACAGAACATCATGATGCCTTTGTCACCTTGCCTTCTTTCCATAGTGCAGCTTGGTTCCATCTCTTCCCCAGGTAAGCGACAAACACACATACACACACCCAGCCATGATTCATCAGACCAGGCCACCTTCTTCCATTGCTCCATGGTCCACTTCTGATGCTCATGTACCCATTGTAGGCACTTTCAGTGGTGGACATGGCTCAGCATGACCAGTCTGTAGCTACGCAGCCCGATATGCAGCAAGCTATGATGCACTGTGCTCTGACACCTTTCTCTCATAGCCAATGTTAACTTTTTCAACAATTTGCGCTACAGTAGCTCTTCTGTGGAATAGGCTAGGACCAGAAAGGCTAGCCTTCGCTTCCCATGCGCATCGATGAGACTTGGGCACCTATGACCCTGTCGGTGGTTTACTGGGTGTCCTTCCTTGGACCACTTTTGGTAGGTACTAACCACTGCATACCTGGAACACCCCTCAAGACCTGCCATTTTGGAAATGCTCTGATCTAGCCATCACAATTTGGCCCTTGTCAACATCACTCACATCATTACACGTGCCCATTTTTCCTGGAAATGAAACACCTACTTCTCGTTCTATTTTTGAGCTGATAGTAGGCTTAGTTGGTTATTGCTTTCACTTGTCTACTGAAACTTTAGACTTTAGTCTTTAGACCCCTGGAGTCAAGGTATGTGTTCAACTTGAGACTCTCATCTTTGTTTCCAAATACAATGACTTCTGTTTCGTCTTTGTTTAACTGAAGGAAGTTTCGGCACATCCACCTGTGGCACATTGAAGACTCATCAATTAGGTAAAGAAACAACCCTGAATGACAGCCAAAGTTTTGAAGACATCATTGGAACTGGCTAACATCTCTGTTCATGAGTGTACAATACGCAAAACATTGAACAAGCAGGGTATCTATGGCAGGACACTACGAAGGAAGCCACTGCTTACTAAAAAGAACACTGCTGTACGTCTGAAGTTTGCAAAAGAGCACATTGACACTCCACAGCGGTATGGGCAAAATGTTTTGTGGACTGATGAAACTAAGATTGAACTATTTGGAAAACCACACAGCACTACATCTGGTGTAGAAAGGGCACGGCATATCATCATGAAAACATCATCCCAACCGTAAAGTGTGGTGGAGGAAACCTCATGATTTGGGCCTACTTTGCTGCATCAGGACCTGGCCAGCTTGCAATCATTGAGGGGAAGATGAATTCCCAAGTATATCAGACAATTCTTCAGGATAATGTGAGAATGTCTGCCAATCTTGTGTGAATTCTAGATCAGACTTGAATCTTATTGCTTACAAACGTTTACTCTACACGTTGACGTATATTATGTTATGATTTTAATACTATATTAAATGTATAGAAAATGGGACTGTATGAATTTTATATCATACTCATATGAAAATAAGCATAAATAATCTTCATTTTAATTGTAATACTATAATATTTAACATATCTACTTATGTCACAGTCACAACCTAAAATTGCCTTGATTTGCAAGTAGCTCTCACCCACCTCTTACAAAAAACTGACGTTACTGGTTACTACTGCTGATTTCTGCCTATTTGTAATGAAGCTTTCATTCTCAACTTGTCCTCTTTCAGACGCTAATGTTTTGTGTGGATCTCGGGATGTCTGGAAGATATCTCAGTGTGGATGCAAATTCATCACCTGAAACTGAATCCCATCAAGAGATAGGATTATCTTCCTGGAATATGCTATGATCACACCATCTGACAATGCCCAAAACCTTGATGTAGCTCTAGTCAACCATCATTCTCTTCTGTCCAATGTTTATTAAAATGTAATAAAAAAAAAAAAGTCAACAGCATGCAAAAAACACCAGACACCTAAGCTTCCTTTGTTTCCCATAACACTGTTGCCATTGGAAACACAAGAA
Source organism: Ameiurus melas (assembly GCA_012411365.1). Taxonomy (NCBI): domain Eukaryota; kingdom Metazoa; phylum Chordata; class Actinopteri; order Siluriformes; family Ictaluridae; genus Ameiurus; species Ameiurus melas. The sequence continues at coordinate 32,592,994 of CM022756.1, read as the reverse complement.
CAATTTTCAACTAAAGTGGATTATGGTAATACTAACACACCAAAGGATTTTGAATGTCACACACCATGTCAGTGCAGCCACATTTATTCTCACCACATAAATAGCAACAGAACGTGACAAAATTAGAAATATTTGCCAGCAAAATACGCTTGCACCAACATAGAAATAAGAAGCTAGAGTTGGGTATTCACTACACAGCTAAAGCTTTTAAAGAATTGTTTGTCGTATCATTTTTGAAAATGTTTTATGTGGGTTGTGCTTAGGCACTGCTCCACTGAAAAGATGAATGTGATAATCTGAGGCGTTCATATGGGTTGTATATTAGAACAACATAGGAAACTCGATATATAGCTAAATCAAGTGAACAAGTGCGCTAGTATTAGCTAGCTACATGCGCTAGTATTAGCTAGCTACGTATTGAGCCACTGAAATGTCTTACCTGTTACCCACAAGCTCAAATTATAAATCTCTGTTATAAGCTTACCGTTGTGAAGGTAAGGAGACAGTTTTTTGTTCATTTTCAACCAAAAAAGTTTGATACTGCAGCTTTAATGATGCACAAGTCTTCACTAGGAGAAATAAGATGGGAGAAACAACATGGGAGAAATTACCAAACTAAAGACAGTGAGACATAGAACAGGTGAGCACATAAGGATAATCAACTAATGTCGTGACAATGGCTTAGACAAGACCAAAACCAAAAGTACAGCATGTCTTATATACTGCTCAAAAAAACACTTAAACAGCACAATGTAACTCCAAGCGTACATTTTTTTAAATTTATTTTTGCATATATATATATATATAGAGAGAGAGAGAGAGAGAGAGAGAGAGAGAGAGAGAAAGAGAGAGAGAGAGAGAGAGAAAACCTGAGCTCTTATGCAGGGGCCATTTGTGACACTGATAGAATAAACCAGGTAATTCTTCCTCTCACGTAACATGCATTATTTAATATGCACTGCTGCTTAGATCATTAGCCAGCAGTGTATACCATCATTCTTATTTTAGGTGGTAGCAATTAGTGGGCATGCAGCATCACTACTCAAAAGAGCTTCGGCCCGATGCTAGTTCGGCCACCACTTCACAGAATGGACATCACCATTCATCTTTTTATTCAAACGGTCCCTCATGTACAGTTCATTAATGGACAGCCAATGCAGCAAAGCTTGGAATGCAAAGAGAATACAATGTTATGCAATATTTTCAGCTCCAGCTCAGCCTCTTCATTTTCAAGCGAGACAGAGAGGGTGTGCTTTGGCTTCTCAGATATACAGAGGGAGTTCTCACTTGGCAAATCTGACATGAATAATCTGGCACTATTTGTTGAACATAAGGTGCAAAGGCATCTCGACCAATCAAGTCTGAATGTGTTGGAAAATATTTTTCTTAAAAATGCATAATTTTAACATGGAAACATGACAGTAGATAGATTATATCAAGCCGTTATTCTTTAAATACTGGAATATGATTTCATGAGCCCATCAATATTCATGTCACATATACACAGAGAGCTCCAGTGATACACACATTGCATAAATAATTCATATATACATACAATTTTTTACAAATTAAATTAAAATTTTTTATTCTTACCTGAACATAGTAATGCCTTGCTGAGCAAGGGGAATTAACATTATTTATTTGTATTTATTTAGCAACTGGATATTGTGTTCCCAATTAGATGAGATTGTGTCTCTGTACGATTAGAATAATCAAGTAGAGATGGCCATATATATATATATCTTCTTCTTCTTCTTCTTTTACAACCACGCTAAGTAGCGTATCGGGCGACGAGAGAGAAATCTCTCTCACCATTTCCATAGCAGTTTTACGGGGATGAGTTGCTAGCCCGACGCCCAACCCTCCCTTTTGCATCTGGGCTTGGGACCGGCAATGGCGGATACTCACACCCATTCATACACCACGGACAATTTAGACACGCCAATCAACGTACCATGCATGTCTTTGGACTGGGGGAGGAAACCGGAGTACCTGGACCCTGGAGGTGTGAGGTGAACGTGCTAACCACCAAGCCACCGTGCGCCATATATATATATATATATATATACTTACGTGTATACTTACTTTGTCTGTGCACTAATGGTATCCTTCACTTGAACTAAGGGGCCCAAACTGTTCCAGCATGACAATGCTCCTGTAGACAAAGCAAGGTTTCTAAAGACATGGTTTGCCAAGGTTGATATGAACTTGAGTGGCCTGCACATGATCACTTTTGGAATGAATTGGAACCTCAAATGCATGCCAGAACTTCTCGTCCAACATCAGTGCCTGACCTCACTAGTACTCAACTCCCCAAAGACAAATTCCCAAATCAATTGAAAAGCCTTCCCAGAAAACTGGAGGTTATTGTAACAACAAAGAGAGACTTAATCTGGAATGGGATGTTCAACAAATACATATAGGTGTATTATACATATGAATGGTCGGATGTCCACATACTTTTGGCCATCATGTTTATATATCACAATCAAAATCCCATTATTTGCAACCAGTGGTCATCACAAAAAAAACAAAAAACAAAAAAAACACTGATCATTTTGTGAATTTCCCTCATCTGTCCATTTATCTTTAATAAAGTTCCTTCTTATCCCCCCTTCAGACACTTTTGCATGGACCACAGTATGTCTGGCAGACATCTCAGCATGGAGATGGCAGCTCAATCCCAGTTTGTTCAATCTGCTTTAATCTCAAGATTGGACTACTGCAACTCCTGTCATGTTTTCCCATGTGCAACATCAGAATCTTCCAACTAATCCAGAATGCAACTGCAGGCCTTGATTCCAATCTCCCCAGGTTATCCCACTTTATCCCATTCCTGCGTTCCATTCATTGCTTCTCTGCAACTGCCTGCATGAGATTTAAAATACTGACGCTTGCCTACAAAGCTAAAAATAGACCACCCACATCTATTTGAATACAATTAAGCCCCACACTGCACTATGGCAGGCTCGACTTACCATCTTTCAAGACACAAGGTAGACACACAAGACTTTTCTGCATGCTGGTACCAGGAATTTTCCTGTTTGAGCAGGTGACCCTAGATAGCTTTAAACAATGACTGAAGACCCACGGATTCAACAATATCTCTTTACCTTCATAGTCCCTATTCGTACTAGTATGATCATATGTTTTTTTTTAGCATCAGCCAAATGAATTCAAGGTAAATGCGCCCCACTTTATTTAGTCACTTTATCTAGTGTCTTTGCAGTGAGACACAAACACCCAATCTGAACCCTTGCTGTCAACTTCATTAATATTTCTTCATTCGGCAAATACCTTTTAACAGGATTTAAAAAGGAGACAGCATACAATACAAGCATGTAGCTAAAGAGCTGAGAGTTAAGGGGCCTTGCTTGTAGGCTGAATAATCACACTCACAGTGCTGGGATATGAATTCACACGGTGCTTTTTTATGATCAGTTTGCACATGCAAAAACAAGGTGTAATATCATGGTATACAATGTCCATAAGAATTGGTGTAGGTGGTAAATGTGGCTCAAAGAACTACAAATGTAAAAAGGTGTTGGGTTTGAATGAATACATTATTGTGCTGCTGGTATATCCAATCAAATCAGCTCCTCATTAAAGAACTGAGTCATATGCAGTGAGGGGAAAAAAGTATTTGATCCCCTGCTGATTTTGTACGTTTGCCCACTGACAAAGAAATGATCAGTCTATAACTTTAATGGTAGATTTATTTAAACAGTAAGAGACAGAATAACAACAAGAAAATCCAGAAAAACACATGTTAAAAATGTTATAAATTGATTTGCATTTTAATGAGGGAAATAAGTATTTGACCCCTCTGCAAAAAATGACTTAGTACTTGGTGGCAGAACCCTTGTTGGCAATCACAGAGGTCAGACGTTTAGTTGGCCACCAGGTTTGCACACATCTCAGGAGGGATTTTGTCCCACTCCTCTTTCAGATCTTCTCCAAGTCATTAAGGTTTCGAGGCTGACGTTTGGCAACTCAAACATTCAGATCCCTCCACAGATTTTCTATGGGATTAAGGTCTGGAGACTGGCTAGGCCACTCCAGGACCTTTAATGTGCTTCTTCTTGAGCCACTCCTTTGTTGCCTTGGCCGTGTGTTTTGGGTTATTGTCATACTGAATACCCATCCACGACCCATTTTCAATGGCCTGGCTCAGGGAAGGAGGTTCTCACCCAAGATTTGATGGTACATGGCCCCGTCCATCGTCCCTTTGATGCAGTGAAGTTGTCCTGTCCCCTTAGCAGAAAAACACCCCCAAAGCATAATGTTTCCACCTCCATGTTTGACATTGGGGATGGTGTTCTTGGGGTCATAGGCAGCATTCCTCCTCCTCCAAACACGGCGAGTTGAGTTGATGCCAAAAAGCTCCATTTTGGTCTCATCTGACCACAGCACTTTCACCCAGTTGTCCTCTGAATCATTCAGATGTTCCTTGGCAAACTTCAGACGGGCATGTATATGTGCTTTCTTGAGCAGGGGGACCTTGCGGGCACTGCAGGATTTCAGTCCTTCACGACGTAGTGTGTTACCAATTGTTTTCTTGGTGACTATGCTCCCAGCTGCCTTGAGATCATTGACAAGATCCTCCTGTGTAATTCTGGGCTGATTCCTCACTGTTCTCATGATCATTACAACTCCACGAGGTGAGATCTTGCATGGAGCCCCAGGCTGAGGGAGATTGACAGTTTGCGAATAATCACACCAACTGTTGTCACCAACTTGTTGCATGTGGCAATGGTCTTGTAGCCCATTCCAGACTTGTGTAGGTCTACAATCATGTCTCTGACATCCTTGGAGAGCTCTTTGGTCTTGGCCATGGTGGAGAGTTTGGAATCTGATTGATTGATCGCTTCTGTGGACAGGCGTCTTTTATACAGGTAACAAGCTGAGATTAGGAGACTCCCTTTAAGAGTGTGCTCCTAATCTCAGCTCGTTACCTGTATAAAAGACACCTGGGAGCCAGAAATCTTTCTGATTGAGAGGGGGTCAAATACTTAATTAAAATGCAAATCAATTTATAACTTTTTGTGACATGCGTTTTCTGGATTTTTTTTGTTGTTATTCTGTCTCTCACTGTTTTGAAGAATGAGCCTAATATGGGAATAGTTGGTTCATGCTCATAAAATCTGTACTGAAGGGGTCAATGAAATGTAATTGAGTAAAAGGGGTTTCTGGCACCAAACCACTGATCTACATCATCTTCTTTGCACACCAAGAGCTACAAATAATTTCACAATTTCATGTACTACGTAGGCTAATTAAGCAATATTGCATATGCAAGAGTGCTGTTGTAGGTAATATCATCATAGCTGTGATTCAGCTGTAGGCACAAGCACAAAAAGTCATTTTAGCCTGCTGATATTCAATACAACAGCATGATTGCCAGTGTGATATTGCTTTCATACAACAGTTCTGTAAAGAAGAAATTAATATTGAGTAACAAGACTTCTAGAATACATGGCAGGGTACAAATATAAAGAAACATGAAACAAGTGCGAGAATAAAGTGATACAGATTGACATACTAAACCATGCAAGACAACTAGTGCAGTGCTGATTCCAAACGTAGACCAGTACTACTGAACCAAAAGCATGAAACGTGTGAAATAAAACATGTGACTAGGTGCAGTGGTTGATGGGAATCGTAGTCTCTTGTCTTTCTCCACTATTTACGTGACAAGAACTAGATTATTATTAAAATAAATACAAAATAACAAAATTATTCATATTAAACGGAGGCAACCGGAAGAATAATAAGCAAATTTTTTTTTGCACATACCCATTTATGGAAAACATAAGCCACGTACACAATCGACATGAGCAGTATGAGGGGACGCCTATTACAACTGTAAACTACATAACAAAAGTTGTTTTCTTGTGATCTTGACTTAATTTTTCTGTGTACTCGACATCCATTGTCCTGCAGTCAGGGTTTTTTTTTTTATGGGTTTTGGTTAAATGCCTGAAATAAAGTCTGTGGTTAACACAAGCTCGAGATATGTTCATGTTTTATACTATGACACAAAAGACATCAGTAGTACCCCACTCAGCATTTTTTAAAAAGCTTTTACGTGTTTTGAAACAGACGGTTGCTAACAAGATTCTAAATGGGACTACAGAGGTTGTCGCGGACATTAAACGTCATCACGCCGAACAGGAAAACTACAGTCTTGTTGTGTTTATACTCGCGCTCTTACAAGTCAAACTGTCAAACTTGTACATCTATCAATTTATGGTATTTTCCAATTGTTTATTTTTAAAAAAAAAAATAAAGATCGAAAGAGTTATCGGAAGCTTAGTGCTGGTGACATTGAAGTCATGCAGCCGTGGTGTAGTTTGTTTAGAGCCTAATATTAGCTTTTTACTTCTGGTGATTGTGTTTATGCTTCAAAATTCATAAATGTTGTGTTAATTTGTGAAGATTATCTTAACGAACGAAACGTGTAAGAATCATAAACTTTTGTTGGTCTCAGAATTTCCTATTGGTTTTTTGTCGAGGGAACCAGGGTGATGCTAACTTCTGGTGGTCTACAAAAATACGTCATCCCTGCAGGATTGATGAGTTCCACATTAGTGTCCGACACTTGAGAAGGGGACGCCCCTCTCTCTTAATGATAAAGTCCATCTCTACAGTGGGAAATATTACATTTCTGAAAGCAGAGATGCCAACGTGCATGTAACACCAGTTCCATTCATAAAGCATGAGAAGCTTTGTTGTACCCTTAAAGGTTGTACCCTTAATGTACTTGTTTGGCTGTAGACCAGTGTTGTTCATTTGGTTCTGACATGTATTGAGATAGTCCAATTAATATCAGGTCTAGTACACATCATCAGATAGATCTACTGCTTCACAATACCTTTTACGATCTACAGAATCATCAACGTCACTGCTTCTATTCACATGGTGTTGACCTGGGTTTGGAGTCTGACATATTGAATCTGTCTAGTATCTTGGCAATGTACCTTTTTTGATTGATTTTTACAACTCTTTCATTTTGATGAAAATCAATGCCTAGGAAATGTCTCATTTTCCCAAGGTCCTTCATCTTGAACCGTCAACATCGTTTTCACTAACGTCGTTCAGTAAATCATCGTTAGCAGCAATTGGCAGCAATAATCAGATCATCAACTCAGATTATCCATATCACTCACTCTCTCTTTTCCTTTAGCAACATATCTGGCCTTGTACAGTATGTTTCAGACTCATCTGCATTGTTTTTGATAGAATAGATCCATCTACCACCAATTGCATACTTACCCTCTGTCTGTTTTTGGCATAGATGGTACAGATCCCTTCCCATGGAAATCATCATCCGCCATCGACAGGTCAGTCTGTGTCTGAGCGTGGTTGAATCTTGGGTGAATCGCTCTCTAAGATCTTGCCATTTCGAACAGGGTTCACCAGTTTCTCTGACCAGTCCCATTTTGATGGGGTGAAGGCTGAGGTCTCATGTCTTATGCAGTTCTTGCTGAGCAGTGACTGAAACTATTTTGCTTTGAATTCTGTAAGGTTATCTGACCTAACACACTTTATGGATGCATAAGGGACTATATCGGCAATGAACTTTTCAGCAGCTTTCACAGGGTCACTCTGAGCTTTCATAAAGTACAAAAACACAGCACCTGAATAACCATCCATAAATGCCAGAGTATACCTGAAACCTATATCTTTAGCCTGTGGGTCAATTGGACCAGCTAAATCAATATGCAGTAGTTTAAGTAGTGCTCGTATCAGGTTCTCTTTTTCTACTCTTTTCCATTTCACATTTTAGGTTAGACTTATCAATATTACACTTGATTTTCATTCCCTCTACTACATTTGTCATCGTAACTGCAGTGACCCAGGATTTCATGTTTTGTTTGAAATACCCATTACAGTCTATTGTACTCTGTCAAACTTCTTGTGAATGAGTTTGTCATGTCCTTGTCTAAAGTTGATTGGGGCTCCATTCATTGTTGCTGCTTTAATGGAGAAAATGTCCTGTTGATAGGAAGGGATGTACAGCACTTTCTTAAGCATCGCCTTCACCTGTTTTCCCTTGCTGTCAATCAGGTACACCTGCATTGCCTCTTCTCAGTGCTATTGCACTTGCTCTGGTCCCGTATGCCAACATGATGTAATGTTTCTCCGGCTAGAACTTCTTGAACTTTCTGATGTCTGTAACAATGTATGCTGTCACGCCTTTGTCAAGCACCAGTCCCTTTTGATGTAGTCTGTAGAACTGACAGTCACTTACTTTAAATGTTCTTTATCAAACTCTTAATCAGTGGCTTGTTTTAGTTGTTTCTCTAGACACTTTTTATACTATATGTACATTTATATAAACGTATAATTATATAAACACATACCAGGAACACCTGTTTACCTGGTCATTTGTGCAATTATCCAGTCTGTCAACCATTTGTTAGCATCAGAATGCATAAAGTCATGTAAATGCAGGTAAAGGGCTTCATATCAAACATGGGAATGGGAGAAAATGTGATCTCAGTGACTTTGACGATGGCATGGTCATTGGTGCCAAAGATGCAAAAAACAAACAAAAAAAACATTCAATGAGCAGCAGTTCTGTGGGAGGACACGCCTTGTTGATGAGAGAGGTCAGACGAAAATGGCCAGATTGGTTTGAGCTGCTAGGAAAGTTACAGTAACTCTTTACAATCATGGTGAGCAGTAAAGCATCTCAGAATGCACAACATGTTGAATCTGGAGGTGTATGGCTGGAAACAACAGAAGACGTTCCACTTCTGCCAGCCATGAACAAGAATCTAAGGCCACATTGGGCACAGGCTCAAAGAAAATGGACTGGAACATCACCTGGTCTGATGAATCTGAATGTCTGCTATGACATCCAGATATTTTGGTCAGAAACAGCAAAACCCATGGACCAAACCTGCCTTGTGTCACCTTGGCCTGTTCAGGCTGGTGGTGGTATAATGGTGTGAAGCACAGTCACATCAAACTGGTTCAATGAGTTCAGAGTACTTCATTGGCCTCCACCAGTCATCAGATTTGAATCAAATACACCACCTCTGGAATGTGGTTGGATGGGAGATTTGCAGCATGAATGTGCAGCTAACAAATCTTATTATTATATAATCCATTCATGTGAACATGGACCCACCCAGAACACCTTGTATTCTGAGAGCAAGGGGGGAGGGGTCTCTTGGCACAGCGTAACCAGATGCTGTTGTGCATATGACGAAGCTAGACAAGCTTATTTTTTCTTTAGGTTTATTCTAGTGCCATTGCTGGGTTAATCAATCTTGTATTCCTATGACCTTATGACACCTAGAGTGCTCATTAATAAATTTCATTTTGAGGAGATCACAAGTTTAGCCTGGGTCACAACACAGTGGCGATGCAATTAGAACTTATTTGGCACTTGCAAATTGAATTCTCCTATACTGTTTTCACCACTGGACTAATTTATCATCTGTGACAGCTTCACAGAGCACTGATATCTGGCATTTTCTGCTTCATAAGTTCACATGTCCAACCCAATCGTGGTCACTAGAAACTGTAATCTAACTGCTCAAATATATTTAGATGCTAGTGTTTAGCCTGGTTTATTTAGAAAAATCCACTGGTCCATTAGATGTTGACCATATGTATACATACTGTAGAGTTGAGATAGCCCTTCCTTCCTTTTCTACTGGCACTGTCATATTTATTGGAATGAACTAAACACAAAAGTAAGCTCTAATATTCTCACAATTTCAATTAATCAAAATTGTATTCTGTATTTTAAGACAAATAGTAAGTTCCTATTATATCTAGCCCAACAATCATGCATATAGAATGCAACTTGTAAGACTGACCATATACAGCAAATTACCCAAATCCCTGAAAATGTACAAGATATATTATTTATTACATACTTTATAGAAATGTATTTGAATCTTGAAAAACAGTTGACTGAGATAATCACTCAAAAATTATTTCTCAAAATGTCAAATGTCAAACCAAGACAATAACTCTCTGATAGAAGTCTAGATTATATAGAATATCAAATGAGCAAAGAACCCATTCATGAGAAGATCAATCAGACCATGTGTTTTTTTTTTTTTTTTTTTTTTTTTTATAAATGTACAACTCAACTAAAGGTTGAAGTCTGGTCAAATTGCAGTGAGCTTGTTAGCTATTGATCTGTGTTAAATTTACTTTCTGTGGCCCTGGGGCGTATATAAACTCACTAGAGAATTCTGCACTTTTATCCCCTGCTAAATCATCTCTGTTTCTGCACCTGGTTGCATATAAATTTGCTTCCATGGCATTTGCTAGTGTTTTGTGGATTTGTTTCCATGGTATCAGAGATTAGTGTGAAAGTGTCTTAATGATGATCCACAGCTTCATGCCCTTGCCTATCAATGTTTCTTTGATAGTGTGGTGGGCATTCGTTTCCATAATGTTTAGACACACTGGTCAGTGTTTTACATGTTAAGACCAACACTGAAAGGTCAGGCCCATAGCAGTTTTTTTTTTGTTTGTTTTTTGTTTTTTTAAATAAAACCCCTTTTTGATGACTGCTGACTTTATATGTTGAAATTCAGACTACAGGTATGTATGATAGTATATCTGATATACTAATATCATACTATTTTGTACACTTCACTTAATCCATCCATCCATCTATTTATCCATCCATCCTCAACTCTGGGATGTTGGTTTTCCTCACATGAACCACTTGCTTCAGGTTCTTCCACAACATTTCTAACTTTATTCTTCTTTAATTGTTCTTTGGTAGAACAATTTGTGTGTTTAGGATCATTGTCTTCCCGCATAACCCACTTTCTCTTGAGAGTCAGTTCATGGACAGATGTTTGTGAATTTGCTGGTATACTTCAGAATTCATTGTTCAGTCAATGATGGCGAGTCGTCCTGGGCCAGATGCAGCAAAACAGGTCCAAATCATGATACTACCACCATCATGTTTCACAGATGGCATAAGGTTCTTATGCTGGAATGCAGTGTTTTTCTTTCTCCAAACATAATGCTTCTTATTTTAAACCCAAAAATTCTATTCTGGTCTCATCCACAAAACATTTTTCCAATAGCCTTCTGGCTTGTCCACATGATCTTTATCAAATGCAGATAGACGGCAATGTTGTTTTGGGGGAACAGTAACTACCTACTTGCAACCTTGGAATGCACACCATTGTTGTTCAGTATTCCCCTATTGGTGGGCTCATAAACATTAACATTAGCCAATGTGAGAGAGGCCTTTAATTGCTTAGATGTTACTCTGGGTTCCTTTGTCCTTGTGGACTATTACATATCTTTCTCTCTGAGTGATCTTTTTTTGGTTTGACCATTTACATACATGTAATATTGGATCATTTCCCTCAATAAACAGATTAACAAATATACTATTTTTGTCTCATTTGTTTAATTGTGTGAAAATATGATGATGCTTTAGTTGGTAGTTATGCAGAAATGTTAAAAAATTCTAAATTGTTCACAAACATTCAAGCACCACTGTATATTATACCAACTTTCTGTCTTAGGAGAATATTAGGCATAAATAATATAATTCCCAATCAAGGGCAATGTTTTTGTTCCAAGCACTGATCCTGCCAAAGTAAAATACCTCTTATTTTTTAAGCAAGCAAATGTTGTGAAAGAGAAAATCTTTTCATTTGCTGCAACACTTATGGATTCAGTTTTTTTTTTTTTTTTTTAAAGGATCATAATGAAAAACCTTGCAAGGCATATTTGATATTCAAAGTGAACACTAGGTTTGGCCTTGGTATCCTGTGGGTACCGCTGAAAGTGAAATAACTAAAAGTTTTATAGAAACTGTGTGCCATCAAATACATAAATTGGAATGTATAGGTCACTCAGCAGTTCACAGCTAAATGGGATTCTTAGCTCTCTGCCAACACTTAATTCTGAGTTTGAAAAGTGCCCCTGCTAACTCCTCCTACAAGAAGTCTACTATTTATATTGCTCTGGTTTAGTAGTTTCAGCATGCCCACAATTTCCAGTGTTCTTATAATGTATTATTAAATGTATTTATTTCAGGTTCTGGTTATGAGTCTTGTCATGAGGTTACCTGTTAAATGTGATCACATACAGGCTATTGGTGAACAGCAAGAACTGTTCTGCTTTGAAACATAGAAAAGCATTAAAGTTATCTATAATCTAGTATATTAGCTAAGTCTGTTTAGTGACAAGCATTCAACATAAATCCTAAATAGCTGCCTATAGTATTCATCCATCCATTCATTCATCCATCTTCAACTGCTTACTCCTTTTCAGGATCGCAGGGGAACCTGGAACCTATCCCAGGAAGCATCGGGCACAAGTCGGGGTACACCCTGGACAGGGTGCCAGTCCATCACAGGGCACAATCACATACACACTCACACACCCATTCATACACTACGGACACTTTAGACACGCCAGTCAGCCTACCATGCATGTCTTTGGACTGGGGGAGGAAAGTGGAGTATCCAGAGGAAACCCCCGCAGCACGGGGAGAACATGCAAACTCCGCACACACATGGCCCTGGCGGAAATCGAACCCCGGACCCTGGAGGTGTGAGGCAAACGTGCTAACCCTATAGTATTCAGTTCAATTCATTTTAATTTTTATATGAAATATCAACAGACATCATCACATATCAGATTTACAGAAATCTATAAGTAGATGTATATTTTGATGCCAATGAGTAAACCAGACGCAACAGTGACAAGGATAAACTCCCTGAAATGTCATGAGAGAGAATCCTTGAAAGGATTCAAAAGGAAACCATTCTCTTCTGGGTGACACTGGATAATAGGATTTATATCTTTCACAGCTGTATACTATAAAGTCAAACAATACAAAGTGCTCTCAATCATATAAAGAGCTGCTTGAAGTGATCACTAGGGCTGAAGAACTTAGACTGGGGTGCGGAAGAGGAAGTGTCTCGTAGCAGGCTTGACAAGCGTGTTCTCCCCAGTGAAATTAAACCTCCTTCACACCGTAGAAAACTCCCCTTTTTCCTGGAGTGCATGATGAAATATCACGCTTTTGGGGAAAACCATACATCAGCTGTATTTATAACCCAGCGACATCTGATTATTCAGCCATCATGGGGAATGAACAGTACCGGTATTTGGCTATGCCAAAGGTGGAGGAGGCACTTGCAAGCTACCTCTCTCCATCAATGGCAGAGAATTTAGAGGGGCTGGCTTTGCAATCCAAGCCATGTAAGGCCATCTTGACGTTGGTTGGAAAAGCCTATGCAGCGGCTGGTCTTGCTTGTGGGTCACTTCATACAATGGAAGTGTTACAGGCCTACCAAGCCGACCTGCTGAATGAGCTTGACATTGGGGAAGGAATTTGGCCCAATGCAGTGGCAGAGCTTCAACAAACCACGGATTTGTCTCTTCGGGTAACCAAGCAAACAGCCCATCATATCAGCAATGCAATGGGTAGCTTGATCATGGCGGAGAGACTCTTATGGCTCAATCTCTCAGGAATGGTGGATACGGATAAGTTCTTTTTTGCTGGACACCCCTGTTGAATCTTCTGGCTTGTTCGGCGGTGCAGTAAACTCCAATTGCAGACAGGTTTTGTGAGGCAAAACAACAAATAGTGGCGTTCAGCAAGTTCCTTCCCCTTCGTGTTGAGTTCACCACAAGTGGAGCCTGGGCCAGCACCTGTGTGAGGAAGACACAGAAGGCAAGTGTGGTGTTCCGCCTCTCCCCGCGGAAAGCCGGGGGACCATGCGGCCACAGTCGCAGCCTGATAGTAAGCCTGATCTTAGAAAGATCATTAATGCCAAGCAGGCAAAGAAGGAGTGGTCCTGATGGGTCACAGAGGGAAGTATCAGGTAATGGAGGATTCCGTTATGATGAGTGCATATCTATCCCCAACATGCATAGGGTCAATCCTATCGACATTGAATAAGATAAAGTTGGATCTGGGCATCCCATCACGGGATGCCTCACTGGATGGGGTTCGGTCATAGATGGTCGTCCAGCTTATGGTGTCTGGAGAGGCCATCATCTAGAGTGGCATATAAATTTTCTAGAAATGCAGACCATTTTCCTAGCACTGAAATTATTTCTTCCTCAGTTAAGAGGTCAGCATGTATTAGTTATGACAGACAATACAGTGGTGGTCTCCTATATCAACCACCAGGTAAGTTTATGTTCATGCAAGTGCAACAAACGGAATGTGGGGACAGTCATCCTGTTAATACAGGAGCTGAGGCCTGGGGATTGGAGGCTCCACCCACAATTGGTGGAGTTCGTATGGCGGAGGTTCAGCCAAGTGGAAGTGGAAGTGTTTGCTTCCAAAAAGACAACACACTGCCTTCTGTGGTTTGCTCTCACTCCTTCAGCACCATTGGGACTGGACGCCATGGTACACACATGGCTGAGATCATGTCTGTATGTCTTTTCCCCGATCGCTCTGCTCCCACAAGTTCTAGCGAGAGTTCGCCAAGATCTTAATGGCCAACTCGAATATGGGTCTCAGAGATAATATCCCTGCTAGACGGCACTAGACCTGCTAGTCGCCAGACTTCCCATCTAGTACCTCAAGCCAGAGGGTTGACTTATCACCCTTGGTCAGAACTATGGAAATTGTGGGTCTGGCCTCTGAGGGGCACCAGCTCATAGATTATGGTCTCTCAAACAAGATTGTAGAGACCATGTTGAATGCTAGAGCACCATCAATGAGAAAAATGTATGCACTCAAGTGGTGGCTTTTTGTTTCTTGTTGTGAGGAACATCAGTTAAACCCAGTAGACTGTGCACTAGCTACAGTCCTGGAGTTTTTACAGGAATGTTTCTCAGCAGGGAACTCTACAATTAGGGTATATGTGGCTGCTATTTCAGCCAGCCATGCCCCTATTGATGGAGCTTCTGTGGTGCACCATCCTCTAACATCAAGGTTTATGCATGGTGTCAGGCAGCTGAAGCCCATCTGCAGACCATGCATACCTTCCTGGGAACTTTCTGTGGTCCTGGAAGGTCTGTCAGGTGCCCCATTTGAGCCCTAAGAATCAGTGTCAGAGAAGCTTCTGACTCTAAAGGTAGATTGTGAGTGTCAGAGAAGCTTCTGACTCTAAAGGTAGCTCTTCTGCTGGCCCTGACATCTCTTAAGTGAGTAGGAGATCTAAAAGCCTTCTCTGTTGCCCATTCCTGCCTTGACTTTGCCCCAGGATTAGCCAAAGCCTGCCTATACATGTATCCTAGGCAAAATCCTGAACTTTCTAAGTCTGCTGTCCAGCCAGTAGAATTGCAGACATTCTATCCTCCTCCATTTCTCACACTGGAATAAAATAAATTGCACCTAATGTGTCTAGTAAGGGCTCTCTGTACTTATATCCACCACTCCAGCCAGTGACATAAGTCAGAGCAGTTGCTGGTCTGCTTTGGCGGCGACACTAGAGATGATGCTATGTCAATTCAATCCAATTGGATAGTGGAGAAAATCTCTATCACTTATGAGGCGCATGGTCTCACTACACCTCTGGACGTAAGGACTCATTCCACTAGGGCGCTTGCTTCCAAGAAGGCTTTATCCAAAGGGCTACCCTTAGAGGATGTGCATGCTGTGGCGGGGTGGTCTATGACACTCAGATTTGTTTGACATTACAGCTTGGACATGTATTCCACCCTTGGATCGAGTGTCTTGCAGTGACCCTCAGGCTCGGACCCTTTAAACAGGCCATACCCTCAGTATGACGGAGTGGGTATTCTCATTACAACAGTGTGAAGCTCACTCAGCATTGAGTTCCCTTTGGAAGGGAACGTCTGGGTTACGCATGTAACCCTGTTCGTCGAGATAGGAATTACGCATTGTGTAAATTCTTCATACTGGGCATGCCTGTGAATTGTGTCTTTGCATCAGATAATAGAGGGTGATGACGTGGTTTACAGATGCCGTTTTATAATTACGCAACGCGAAGTGCCACGTCACCTGACCATGGCAAGCCTATAAATAGGCTTGATTTCATGCAGACTTCAGGTACCAGTCATGCACAAGGGTGCTTCCCACAGTGTGAAGCTCATGCAATGTCTCACTTCCTTCTTTGGGAACAGGGTTACATGCCTAAACCAGATGTTTTTCTGACATGAAAATCCTTAGTTTGCCATGTGGGACTATCCACAGAAGCAGTAAATGAGTCAGAAGTCCATAATCTGTGGAATCCAGTTTTCATACTAAATGTAGGGCATTTATGTAGGCAGTAGGGAGCTATTTGAAATCCATCTAATGGTTTAGTTAATTTAGCTGGTGTAAAAAATAACTTTGCACCCCGCAGTCTACTTATAGAAATGACTCACTCATAAAATTAAGAAATGTGTGACATGACATCTTTTCTGATGTTTTGAATAAAGTTTCTATCAATCTAATGACTCAAAAAGAAACATTTGGCATAAACACTCAAGACAGCAGTGCTATTGTGTCCCTTCACATCCTCATGTGCCTGTTTGATGACAGGGGAGAGACAGCAGGGTCACGGAGAGGTCACACTCTTGAACAGCATAGGCTTAAAAATAGTGTTATAGTAATGTCAAACTATACTCATAAACCTAAAGAGCATTACTTTAAAAATATTTATTTTTAAAAAAAAAAAATTTTTTAATTAATAATTTATTTTTTAAATTTTTTTTATTATAATTTTTTTTTTTAAAAAAATATATTTTTTATAATTTATAAAAAAAAAAAATAAAAATATATAAAAAAAATTTTTTTTAAAAATAAAAAATATTATATTTTTAAGTAAAATTTATTTTTTTTTAATATATATAATTTGTTGTTATAATAAATTTTTATTTTTTTTTTTTTTTAAATCTTTATTTTTTTTTTTTTTTTGTTTTGTGGAGAGTGGTGTGTTTTTTTTTTTTTTTTTTTTTGGGGGTAAAGAGAAAAAAAGTTTTGGGGGTTTTTTTTTTTTTAGAGGGAAAAATTACACAAACTGGGGTGTAGTGACAACTGCCAAATTGAACTTCAACCACAATTTCAGCCAAACTGAATTTTCAGTCTGTACAAATACATGTTATTCATGATTTGACCATTAATAAAACATTATATAGCCAAAGGTTTGTGGACACTTGACCATCACACCCATATTGTCTTCCCTAAACTGATGCAAATAAGTTTTAAGCACGTTATTATCTAGAATATATTTGTATGCTGTAGCATTACAATTTAACTTCAGTGGAACTAAGGGGCCCAAAACTGTTCCAGCATGACAAATACCCCTGTGCACAAAGCGAGCTCCATGAAGATATGGTTTGCCTGACCTCAACCCCACTGAACACCTTTGGGATGAATTGGAATGCTGACTGCACACCAGGTCTTCTTGACAGACTCACTAATGCTCTTATGTCTGAAGCCACACACCAAAATCCAGTGAAAAGCCTTTCCAGAAGGGTGGAGGTTATTATAACAACAAAGGGCAAGGACTAAATTTGGAATGGGATCAAAAAGCACATATGAGTGTAATTGTCAGGTGTCCATGCAGTGTGTGTTTAATAAAATGATCATTAATAATTCTATTTTAATAATTCCCCGGTTTACAGTTTTAAAAAGCCTAATTTTGTTTTGTCTCATACAATAGGTTTACATGCATCCAATGTCAAGAAAACAATTACATTTTCTCATAATTTGCATTGCAGCATCAGCTCTTTTTCTCAGTGTTACAAACGACTCACTCAAGGATACGTTCACTCTAAACTCCTCCTTCCAGAGAGCCTACTCTGCTCTGATTGGTCAGATGGCCCAGTCTGTTATGATTGGTCTACCGCTTACAGCATGGGTCGGAAAGGAAACGCCCATTATCATATCTGAATTTCAGCTCAGTGATAATATCGTAGGTTTTACCTTATCAATTTGAGCCTGAGGCCGATAGTAATACATCGGAAGATCGACCCGAACCATCAGCGCAAGCACGACGAGAACAAGACGTTTCTCAGTGGTACGTTTATATGTAGTTTGGCAATAATGTGAGTTAGCTGGTTAGCAGAAGCTAATAGCTAACAGGCTAACAGCTGTACACTGACTGTACACGTATACAACACAAAACTGCATTTAGAACACACAGTAGAAAATATTTACATAAATAATTTATCATACTTACATGTTCTGATCCAGAGGCACAAGATGGTCCAGATAAAGTGAGTACAGCCCTGTCTTTAATGAATAATCATTTAGCAAATCTCGCGTTTACTTCAGCTAGATTTGAGAAGCAGTCGTCAGAAATCACAGGAACACAAACGAAGGTCGGAGTTGAAATGCTGTGGTATCGTTTTAAAAATTAATTCTAACCCCTCACGCTTTACATCCTCATGCTTTGGGAGTCCGTGCAAAGTGGTTTTGTCTTTTGTCTGCAGTACAGAAAACAATGTCTTCTAGACATGAGCCTAACTCTTTCAGGACGCAGCTACTGTACTGTAGTGTTTGAGAGCGGGTCAAAGTACACGCTGTTCGCAAGCAGCCGATGAAGACCAGAGGCGGGGCTTTTTGTTACAAACCTACGTCGGTTAGTACAGGAAGTAAAGTCTGGAATCACTAAAAATTTATTTCAGGCTGTTCAGAATTGGTTCAATAACTCCATTCGTCATGCACTTTGATTTCCGAAACTCTGAAGAATATATATATATACAGTGCCTTGCGAAAGTATTCGGCCCCCTTGAACTTTTCAACCTTTTGCCACATTTCAGGCTTCAAACATAAAGATATAAAAAAATTAATTTTTTGTGAAGAATCACCAACAAGTGGGACACAATTGTGAAGTGGAACGAAATCTATTGGATTTTTGAAACTTTTTTAACTAATAATAAAATGAAAAGTGGGGCGTGCAAAATTATTCGGCCCCCTTGCGTTAATACTTTTTAGAGCCACCTTTTGCTGCGATTACAGCTGCAAGTCGCTTGGGGTATGTCTCTGTATCAGTTTTGCACATCGAGAGACTGAAATTCTTGCCCATTCTTCCTTGCAAAACAGCTCGAGCACAGTGAGGTTGGATGGAGAGCGTTTGTGAACAGCAGTTTTCAGCTCTTTCCACAGATTCTCGATTGGATTCAGGTCTGGACTTTGACTTGGCCATTCTAACACCTGGATACGTTTATTTGTGAACCATTCCTTTGTAGATTTTGCTGTATGTTTGGGATCATTGTCTTGTTGGAAGATAAATCTCCGTCCCAGTTTCAGGTCTTTTGCAGACTCCAACAGGTTTTCATCCAGAATGGTCCTGTATTTGGCTGCATCCATCTTACCCTCAATTTTAACCATCTTCCCTGTCCCTGCTGAAGAAAAGCAGGCCCAAACCATGATGCTGCCACCACCATGTTTGACAGTGGGGATGGTGTGTTGAGGGTGATGAGCTGTGTTGCTTTTACGCCAAACATATTGTTTTGCATTGTGGGCAAAAAGTTCGATTTTGGTTTCATCTGACCAGAGCACCTTCTTCCACATGTTTGGTGTGTCACCCAGGTGGCTTGTGGCAAACTTTAGACGAGACTTTTTATGGATATCTTTGAGAAATGGCTTTCTTCTTGCCACTCTTCCATAAAGGCCAGATTTGTGCAGTGTACGACTGATTGTTGTCCTATGGACAGACTCTCCCACCTCAGCTGTAGTTCTCTGCAGTTCATCCAGAGTGATCATGGGCCTCTTGGCTGCATCTCTGATCAGTCTTCTCCTTGTCTGAGCTGAAAGTTTAGAGGGACGGCCAGGTCTTGGTAGATTTGCAGTGGTCTGATACTCCTTCCATTTCAAAATGATCGCTTGCACAGTGCTCCTTGGGATGTTTAAAGCTTGGGAAATCTTTTTGTATCCAAATCCGGCTTTAAACTTCTCCACAACAGTATTACGGACCTGCCTGGTGTGTTCCTTGCTCTTCATGATGCTCTCTGCGCTTTCAACAGAACCCTGAGACTATCACAGAGCAGGTGCATTTATACAGAGACTTGATTACACACAGGTGGATTCTATTTATCACCATCAGTCATTTAGGACAACATTGGATCATTCAGAGATCCTCTCTGAACTTCTGGAGTGAGTTTGCTGCACTGAAAGTAAAGGAGCCGAATAATTTTGCACACACCACTTTTCAGTTTTTTATTTGCTAAAAAAGTTTCAAAAATCCAATAGATTTCGTTCCACTTCACAATTGTGTCCCACTTGTTGGTGATTCTTCACAAAAAATTAAAATTTTATATCTTTATGTTTGAAGCCTGAAATGTGGCAAAAGGTTGAAAAGTTCAAGGGAGCCGAATACTTTCTCAAGGCACTGTATATATATATAGTCTTTCACACTACAAGACAGGTAATATCTGAAAAAGCATAATAGGTGCTTTTTAATATATGTTTACCAGTTGTTGAAATCCATCGCATAACAGCTGGCTAATATCTATCGATATATACTGCTCAAAAAAATAAAGGGAACACTTGGAGTTACATTGTGCTGTTTAAGTGTTCCTTTTATTTTTTTGAGCAGTATATATTTATAGAAATGGTAGCAAGTTAATAAAAAAAAGGCCTTTTAACAATTTCTTTAAAGTCTTACACAATCAAACTAAATGAAAAATAATTTTTTTATGATTCTTCTTTTTTGATCACTTACTGTACCTTTTTATTATTCTTTTATTCTCACTTATGCTATTGTATGTCCTGAATGGTGATGTCAGATAATGCTGATCCTCTCCATGCCACACCTATAAAGTAAACTGTGATATTTGGTATGCCATATTTTCCTCCAGCAGCCTATAGCAATGAAACACGTGCTGGAACATTGCTTCTGCCAAAGTGCCAGCTGCCAGGAGGTGAGGTGACAGCCTGGGCACAAACTGACCATGACAAGTGGTTGCATGTCAGCATCATGGGACAGCCACTGATATTAGGTTTTCCATGGCCAGAGTAGTGTGGGTCCAGATGTTTGCGGTGGGTCTCGGTGGGCCATGTCCATTGTTTGTTCCTGCCACAGGGAGAATAAGATATAGTGCTCTTTACTGCAGCATGACTGATCAGTCAGGAGTTGAACGTGCCCCGTTGCTTAACTAAACACTCAGGAAGGCTAATCCCAATGTCCAGCCCTGGCTGATCCTCCTTAGCTCATTTGGGTTTTGGGTAACAAAACTGGTTTCGTTAAAAATCACACTAACCAAAACAAATAAAACTAAACAATAGAAAATAACACTGAACCATACTCACTATACCTATAACTTCTTTGAAATACTAAAATATATCGGAAATTTTTGCCTGATTTTTTTTTAGCCTCACTTTCACATTCTCTCATGCCTGACCTTTTGACACTTATTTAGGCCCACTCTCAAAAGACGATTTCAAACAGGAAACTAAGGGTAGGGTTGTATGTCTGAAATACCTGTGAAAAGAAGTGTTTCCGTAAGTAAAGTGTTCCGAGGAAGGCTGAGAGGTGTGACAAGTGTCCTCAGAGAGTTGAAGTGTTTATGAGAGCCAGTATAGGAAGCAGGCAGTGTTGCACTTCTCAGCAGGCCCTCACACCTATACTCCTGCACCTGTAATTAAACAGAGCAAAGTGTAACTGCTGTGGAAGTAGCAGACTTGCACCCGACACAAGTCCAAAACAAATGAGCAAAACATTAGAAAAATGTTCAAAAGATATTAGAAAAATCTGTGATGATTTCAATCATAAAATGGACTTTAATGGAAATAGGCTTAATGGTTTCCATTATGTACTTATCAGATTCCTGTAACTGTCTGTCTGCAGTTTTGCATGTTCTCCGTGTGCCTGTATGGTATTCCAGTTTTCTCATTGTGTGTGTGTGTGTGTGTGTGTGTGTGTGAGAGAGAGAGATGCCTTGTGATAGACTGGTGTTAAATCCAGTGTGTATTCCTGCCTAGGCTTAAGACCCGCCCTTACTTAGATAAAGTAGATACTGAGGAGTCTGCTAAAGAAAAATCAAACAATGTACATTATTTTACCATTGACCACTAAACCATTAAAAAAACTATACAGACCATTTTAACTATAAAGGAACATTATGTCTATCAAATATTATGTCTATCAAATATTATGTTATCAACT
Organism: Ameiurus melas; assembly: GCA_012411365.1. NCBI lineage: Eukaryota > Metazoa > Chordata > Actinopteri > Siluriformes > Ictaluridae > Ameiurus > Ameiurus melas. Next base: position 32,570,963 of record CM022756.1, on the reverse strand, counting down.
ATTACCACCAAAAACATCACAAATCACAACCAGAGGTCAATACTATCAGTTTACTATTAAATATCACCAGAACCCAATAGGGGTATTTTTCATAGGCAGATGATTACCATCAGAAAAATTATATAAACCCACAAAGAACCACTACAAATAACACAACTCACTGAACTACCATTACATCCATCCATCCATCTTCTACCGCTTACTCCTTCTTCAGGGTCGCGGGGAACCTGGAGCCTATCCCAGAGTGCATCGGGCACAAGGCGGGGTACACCCTGGACAGGGACTACCATTACAGACCACCTAAAACACATTCAAATCAATAAAGAACCTCTATAAATAGCTATGTTTTCTAATAAATGCTGTGGTTTTTGAAGGTTCTGGAGACCTTCCCATGTTGTTAACTTAAAGGAACAGCCTGACTTTAGACTGTTACAATATAAAGACACTGGAACCCCTTCCAAAGGAGTCTTTTTTTTATTCATTTATGGGAGCATCCGAGTGGCCATACAAGCCATTGTTACTATAGAAATAATAACCTATTGGAAAAAGAACATTAGTAAAAACCTGATTACCAAATTTCCCACAATCTTGGAAGTGTGGGCCCCAAGAACACAACAGCACAGATCCCGAGTCACATCTTTTTCAATAACATGTAGAAATGTTATTATCAGACCCTGTTTCTACAACTAGATAAATAAACTAAAAATCCATCCATCCATCCATCCATTTTCTATGCCACTTATCCTTCAGGGTCACGGAGTAACCTGGAGCCTATCCCAGGAAACATCAGGCACTAGCCACAATCACATACACGTTCACACAATCATTCATACTCTACGGACACTTTGTACACGCCAATCAGCCTACCATAGCATGTGTGTCTTTGGACTGGGGGAGGAAACCAGAGTACCCAGAGGTAAACCCAGCAGCATAGGGAAAACATGCAAACTCCGCACACACAGAGCAGCGGCGAGAATCGAACCACCAACCACTATGTTACCTACACACACATGTTATATAAGACTCTACAGTAATAATCGAATAATAATCCTTTGAAAATGTAACATGTATTTGCTATGATTTTATGCTTTACATCTCCTGCATTGTGTAACACTGGGAACTCGTTAGAAGAAAAAAGTTGCTATAAATCCTTTGTATACATTACATGCATTTGCTACACAATTATAATTGTGGTTTGATGTACGGTACATTAATACAATAAGGTGGTCATATTGCTATGTGTGCCACAAACCTGAAAAGTAAAAAAGATCAAAAATACAAAACAATTTTCATGAAGGAGACATTTTATTTCAGATCATACCTGTTTATATAGACATTGACCAGCATGCACTATTTAGCTCATATGAAAGATGCAATCCTGCGTAGAACCTGTTAGTAAATCATTTCCACGTTTTTTCGTGGGTGCTATCAAGTGCGCATATATATTTTTAGACCTCCAGCCGGAAATAGTCACTTAGAAGACTTGTGATTGATAAGATGATCTTTCGCCTTTGGTCACGAACTTCATTCATTTTGGATTTGGGGCAGTGGAATAAATTAATAATGCTTCTAACTAATAGGTGTGATTAATCACTCTTTATACTGAATGTGCCCTCAACGATTTTAAAATAGAAATGGTATTATATTTGGAAAATTTACATCATGTCTCTTCATGTCTGCAATATATCAGATCTTTTTTTTTGGCTAATGCATTTTTGTTCCAGTCGTACAGTTTCTGAAACTCATCCTCCAACATTTCTCCTTTTCACCAGTTTTGCCCCTCCACAGCCTCCTCCACTTCCAAATGCATATTCATTTATATGACTTTCTATTGTTCTCTAGCAGCACGTTGGTGAGGACAAGATGAAGGGAGCAGGTGGTGCAAAATAAAACAGCAGACAAAGTAACTCTGGAAGGGGATGATCAAGAGGGGTGGATAGAAGGACTTGCTGAATATAACACAGCCAAGTGCAGACCTCTAAGGGTCCAAATTATGTGAGTCATCCCCTTAGACGCTCCCCAGACCTGTTCGCTTTCATTTATAACTGACACAATGTTTGGTCACCCATTTAGTTCTAGTTTTGATTAACACTTCCCACAGGTTTTGCTTAAAATATAAATCCGGGTTGGGGGGGTCATAATAAATCTGTTCACAGCTTACTAGATATTTTGATGTTCTCTACATTCCAATTGAAGGGAATGTATATATTGTGCTATATTTTTCATATAGCAATTTTTTGTAATTAAGCTTAAAACTCTCAAGATGGTTTCATACTCTGGCAACAACAATACCGGTTATGAATATACCGTATGTCTTTGTGCTTATAAAATATTAAACATGGCTGGAGTTGTAACAGGAAAAGGTTAGTTGTTCGAGAAATGTAGAACTGGGTTTCTATACTTGAACAGGTTGCCGTGTTTATGTCTGTTTGAAATTTGTTCACTGAGAGCTGAGCAATATTTAGCAAGTTTGAACTAAGTTATTTTATTTTTTTTTTCCCCTGCCAGATTCAGTGCTGTTTGGTTTAGCTATTTGTGTAGACGTGTAGGAAGGATTGGCTGGGCTCTGATGTGAGGCTCCCAGAGCTGCAACCGAGGGTGGCTAAACAGGATTTGAACTCACTGAATGAGTCTCTGAGATTTCATTCATGCCAAAACTCCAAAACTCTGCACAACTGAAGATCTGTATTCGTTTTTTCTTCATGTCACAGGAAACACAAAGTTAACTTCATGTTTAACTCACTCTGGTCAGTCTTGTTTAAATTCTGCTCTAGAGACTTATCTATGATAAGGGTTTACACCAGTTCTTCATTTTTAGGTTTTGTTAATTTTATTTTTTTCCCAAGGAATAGTGCAGATATTACTTCATATGTCTCTATAGCAGTTCCAGCCTGAATTTCTTGTTCTTTGTGTATCCAGTGTTATTAGTTTTGATCTTGTCTTGTCTGCTTTTGAATTTGTCTGCATAACACATTTACTGTAATAACCTAGTCTGCCCATGTTTTGATCCTTGCTATGGAATGGCCTAAATAACGACACGCAGTGCCATTAGTGTGATGAAGTATTCGAACACGATCCTGTAACATACTAATATTTGCACCCTTTGTAAATATGAGCAAAGAAGGCTGTGAAAAATTTTCTTTATTGTTTAACCTTTTGATCTTTTGTTAAAGAATCGCTCTCATGGATATCAAACAAGTGTAAACATAACACAGGTTTATCCAAAAGAAAAATGTTAAATGTAGGTGTGCAACTATTACTGGCACCCTTATGAATTCATATGAGAAAAATATATTTGAAGTATATTCCCCCTGATATTTTACATTTTTAATACACGTGGGTGACTAGGAACAGGAAATTGTTCAACCATGCCTTTCTGTTTCACGGGGGAAGAAATATGTGGTAACACACAGGCCAAATTCCCTTAGTCATTCATAACAATGGGCTATAACAAGGAATATAGCTGTGATGTGCAGCAAAAGGTTGTTGAGCTTCACAAAATGGGAAGTGGATATAAGAAAATAGCACAAGCATTGAAAATGCCCATTTCCACCATCAGGGCAATAATTAAGAAGTTCCAGTCAAGTGGGAATGTTATGAATCGACCTGGAATTGGACACGCATCTATATATCGTTTCAACACACTGTGAAGAGGACGGTTTGAATGGCCAACAAATCTCCAAGGATCACAGCTGGAGGATTGCAGAAGTTAGCTGCATCTTGGGGTCAGAAAGTCATCAAAACTACAATCCAAAGTCCACCTACATCACTACAAGTTATTTTGAAGGGTTTCAAGAAAAAAGCTTCTACTCTCATCGAAAAGTAAACTCGAGCGTCTTCAGTTTGCCAGACGCTACTGGAACCTCAAATGGGATCGGTTTCTATGATAAGATGAAACCAAAATAGAGCTTTTTGGTAATAAACACCAGAGGTGGTTTTGTCACACACAGAGAGGTTGCCATTTGGAAGAGTATCTCATGCCCACAGTTAAATATGGTGGTGGCTCTTTAATGTTTTGGGGCTGTTTTTCTGCCAGAGGACCTGGACATTTTGTTAGGATACATGGCATCATGGACTAATATCAACAGATATTAAATGAAAACCTGACTGCCTCTGCCAGAAAGATTAAAATGGGCCATGGTTGGATCTTACAGCAGGACAATGATCCAAAACATACATTAAAATCAACACAAAAATGGTTTACTGACCACAAAATCAACTTCCTGGCATGACCATCGAAGTCCCCTGACCTGAACCCCATAGAAAACCTGTGGGGTGAACTGAAGAAGAGAGTCCACTAGCATGGACATCGAAATTTGAAGGATCTGGAGAGTTTCTGTAATGTAGGAATGGTCTCAGATTCCTTGCCATGTATTCTCCAACCTCATTTTTTACACAGTTTACCCAACTTCTAATGGCTACTTCCAGCATGATAATGCACTATGTTACAAAGCAAATGAAGCAAATGCCATCTCAAACTGGTTTCATGAATATGACAATGTTCATATTCTTCAGTGTTCTTCAGTGGCCTTTACAGTCACTGGATCTGAATCCAGTAGAATACCTTTGGGATGTGGTGGAGCAGGGGATTCACAGCATGAAAGTGCACCTGAAAAATCTGCAGGAATTGTGTCATGCCAACACAAACCAGAATCTCAAAGGAATGTTTCTGACATCATGTGGAGTCCATACCATGAAGAATATGACATGTACCCTGTATTATCATAGTGTTCCTAATAAAGTGCTTTGTGAGTGTACATAAACAGTGCTGATCAGTAATTTGTCATCAGGACACAATGATAATACTGTAAGAGGTAGGTTGTTGGGAAACAATAGTGATCAGTGTATAGTTGTTGGGAACACAGGCTTGCACATGCACAACTCCGTCGGGCTTTACACACTAGTGTTCAGCCAACTGAACCTGCTCTCTGAAGGCTAATAAATTCGGGTGCATGGTGGCTTAGTGGTTAGCACTTTCGCCTCACACCTCCCGGGTTCGATTCCTGCTGAGGCCGTGTGTGTTATGTCCCCATGCTGCGGGGGTTTCCTCCGGGTACTCCGGCTGATTGGCGTACCTGAAGTGTCTGTAGTGTATGAATGGGTGTGTATGTGCCCCATGATTCCTGGGATAGGCTCCAGGTTCCCTGTGACCCTGAAAACGAGTAAGAGGTAGAAGATGGATGGATGGAAAATAAAATTCCTAATGGGGTTAAAACGTCAGCAAATTTACAGGCTGTACTATACTGAATATTATATGTATATAATTACTATAATAGGAAACTGAGAATAACTACTTCTTTGACTATTTTGCAATTTTGGACATACCACCCTCACATAGCAATCTGCCATTGTGCCATTTTGACTTATTTCTACAAGTATGTCATAATATCAAAACCCTATGCAAAAGATTGATAAGATTTTTATGTGTTTCACCTATTTGTAAAGCAAATTAGTTCATAAAAATGTTCGTTTATAAATTTGTTACTATACTCTTTTGTCATGCGCTTACACTGTTATCATTTACACTGATTTAGACTCCATTAACCTGTAGCACTGACCTGTGTTTTTATGTTAGTCCTCTGTGGGGAAGAAGAGTTCTTGATGAAAGAAAATATAAATAACTAGCGGCACTGACTTTTCCAGATGAACTGATCAGTGTCACGTGGCGTGACGGCAGACAAGTAGGCAGGATGCAAATGCAGTAAGAACGGTGATGTTTATTTAGTGTGGAGAACGCAAAACCAAAATGGAAACAAGAAACAAAACACTATCAATAAACTAAGCTAGGCTAACTATGACTATGGCTACGGCTATAGCTAATGCTAAGGTTAAGGTTAAGGCTAAGGCTATGGCATAAACAGGACATGAAACCAAGACTCGCGAAAGTAGCACTCAAGCTATACATGGCATACATACATATATTCAACGCAAGGCATTCAACCACGTGAAGCACGGCTCAAGGTATATATCCACATAGTCGTTAGCCCGCAATCGCTACCAGCTGTGGGCACTTCCGCATACGTCACACATGACGCAAGGGGGCGAAAACATGACGTCACCCCAGAAGAAGTCCACACGTGCGCGCCAGCACTCAGCTCGGGCTGTCACTCCGGGAGAACCGTGACAATCAGAAAGAAACATTTACAGTAGTATCAGAGATGCTAAAAAGGCCAACATTAAACTCTTCTGACTCTTTTGCCTCTTAGGTTGGCATACCTGATTAGTACAGAGTGCATAACTGGATTACTTCGATGACACTAATGAGCAGACACAGGCATTTCCTCTCTGATGTTTGTGATTGATGTAAGGACACGCTCACCACATGCCCTCCCAGCATGCAACAGGGTGTGAAAGAAGCATTGACCTGGATCATTACTGCTCCCCCTGTAAAACTGATCAGAGCTTTGCACACACTTTTATAAAGGTGAAGAGTTTAAAGAAGGCGAGCCAAAAAAAAAAAAATCAAGTAGAGTATTTTCTACTGATTCTTATGTGTATTAAACGAGAGAAATAATCGTCCAGGATTGCAATCTCAGATTCTTGCCTACTCATACTTTTTTAGGATCCTAGCATGTGAGATACTTTCACACCTATCAAAAGGACTAGGCATTCTATTACCTTACAAAACAGTGTTTGTAGAACATCTTGAACTATTCTACACATTTCTCCCCATACAGAGTGTCTCCCTTTGTTCTTCCTCATACCTTATAAAAATACATATCACTATTTGTAGTATTCCGGATACACGGAAGCCCAAGACCTTGTTTACGTCTCTCTCTTTCAGTCTGAGCAGTGAGAATAATGTCAGTAGTACTGAGATAGTTCTATTTCATCCGTCATCCTTCCCTCTGATGGCTCACCGTAGAGACCACAATACATTTAAACACAAGCTTTAGCTGCTCAACAAGGCTACTTACCCCTGAGAGATGGGTACCATGGTGAAAAAAAGAACTTGCTGTCAAAAGCTTAATTCAAATTCGAGACCATGTTGTTTTTAGAGCCACTCTACATGAATCTGTATGAAGGTTGAAAGAAAAGCAATGTATCTGAACAGTATACCATAGTTGAAACAAGAAAACATCATCTGCAGGGTAAAAGGATACAGAGTGAAGGGGGAAAATGACCTTGAGAAAAACAACAACAGAATTGTCAAATTCAAATTGCACTTACCTTTAGTAACACTTTGTTATTGCATGTGAGTGGTAAATGTAAATGGTAAATGTACACTTATATAGCGCTTTTATCCAAAGCGCTTTACACTGTGTCTCATTCACCCATTCACACACACACACTCACACACCAATGGTAGCAGAGCTGCCATGCAAGGCGCTAGCTTGCCATCGGGAGCAACTTGGGGTTCAGTGTCTTGCCCAAGGACACTTTGGCATGTGGAGTCACCCGGGCCGGGAATCGAACCGCCCTCCCACCTGCGCCACAGCCGCCCCACTGCATAGTAAGCAGTGTTCAAGCATAAATTAATTGCTAAGAGTTGGTATTCACATATTTGGTTTTTGAGATCATCTATAAATTTAAAACCACCTGCCTAATATCATGTAGGTCCCCCTTGTGCCACCAAAACAGCTCTGACCCATCGAGGCATGGACTCTACAAGACCTCTGAAGATGTGCTGTGGTGTCTGGCACCAAGACGTTAGCAGCAGATCCTTTAAGTCCTGTAAGTTGTGTCGTGGGACTTCCATGGATCGTCCACGATTGTCCAGCACATCCCACAGACGCTCGATTGGATTGAGATCTGGGGGATTTGGAGGCCGATTCAATACCTTGAACTCTTTGTCATGTTCCTCAAACCATTCCTGAACAATTTTCATTGGATTATCCTGCTGAAAGACGCCATTGTCTATTTGGAATACTGTTCCCATGAAGGGATGTACTTGCTCCACAACAATGTTTAGGTAGGTGGTACAGTATGTGTCCAAATAACATCCACATGAAAGCCAGGACCCAAGAATTCCCAGCAGAATATTTGCCCAGAGCAGCACACTTCCTCCGCCAGCTTGCCATCTTACCACAGTGCACCCCAGTGCCATCTTTTCTATGATGGTCTATGTACATCTGCGCTTACCCCTATATTGCAATATCCTCATTGTATGTTTGGCAAACTCTTTCAATACAATGACTGTGGCTGCCTGTCCTCTCATTCTAATAAAATTGTCTTTGTGACATACTGAGAGATTACGCTACCCATGCTGATTTATGTAATTCCTGTAAGCAGTCATTTGTCACCGATCATGCAACTTGACATGATCATTAGTTATATAGAGGAGAAAACAATATAAGCATGCATTCAGCAAGTTTCCGAATGGGCCTTCTCCTATCATGACCTCCAGTATGATGAAGACACACTGCTGCTTGTGACAGCAGGTGTTAGTGTATACGATGGAAGAAAAATTCAATTTAGTTTCACGTTAATCACATCAAGTAAAATGACATCCTTTTGTATGACATCTCGATATATAGCAAAAATAAGAGAAATGGCCTTTCCATTCTAATACTTTCAGAGGGAACTGCATATATATATCACAGATCCATAAAGGATAGTTGTTATTTGATTTTTACCCCCATTTTTCATTTGGTTCTTTGTCAAGGGATAATCATGGAACAATTATTGACCCAAGTGTCACTTGGGAGATAATTGAACTTGAGATTGAAGTTAGCCTTCAAACTTTGTTTGATAATAAATCAACCTCTTAGTCAGTCCAGTCCAGCTTTACAGATGAGATTCCTTATGGATGTGCTGTGAAGGTTATGTAAATGGTAAAAAAATGGCACACGTATATAGCGCTTTGGATAAAGGTGTATTTACACTGTGTCTCATTCACACACCAGTGGTAGCAGAGCTGCCATGCAAGGCGCAAACTTGCCATCGGGAGCAACTTGTGGTTCAATGTCTTGCCCAAGGACACTTCAGTATGTGGAGTCTTGTGGGCTGGGAATCGAACTGCCAACCCTACGATTAGTGGACAACCCGCTCAACCACCCCACAGCCGTTATGTGACTTGGCAAAAGCAGTACTCAAAGTAACTAGATAATTACTGATTTAATCTTTTTTTTTATACTCTTCCTTATGGCATAGATAACATTTATGAGACTAACATTATTTTAATAATTTCCTGGAATATGATATAGATCAATAATTTGCAGTGAAAATATGGGGACCATACAGTGTGTCTCTAAACATCAGTCCAAATGATTTGACTCCCTTAAACAGGCCTTTGCATGGCACAATTACGTCACCAGCTCCTATTTCAAATATCTTGACATTTACATAGCTGTGTTGCCAGAATGAAACACATGATGTCATAGATTCATTTGCATATTCTTTGAATCCTCATGATCATTTGCATATCAAAATGCAGCATATGAATGAGGAAGATTTTTTTTTTCTTCTGAAAACTCTTAGAATAGAATAGAATAGAAAGAATAGAATAAAATAGAAATAGAATAGAATTGAATAGAGATTAATCAGAATAGAAAAGACTTTGGTTCTTCATATTAATACTTATATAACATATGTTCATACAATTATTGATTGAAGATAAACTGAAGCAGTGGTAGTGAGCATTAGAAATAGATATGAAGGAAAACTGTCGTGGACTGTGAACTTGTTTTTATTAATTGTAAATATATCCAAGAAGAAAGTTTAAAATAACGAGGTGCACATGTGCGACAAATAATTGTGAGTCATGATTTCTCGAAGGATTATCAAGTCAGGCACGACACACTGATCTTGAGTTGATCGAATTTGCTTTCTCAACTCATATCAACTCCAAGACAGTCACTAATATCTACTCAGCATGTTGCTAGACTTGTTGCTAGGCTCTTAAAAAAAAAACCCAAAAAAACCATCTCACTAATGGGGTGTAAAAAGTCACCAAATGTAGTGAGAAATTTGGAAAGTTGGCAACACTAGGTGTAGGCCAGCAATTAGTAATAAATTTGCAAACTGAAAACATTTAATGTGATTTTTTTTTCTCCAACTGTATAAGATTATGCAACAGTTAGTGGTGGTCCATTTGATTGGTTGAGTGGCATTCCAAGAATAAAGTTAAAAAAAAAAAAACAGTAAAAAATCCCAGTAAGGTTTTACTAAATATAAGCATATTTAGTATAACCTTACTGGGATGTTTTACTGTTTGTCTCACTCTGCTTGTCTCTGTTCACCATATACAACTCCACTTCCTAGTTCAAAACCGTTACTACAGCATGATCCATTTTTCATGAACACAACTTTTGACTTAAAATATGAATGCTCGTCACATGATGAAAAGGAAGAAGAGAAGTAAATTCCGCTGGAAATTACTAGTACCTTTTAACAGGAATGTACAATTCCATGTGAGCTAGCTAGCCAGCTAGCCAAAATGCTACGAAGTGAGTGCAGCTTCTTCTGAATCTATTTTCGCTAGCGGACCAAAAACTAACAAAACATTTGTCAGTTAGTCTATATTAATTTCTTGTTAATACAACTGTTGTATATATATATATATATTTAAAAAAAAATATCGCACTCGCAATCATGCGCTGTATATACAAGCGCAACGTTTTAACTGCGCTCTTGCTCATGTTATATTGCTTAAGTATTACAAAGTGGAAATTTTTTTTCACTTGCTAATTAAACCTAAATCTTCACTTAGAAAACTATGTCACGTATACTGTAGTTGACAGTTAAGAAGAAGCCTTCGTTGGCTGGTACCAATCATGCAATAGGGGAGAAGTACATTGGTGGTGGTAATGAAGGTAGTTGGGTAGGAAGTCTGTAATAATTGGGAAATCAAAGTGAAGCAGGATTGAAAATCCTGGGGGGGTGGACTCCAGATTTACTGCCACAGTCTTTCACACTTGTCAGTAAACACAACTGACTCAACTCAACCTCAGGTTTTCCTACATCAACAGAAAGGGCTGTTTATAACAAGACGATGCTCCCTGGTCAACCCAACATATATTATGTTTATTTGGTGGGCCAAGAGGGAGAGGAAGTTTGGTGAAAATGCATTTCCTGAAGTACATATTTCTGCCTAGCTCAGTGTTCTGTCAAATGGTAGAAAATTCTGATCACCCTGGCACTGACATCACATACTATCAATACTGGTAGAAGAAAAAAAACAAAACAGCGTTATGAAGCTAGTGATTAGCATTTAATATACATACCATACTATAGATTCACCAAGCATGCAATTAGTCCTCCAATGCTTTTTTTTTGTTTGTTTTTTTTAGCTTGAGCATGTTTTTTTCTTAGCGTTTTCTAAGAGACTTTGGCTTAATCTGTATTAATTAGTTGTAGACTGCATTTTCTGTGGGCTTGTTGATAAGTTACATTTAGTATTACATTTATCAGTATAATTGAGCCATATGCTTTGACAGAAATTGGCATGCATGTCCATCTGGTATGTAAAGAAAAATAAATAAATAAATAAAAAATAATATATATATATATATATATATATATATATATATATATATATATATATATATATATATATATATATATATATATATATATATGTATGTTTATGTTCTTTTTTCCCCCCAGGCACAGGAATCTCAACTCCTTGGGGGGAAAAAAACCAAAACAAGTCTACTGAATGCAACTAGCTCAATCAATGGCTCCCTGCTCTGTTACCGGCTCCTTGCCAATCACTAAAATAGCATGTGAGCATTTGGAGGCTGATATTTCTGCCACTATTCTTAGACCAGACCTTTCTCCTGACCTAAACAGAAACGAGAGCTGACGAATTAGCATCTATCCAACAAGATGTACATTGTCTTGAGATCAATATTGACTTTTCCTCAGCAGGGCAGCTTAAATGCATTTTCGTAGAAGACTGCCAGTCATATATGGATCGTTTAACACCAGTGGCACTCTGTCTTTCTTTTACCCACAAGCAACTACCAAACTGTATAATGTTTCCACTGGTAAGTGCACTATCTGCATTCTGAGAGGAACTGTGTTCTTGGTCTGAAGTATAACCGAGTTCATGTTGTTTCCCTGTTAGCGTTAGGGTTTTTTGTACATCCGGAAGTAGTGACTCATCAGTAATGTCGCAGCTCTTCTTTGCAGGGGATGTCTGATGTGTGAGAGTGGGCTGACTTTCAACAAGTTAGAGAGAAACTGTGTGGTAGTGAGAAGCGAAGCATTACTTCAAAGAAAATATTTCTAGAATACCTTCGACGTCGTCTTATCCTCAGAATTTGTTGTTTAAGGACTGCCAGACGAGGAACAAAGGAGAAGAAAATTTCCCCTATACGGATAAAAAAAAAAAAAAAAAATTCATATGCAGAAAGTGGTAGTTTATGTTGTTTTTTCTAATGAAAACTTGTTTCTCAACTCTGCTCATTAAAAAAAAAAAACGCCCCGCGTGTGAGCAGAGCGTCGTTGTGGCATCACTACAGTCTTCTCGCCTTCTTGCCGAAATCTCAGGAAATGAGTTATACAGATGACTTATCTAAAAGCACAGAAAAAAGCCTGTACGGCAAAAGTGCTATTATGCTGACTGTAGATCCATACCGCAAATTATATCTCTTTAATAAAACGATGATATTGAAGTCATCCAACAAATGTAATTGGCAGTGGTGTCATGGCACTGCTCCCAACTGCTCTGTAACGCACCCTTGGGATTGGGCCAGAACTAAGCCTTATTAACAGAAACATCCTACATTTGATGTGTTTTCTCGGTCGGAGTAAACAGATGCAATATACAGTACTTCCGTGAAATATTACTGCCTTCCATGCGCAGTCTCTCTTACCTTGGAGAGATTTTGGACACATATGCAGTTATTATGAGCTGGAGATCATTGTTATTACCGTGTGGCTGGTAATGTGTCACTTTTATTACGCTGATCACTACTTCATCACTTTTTTTTTTTTTTTGCGTTTTGAGCAACATTTCCTCTCCTTCCATTTTGTTTATGGAGAATTGAACTTTTCGTAAGCTAAATATGACTCCCAGGTTCTGGCCCATGTTGAGACCGCCTAGATCACCGTTCCTGTGAAGCTAACATCATCTGTCAGTGCTGTCTCTCTCTTTCTCGCGCCCTACCAGTCCCAAGTAGTACAGTATAACAATCAGTGGCCTCATTAGTGTCTCTCTGACATTTGGCTTGCATTTACAATGTGCAATTAAGTAAACTGTCTCCTTCTCAAACCACAGAGGGATGGATGCAGTGTGAAATTTTTTTTACCTAATACAGGTTTGCACTAATATGGCGTTAAATGCCACAAACTATAGTCGAATATCATATTTTTTCCCCCTGTTGTTTAGGAAGAGCCAAATCTTCAACTTCCTGTAGAAAAGCAGAATGTATCATTAACCAACTTTCTCTCATTAAAATGGCACGCATCTAATTAGATCTAAATCCAATAACTGGAAATCTAAGGCTATTAAAAAAAAATAAAAAAAAACTCTGAATTTATGATTAGCCAATTGGCATGCAAATGTCTTGTGACTCACTGCCAGTTTCTCAAAGGAAAAGCAGTGCTGCATATCTCTGGTGTATTACTGGAACTTTCTCATTTGATTATTCTGTGATTCATGGAGAGGAAAAGAAAAACACCTTATATGGAGAGTCCCAGGTTACACATGATTTAATTCATGAGAGGAACTATTTAACAAGAACGAGAGCTAATTAATCAAATCTGATGACATTGGAGTCATAGTGGGTCAGATTGAATGACACTATGTTATAGACTATCCAGTTTTGTTTTGTTTTTTAACTTTAAATCTCCTTGTTATTTGGGAATGCATTTAAATATATATATATATATATATATATATATATATATATATATATATATATATATATATATATATATATATATAAAATCTATTTCTACATAAACACAAACCCATTTCTAGTTGCAGGAAGTCTAATTCGATTATTTTGTATTTAAGATGAACAAGCACCACTCCATGGTGTGTTTGATTCTCTCAGAATGTTATTCGACTTGTCAGGGGTCTCAGTGGTTGGTGGTGCCAGTCATAAATAGTGACCTTTTCATGTAACTCTCAATATTTCCCTCATGCTTTTAGTTCTTTGTCTTGCCCAAGCCCTCTGAAAGGACATCCATTATTTATTTAACCATGACGGGGAGAATGCTTTATAAATTGGATTTCTCCGTCGTCTACGAGATGCGGGTTATAGATCAATCCCTCATTCAAACTGTGTTTCTTTCACTCCAACTCTGCTCAGTGTACATCGCCTAAAATCATGAGCGAATTTGCTGAATGTGGCCTTATTGGATAGATTAATTTAAACATAATCTCATCTTCACGGTTAGCCGTAGAAGCCGTAGAAGCCGTAGACATCAATCACGTCAGCTACAAACCTGTAAATATGTAAAGAATTATAGAGGGAGTAAAAATAGCTGTACATTTTTTCAGAGAAGCAACTGGTTTCACCACCTACAGCTTCAGATGCACTTTGGAGGGATGATGATGGAATTTTGCTGGAGACCACCAATTTCTTTGGACACCTACTGCAACTTTGACTAACTTTTCATTTATTAGTTTCTCAGTGGTTTGTGCTTGAGATTTATGCAAAAGAATTACAGCAGAGGTTGTCAAGGTTTTACAGTATATTTCTGTCTCACAATATGACAGGCGTGGAAATAGAAACCTAATAAGTAGAACATTGTGAACAAACATACAAGAGAGCCAGTAACAGTTTATTCTAACACGAATGCCATATGCCATAGCTAAGGACACACACACACACACACAAACACAGACACACACACACACACACACACACACACACACAGACAAAGAAATATGTAAATCGTTTCAATGATCCACAATGACTAAGAATGAGTCATGAGCTGGAGTGAAACATAACATAGTTGAGGTACATATATGTTCATTATTCTTCTCAGAATGTAAATGTGAAAACAAGACAGCAGTTTTAATTTTTAAAAAAAGAATTAAATAGGGAATTCTATATATTCTAAATTAATTAGAATACTACTTATTAATTAAAACAAATATTGGTTTTTTTTTAAATTGTTTGTACTTCTTTCACAACACAAAGTCTAGAAATCAAATGTTCATGAATCCAAAATATATATATATATATATATATATATATATATATTTAATGGCCACTGCAGTACATTTCAGTGTCGACCTACACTTAGACTATCTACAGGCTATGCTCTGGTTAAGATCCTTATTCTTTTTATTTTTATTTTTTAAATTGATGAAAACGGGATCAACTATGAGAGCGAATCTATTCTTAAATTGCAGCTGAAATGATGAAAAACAAGCAAAGGAGAAACAGCTGAGCTTTATGTCATATTTACTGTTGTCCTTACACGGCAAACGAGTGAATCCATTTCCCAGAACACACCGCAAACTACAAACATGGCCGACGACTACAACTCCCAAAAGTACAGACATGTTACCTTCTCCTGAGGACTAATCACTCACACACACACACACACAAACACACCTGTTTCAATCACACCACACTATATAAGAGTCTGTTCAGTCACTATGTCTTTGTGAAGTAATATGCTCAGTTGCTGTTGTTTTCCACGTCTTGCTATCGTGTTGTAATTCTGGTGGTGATTCTGTTTTTGTCCTCGACCTTGATTTCTGCCGTACTTGCTCTAGCCTGTTTATCTGCTCGCCTGACCTCTGCCTGTCTTTGTTGTTGTTTTTTGCCTTACCCCCTGGATTATATGCTTTCCACTAAAGCTCTAAACTGCAACTGCATCTGTCCTCACCCTCGTTACATGACAATTATTTTTAAATCCAAAGACTTTTCATTTGGAAATTAAAAACAAGTGAATGCAACATACACGGAGCAACATACCATCCTATTAAATGTAATTGTATTTCAATTATAGTTTAAAAAAAAAAATCCCCACAAAAAACAGTAAGAGTGAAGATTCTACCTCTCGATTAGTTTGATTCATCCTTTAGTAGATGTCAACTTAGACTCCATCGAGCAGCTTCAGAGGACATCTAATTAAGCCTGTGTGTATGAGAGAGCAACCAACATGGCACTTCTCTTAATCACACATAATACATTGACTGCTTGTTAGCTGACCACCTCATTATTCTCAGGCAACAACAATGTCTCAAGTACTCCTCTATAGACCTATATTCCCACACAGCATCATGGAAGCAGCTGAGCGAATTATCAAATGCGTCTATTGTAATTATACGTAATTGTATTACTGTAATTGTCATTTCTTTCTCTTTATTTTGCTACGTTAGAATGCAATAATAAATCATAAATATCCAATATATAAAGCACATATGTTTGTAATAAATAATCATTGGCAGCTTTATTAGGAACACCTGAATTATCCAATCAGCTAATTGTGGCAATGCATAAGACTTTCACATCAAATATCAGAATAGGGGCGATCTCAGTGACTTTGACTAAGGCATGGTTGTTGGTTTGAGTATTTCATGATCTGTTGATCTCCTGGTCTCTGGAGTTTACATAGAATGGTGCAGAAAACAAACAAACAAAAAAGCATCCAGTGAGCAGCAGTTCTGCAGGAAGAAAAATATTATTGGTGAGAGAGGTCATAGGAGAACAGCCATCTGGGTCGAGCTTCCAGGAATTCTATGGGAACTCTAATGTTGAGTCCACGTATACATCTAGGCTTTTATTATTATTTCCTGTGTAATAATAGTTCAGGGTTATTGTTATTATTATTTTTTATTAATATATCAATTTTCAGTGGGTTAAAAGTTTACATACACTTTAGTAATATTTGGTGGCATTGCCTTTGAATTGCTAGAACCAGTATCAAACGTTTGTGGTAGCCTTCCACAAGCATCTTGCTATAATTTGCCAGAATTTTTACTCATTTCTCCTGACAGAACTGGTGTAAATCAATCAGGCTTTTGGGCCTCTTTGCTCACACATGCTTTTTTAGTGCAGTGCACACATTTTCTGTAGGATTCAGGTTTCTGGGCTTGTGATGGCTAGGCCAATACTTTCACGTTGTTGCTATAGCCATTTTGTTTCAACCTTTGAGGTATGCTTAGGATCACTGGTCTTCTGGAAGACCCAGTTGAGGCCTGTTTAAATTTTGATGTTTGAAGCGCACCAATCCATTTTCAAGCCAACACCCCCACAGCACGATGGTACCACACGCATGCTTCACAGTTGGAATGGTGTTCTTCAGATTAAAAACCTCAGTCTGTCACGAGTCGTGACGTAACTGAAGTAGGACGGATGCAATCGCAGTTAGAACGAGACCTTTTATTTACAAAGAGGAGAGCAAACAAAAGAGAAACAAGAATCATGACTGGTAGCGGACAAACCAGTAACTAAACCAACTAACCTAAACATTATCTATGACATGGACCATGACTATGGCTGTGACTAGAAAACATGAAGCTATCTCTATAAACTATTCTAATCTATTCAACTGTATCTAACTAATTAACCGCGTTGTGTGTAGCATGGCTCACGGTATATATACACACCGGCATCATTAGCACCGCAACTGCTAACAGCTGCGGGCAATACAGAAACACACGTGACCTGACAACACATGACAAGACGGGGCGGAGACATGACGTCAACAACAACAACAACAACAACAAAAGACAAGTGGTGTCGAAATGTCACTGCTGTCAACATAGAAAAAGCAGGTGCTCGAGCAATAGCGCTAGAGCACTCTGCTACACGGGGGGAATCATGACACAGGCTATTTTCCTCCTTACATAATCCTGATCATTATTTATTGTTTCATTTGACAAGAGAACGCTGATCACCTGCAAAATTCAATCTGGCTTTTTTTTAAAAATGCTGGTTTTAAAGTAGGGGTTTTTTCCTAGCATGACTCTCCTTGTAGGACTCTCTTTATGGTGAATGTACTTACTTTGGTACCTGATGCCTCCAATTCCTTTATTAGTTCCTTTGTTGTTGTCTTGGAGTTCAGTTGAACCATTTGAAACAGAGTTTGTTCATCACTGGACATTTATTTATGTCATTTTCCTGAACGATGTACTGTTTGTAAAGTCCTAAAATGTTTATATTTGCATACGGTTATTTTTTTAAAGATGCTCATGATACCTTCATTTGTTTGGAAATTGATCCTAAGAAGCAAATGGACTTGTGGAGGTTCACAATTATTTTTTTTCTGAGGTCTTGGCTGAGTTGCTTGGAAATTCCCATGGTATAAAAGGAATAATAAATTAAAAAAAAAAATCACTGTCTCTAAATACATCCACAGGTGCACTCCTAATAAACTCCAAATGATGACAATTGACCAATCAAAAGCAAACGTCCTTACATGAATTTCTGGAATCTTCCAGACTGTTTAAGGAGACAGTCAAGTTGGTATGTGTAAATCAATTTACCTATCAAATTTGAGCAAAGTAGATGCTCTTTTTTATTTGCCAAATAAAATGTATAATAACACAAAATGTAACTGATATTGAATATTGTTAACTTAGGTGTATGTAAACTTTTGACAGGCAAGATTGTGAAAAAATGTGTAATAACTCCCGTCCTCTATAGCGCAGTTACTGTAGCTCAGCAGGGGAGGATGGGAGGGCTGCTGAGTGAGATTTATTGGTGTAGTCCACACGTGGGGTACTGCGTATTTGTTGCCCTATTCAGCTGCGTGCCCTGTTCAATTGGGAGGCACATAAAGAGAAGTAGGGGGCGAGACTTGTAGGTCGATGGGGGTGGGTAACATGGCTGTAAGATTGGGAAGGGTGGTGCTGCCCCTGCTTTAGAAAACAGGCCTCGCCTCATTAGGCTGTGTAAATGAAGGTTGCTCTCTGCTTGGGTCAGGAATCTGCACGACGAGAGTAGGCCACCGGGGAATTGGTGCATGCCTCCGTGAAGAATGACAATGAATAAGCCACAACTTCATGTAATTAATGCATTCACGTGCCAGTCAATTTTCCTGAATTAGTTCTGAGTTCCAGAGGAAATGGGGAGTGGGCTGAATTTTGATTAGCAGCCATTTGCTGATCCGTGACTAAGAGGGAATCGGCTCATATACTCCATGCCTGCATAGATCTGTATTGTATTTGACTAAACGTTGCCGGGGATATTAACCTGATGTAAGTTGTATATATGAATCTGCTATCATCAATCATTAAAATCTCAGCGTGCCCCTTTTAAATGATGTGGCCTGTTAATTAGTCTGAATGTTTACCAAAAGTGTCATAGACCTTTTTATCCTGACTTGGTCTTGTAAGAGAGCTGGGGTTTGATAGCTAATTACTGGCACATGAAACGGAACATGGGTGGCACTTTAACATACAAACAGCGGAGATGGAGCAGCAGGAGCCTTAGCCGAATTCCAGGCAGGTGAACAGCAACAGGAGGCCCAGTTTCCTTCACTGGCTTACAAAACTCCTCCATTAATCGCTCTCATCAGTCTGAAAGGAGTGCCATACAGTTCTCTGCCAAATCATCTAGATGTCAGCAGATAAAACTGACTTCTCAATGTGTTTTGGACCATAGTCAGGCCTTTTCTAAGTTTGAATAAATCATGTCTGCTTGGGTTTCATGGAGTTTGATCAACTGAAACAAATATATTATTATTTCTGCATATTACAATGCCACTATGCTTTACACTGTTGTTTAGAATACAGAGGAATGGGTTTATAAGTCTTTTAAAACTATGTCAGTCTTTCCACTAATCATACTGGGTGTAAAGCTCACATTTCTGACAATAGATCAATTGTATACATTTACCTTCTGTTTGTCTCTGTACTTTTTAAGGTGGAAAGTTATTTCCTTCTGCTTTTGCATTTTAAAGAATACATCAAGAGTGTGTATCTCAATCTGTATTAGATCATGAATTTTTCATCACCATGCTTTGAGACCCTAGGGAATTGAACAAAGCCAATGTGAGCTGGCATTATCATTTGTTTATTTATTCCTTTCTTCTTCCTCCCCTTTCCTCTCAGACTAATTTCTTCTTTCCTCATTCTCAGGGCACATGGAGATACCGACAGTTGCCACCACCACAGCTCCTGTAAATCCTGTAGATGGTAAATAAGGCTTTTGTGGATGTTGTAATTTAGTGTGAGGCAGGCTACTCTCATCAACTTCCACCACTTGGCATGCGCAGTTCTGGCTGACCTTGTCTTGGTACTGGTGACTAATATCTGAACTCAGTAAAAGGCTAAAAAAAAACTGGCATGGCTCCATCAGCTGAGCTCACCAACTCAGCGGTAGGCACTCACACTTTGCCAGTGGATGCTAGGCATGACTGGTGACAGGGAAACAATCCAACCAAGCCACGCCAACATGATATTCCCGATTTATAAGGCTCTTCAAGACTAGCAGCACATTTATCTTCATTTTCTTTTTCTTTTTCTAATAGCATTGAATTTTTATTAACACTCTGTGTCCTTGATTAAAATGTTTTGGACAGTGTATTCCAATTTAAAGACGCTATTCGTAGACTTGATTTTAGATGATTTGAGATATTTTAATAACGAATAAACAAATCTAAAGCAGCTTTCTGAATGATTGGCAGCTTTCATAGAACAGAACAAAAACGATGCATTAAATAAACCAAATTCTTTTTGCCTCACCATAGGCATTTTTTTAGGGGACAAATAGAGAAAAATAACACCTGATACCCACCGTATAATATGGCAGTAGATCATTGATGCTTTGGGGCTGTTTTGCATCTATTGCTCCATCTATTGCATTTATTTGCATCCTCTTGTGAAGACTGATGGGATCATGATTTCTGCTAATTTACAGGATATTACAGTTCAAAACCTGGTAGACTCTGCCAGTCAAGACTTGGCTATAGATGGATGATTCAAGATCATCACAGTAACCATATATTTTATTTGACCATATACAAAGCTTGGCAGATGTTATAAGTATGTATATAGTGCTTATACAGTCTATACATTTTCCTACAGATGCAAAAATATACAGCATGTATTCATTTTGTATTCATTTGATTAGACAGCTCTAGACAGTGTCCTATTCTCCCCATTTTCTCCTCATGGGAAGCCCATCAATGTCCTGTATGGCGTTACAACTATGATTAATGTTAAACTATTATTAAGATATTTTGGGAGTAGTTGTCTTGACTTGCACTAAGCCTAGTATAATTATACATTTACTCGGATCCAGGATACCTGAGCCAAAAATGATAACCCTTGCAAAGACCATTGGCAAGCAACGGCTCTGAATGTTGCTTCTGCTAAGTGTTACTGAGTTTTACATTTGGTTGTTCTGACTTCGAGGTTATCTAACTCTATTAGAAGCTTCCTGTATTCAGGCAAACAATAATTCCTCCGTGTTAAGTAATAAAACAATGTCCCTTTTGGGTGTGCCTTGGCATTAAGTCATATTAATTTGGTTTTAAACCTTGCCCTTAGCAAGAAAATCTTGACATGTCAATCCATTATTAGTGTAGTTGCTAGATGAGCTCAGGGAATCACTCGGCATCTATGTTTTCTCCCCCCCAAAGAACAGCATCAGTGCCAAGTCAGACAGATGTACATCTCTGCAGTTCCTCTCCCGTCCGTCCTTTATTGGCACCCAGTACTGCACTGGAAGTGGGCTTTAGCTGTGGCATGGCACTCCAGAAGAATGAGTCACACACTAGCCCTGCTACACACCAAAAGTCCCATGCTCCACTACAACAGTGAGCCCAATCCGCAAGGTGAATAGTTTGGACTCTGATGAAAAGAAACTGTTGTAAATGTTTTAATTACAAACAAGGGAGCTAGAAAAGCACTGATAGGAGGTGCTCGTTTGCCATCATCATCATCGTCCATCTGTGCTCTCAAGTAAGGACCAAGAATTTTGCAATTTGCACCGACGTTACCTTAAAAAAAAGAACTAACCCAGAGCATACTGACTGCATATTCTTTAATAATCATTCTAATGTGAGCCATTGGTTTTACATTTATTTGGAACTCATTAAGAAGAGAAGCATTAAAAAGAGTTGCTAAACTAGTACGGCATGCCAATCTGCTATCGGGTTTCTTGGTTTTTGTTTGTAAATGCTGAGTGGGTGTGTTATGGGATCATTATTGTGCAGCATTAACCCTCTATGGTCCCAGCTTATAATTCACTTAAAGCACCTTGCTCAGTAACTACTATGAAGTACTAAGTAACTACAGTAAGGAAATAGAAAGACCCTTGTGACTATGAGATTGAAGAAAGTACGTCTCTACGCCAGTTTAACTTTTAGATTTTAATATGATCGTGTTTGTGTGTATGTGTGTGTGTGTGTGTGTTTTTGGTAATACAGTAGTCTTGCTCATATCTCCTGGTTTTGGCAATCAGTATTTATCATATTTTAGCGTATGTATTGAAACTGTGCTTTTCTCGGGCATGAAAAATAAGCATATTTTAACACTCTGGAATGCTCCACCAAGTCTACAGCCCTGATGGTATCACCATGCTAAAATCAAATTGTTCCCATGGAAACAGGTTATTGCTACCTGAAACAAAGATGGTCTCCAAAGGCATATGTACTGACTTCAACAGGTTTCCTGCATCTTTGACTATCAAGAGCTCCCTGGAAAGAGAGGAGTAGAAGACAGATTAATGGAGTGATTTTGTCTAAAGTGAATATATGGGCTGTCCTCCCTGAGATTAGCTCTGCACTCAGTAGCTACTGAGGAGTATACAACCTTGTTTTTCACTGTCACAGCTTGCCTCCTGAGTTTATGCATATATATATATATATATATATACACATATATATATATATATATATATATATATATATATATATATATATATATATATATATATATATATATATATATATATCCATCCATCCATCCATCCTCTACCGCTTACTCCTTCTTCAGGGTCATGGGGAACCTGGAGCCAATCCCAGGAATCATCGGGCACAAGGTGGGGTACACCATCACGGCACAATCACATACACACAATCACTCACACCCATTCATACACTACGGACACTTTAGACACGCCTATATATATATATATATATATATATAGACTATTGTTTTGATGTTTTTTTCCCTCCAAATTGTGACTGGGAAGAACATATGTCTTCCTGATTTTCAGCTTTGGATAATGTTAATGAGTCACCTTGTTACAGACACATTAGTACACCTTGTTTGCAGGACAACAGGGATTGTATGTGATGTGCTGTTAATTCTCAAACTATGTTGCTAGGCACCCACTTGCAGCAAGTCCAGAAAATTACATCCAGTAAGCTATGAGGGAATTTGTCAAAGGTCTGCTGAGATACCATGTTATAGGCTGTTGCTAATCCTCGAGTCATGGTAAGCAACCTTACATGTTTTGTTAACCTAGAATTAACCAATTGCGACACCAGAGTCACACTTCCCAATACAATATACAGTGAACAGTCTGTCTAATGTAAAGAGGGTATAATCATTTGCTGCATCTATGCCCCTATTAATCATAGACTATCACCTGTCCTTTTCTTACATTAACAAGGCCCGACCCTCAGGATATATCCACCCCATAACATTTCCTGTAGCAAGTCCATGCATCAACTTTAGCAGGCTCAATACAGTCACTGTCAAGTATAGACATCCCTTTCTCCTAGTTTCAATGGCCTTAGAGAGGTTTAAGGTTTAAGGTAACTGGTTCCAGGTTTAAGGTAACTGGTTCCAGGTTTAAGGTAACTGGTTCCAGTTTAAGTTAACTAGTTCCAGGGATTAAGAATATCTGGTGATGCCTTGCGGATTGTTCAGTGCCTCTTTCATCCTCCAGGCCTTTGTAACTGAGGCACGCTGTTTGTGATAATTATATAGATGATATTCTTTCACTTTAAATCTCAAGCATGTTGAATCAACCCAATTGTTTAAAGCCCCACCAAGCTTGCTGGGTGCCATTCTTTGCCTGGTTCTGCTTTACCCTTAACTACAGTGAACACACCTGGGAAGACCTTCAATGCACTGTCCATTGCCAGAAGATCAATGTGGACAGGTATCATAAACCGCACCCACAGCTGGATAATCAGAAGACTTCCAACGTTGGCTTCCATTGGAAAGGCTGAGTCCCAGACTTACTGGATCTTTAAGTCTGAAGCTACTAGGACAGTTCAAAATCTCACCAATTTTCCTGCGTATATCTGTTCACCATTCTTCTAATCAGGAAAACCCCACTGATGCAAAATGGCACATGCAAGCCTTTGTCAAAGGACTCCCAATTGATTATTTATGATGGGTGCATTGATGCCCAGATGGGATGTCCAGTATTGGGTGTTTTCTGACCACATGGAAAGTATTCCACACATTCACACTCTTGCCCTCTCATAAAGGCCAGTGACATTTTTCTGTTTGTGTCCAGTTTGAAAAAGGTCATGCAGAAAACTGATGCTATCCTTGAAACGGGAAATGTGAATAACAATCTCACGTAGACAGTATGACATTACACCAGATCAATGCAACATCATGTTAGTGACCTTTATCATTGCGATGTGCATTGTCAAACCTATTGAGAGTACAAAAGGTGCAACTGTACTACTCATTTCAAGTAGCTAAACTCTGCCAGTGGGAAGACATACTGTCTCCTTGTGTGGTGAGCAAAGCCTCCCCAGGGAATAATGCACTAGGAAAGAACTGTCATATTTCACATGCTTTGAAGATGGCTGCAGTATCAGCCCATACGTGTGTGTGTGTGTGTGTGTGTGTGTTTAAAGCTTTCTTTGGAAAGTACTTATTTTAAGCCCTCATGCATTTTATAGAGCCATCATCCCAACCCTTCTTCCATCTCTGCATAACCTCACCATCAAAGCAGTGATTTATCAAGAACACTGGGTGCTAGGGCCATTATCAATTAATGTGGCCTTTGGACAAGTGACAAGACAGGCTCTGCTCGCCGGCTTGATGATGAAGGAATAGCAGCATTAGCTACACCTTCTTAGTTTCCATGAAAAATATATTTGAAATATAAATACGTTGATTTTATATATATATATATATATATATATATATATATATATATATATATATATATATATATATATATATATTATATATATATATATTTTTATATGTATTCCCAATATTTAAGAAAAGTAACTTATAAAAATGTAATTTACTAACCAACTAATTAAATAAATAAATAGAGCAAACCAAACAGTACAAATGGAAGACACGATGAAGGCTGTGATCATACTTAATGGCGAAGGGAAAACATAGTCCCTTGGGACCCATGATGTAGCTCTGACTAGAGATTTTGCACACAAGAATATATGCATCAGTTCCTGGAGTCTGGGAACATAAGTCTCTGTTCAGATAAGTCACATCCTGATGTATGTTAAGGTGTCACTATGTATTGATATTCTCTTCCAAGCAGAGGTTTGAACATAAAGACAGTTATCTGTGGCACTGAGAGCCTGGCTAAAAACAGCTCTCTAGCTAAATAATTGATGCAACCAGCAACTGTAAGTAGTTACAGAGTGAGTGCTGATGGATGTGTACACTTTCTCCTCAAAAAGAAGCAAGGTGAGGGCCACAAGGTTGCCTCTCAACAGGTTCCTCTCATGAGGATTTTTTTATTTTTTTAGTTGTGTTCCGCTGCAGGACTTGAAAATGAAATAAGACACAAGATCACACTTGCCAGCAGGTGATGTGATGAAAATCCAGTTTTCAACTTAGGTCTTATCAAATGTTTGTAAAGATCACCTCTTTTGAAGTGCGTGTAAAATGTCTGAGGCTTGTCATGTAATTCTCCATGACACCAGCTGAGATTAAAGCAGGCCTATGAGCTGTATATCCTGACTGTTGTAAGAAAAGAAAAAAAAAACACATCATTCATTTTTAACCGCTTTTATGTTTGTTTATAGTAACTGATTTTATTTTTCTGTCTCAACTTTTGACATGCCTATGAGCTGAGAACTAAAGTCAAGTGTGTTGTATCTGTCAAAAGCATAGACGAGATAAAGCAGAATATGTTTCAAGAACACAGGGTAGCATTGTAGCCATCGCACAGCTTCAGGGTTCTTAGTTTGATCCTGAGCTTGGGTTACTGTCTGTACATTAAGTAGCCCTCTCATATAGCGCTAATATTGTAGGTATGATGACCATGGTATAACAAGGTATTATAACTATTATATTTCAGTCATGCTGTGAGGAGACTGGAGGAATGTTGCATATTTCCTATGTGATAAGCGTCACAAAACAAGTTTCAGAAACCGCCTCATTTGTTTTCACTTTTACTTACTACTATAAGAAATAACAACAAAGTATTCTACAACATGGGCACTCCAAATCTGAGAGGTATCGAATCTTTTTTCCTGCTGGATCTGGGACTT
Source organism: Ameiurus melas (assembly GCA_012411365.1). Classification (NCBI taxonomy): domain Eukaryota; kingdom Metazoa; phylum Chordata; class Actinopteri; order Siluriformes; family Ictaluridae; genus Ameiurus; species Ameiurus melas. Next base: position 32,544,713 of record CM022756.1, on the reverse strand, counting down.
CAGAAGCTTCCTAGCATGAACCTTCACACTGAGCTACTACAATTATGTGGAGGCTTTGCGAGACTCATCATCATTACCTTCCCTGATGAACAAAAGGTTTCATCAGTCATGGGCTACTGTCACTTGGCTGACTGCAGTGGGACATCAGCGAAAAAAAAAAAAAAAAAAAAAAAAAGAAAAAAAAAAAAAGGAAGAAGAAAAAAAAAAAAAAAATAAAAATAAAAAAAATATATAAAAGAAAAAATTGAGGGAGGAGGGGGGGGAAGAGGGAAGAAAAAAAAAATAAAAATAAATATTTTTTTTGTTTATTGTTTAAAAAAAAAAAAAAAAAAAATTAGAAAGGGAGGGGTGTATGCAAAAAAAAAAAAAAAAAAAAAAAAAAATGGTAAAGTTTTTTGGGGGTTAACTGTATTCAGATGACATAATGCCCACATTAGCGAAGCTGCATCTGCACTGATGGCCCTAATTGCCTGAAAAGATTTAGCTGCTGAGATTTTGGATAAGCCTTATTGAGAAACACCAAATCAATGTTTAGAGATGTAATAATCTAATCTGTTTGGTTTTCCACAGCAAACACAAGCTTGGTTCCCTGAGACTGGACTGACAACAGCAGATTGCAAATGATACTAATTTCTTTACGATATGACACAAGTGTACATGTAGATGATGCACTTTCATTTTCAGCTCTGTGGAATATCCGCAACTCATTTTGCGTTATATTATTGTGGGCTAATACATATTTTATGAGGTGGGTTATTAAGAGCACTTCACTGGCACTTTATATTGACACTGATCATTTCCTATGTGCATTTGGCTGTACTTATTAGTCAGTGTTTCATTGCTGTTTTGTACTGAACGAAAATGTTAGACGAAAACAATAATATACCATAGGCATTCAGCACTAACATTTGAAGCTAAAAAATACTTTCAAATACTTCTGAAAATACTTTTAAAAGAATGTCTGTCCATTATGCCCTTTCATGGAGTGGGGTCCCATCAAGTGAGCATTCCTGCTTCAGGCCAAGTGTTCCTGGGATTGACTCTGGATCAACCATGACTCTGACCAGGATAAAGTGGTTACTGAATGAATGAATGAACACTGAAGCCTCTTTTGGTTGATTATGAGTTACAACCCCAATTAAAAAGAACAACGTGGGACAGTATGGAAAATGTTAATAAGAACAAAGAGGAGTGATTAGTAAGTGTACTTTGACTTGTATTTAAGGTATTTGATGTTTTACATACTTGACTGCATAGTTTTTTGAAGATAAAGGTTTATTTTGAAATTGATGCATAAAATTGATGCAAAAAGGTCTAGTCTTTCAAGAGCAAGAATGGGTCGAGGCTCACCGATCTGCAAATGTTCTTCAGTGAATAATCCAACACATTGAGAACAACATTCCCCAAAGACAAATCGGTAGGATGTTGGGCATTTCACCTTCTAGAGTGCACAATATAAATAAAAGATTCAAGGAATCTGGACAAATCGGTGCGTATAGGGCGAGGCAGAAAACCACTTCTGAATGCGCGTGATCTCCGATCCCTCAGACGTCACTGTCTTAAAAACCATCATGATTCTGTAATGGAGATCCTGACATGGGCTCGGGAATGCTTTGGTAAACCTTTGTCAGCCAACACCATTCGCCGCTGCATCCACAGATACAGGTTAAGGCTTTACTATGCAAAGCAGAAGCCGTACATCAACACTATCCAGAAGCTCCGCCCACTTCTCTGGGCTCTGTCTCATCTGAGTTGGACAGTAGCACAGTGGAATCGTGTTTTGTGGTCCAACGAGTCGACATTTCAAATAGTTTTTGGACAAAACAGCCGTCGTGTTCTCCAGGCCAAAGAGGACCATCCAAGCTGTTATCAGCGCCGGGTCCAAAAGCCAGCGTCTGTCATGGTATGTGGGCGTGTCAGTGCACATGGCATGGGTAACCTGCACACCTGTGAGGGCATCATTAAGGCAGAAAGATATGTACACATTGTGGAGCAACATACGCTGCCATCCAGAGCAGGACAACACTGAACCACATTCTGCCCGGATTACAAGCGCATGGTTGCGTAAACAGAGATTGCGGGTGCTAGCATGGCCTGCTAAGGTCCTGACCAGTCTCCCATTGAGAATGTGTGGCGCATTATGAAGCGCAAAATAAGGCAATTAAGGTCTCATACATTTACTCAGCTGAAGAAATACATAATGGATGAATGGGTGATAGTTCCGCTTGCAAACTTAACCAACTGGTGTCTTCACTCAGCGTCCAAGCACTTAATAAGTGTTATTAAAAGAAAAGGTGATGTTACACAGTGGTAAACAGTCGACTCTCCCAACTTTTCTGGAGTGTGTTGCAGTCATCAGATTTGAAATGAGTGTATATTTTCAAATATGAATTAAATTCACAAACTAAAACATCAAATAATGTGTTAATAATGTGTTTTCAATATAGTAATGCATGAAGTGAATATTCAAATGACGCTTTTGGTTTCTTTTTATGCATTTTCCATACTGTCCCAACTTTTTCAGAATTGGGGTTCTATTTAAGGCTTGCATGGCTGTGGATTGTGTACACTTATATTCAATTCTCTGCATTTACTACATCATTAAAACATCTACATAAAATATAACGACAGAAAATGAAATCATAATTATATTCGCTGTACAATTCAGTCAGCGCTACAAATTGATACATAAACTCTGTAAATAAAATCTATTCCTGTGTTTTAATGTAAATATCACTGTGTTCGGTATGTAAATGGACTGAGAGGAGCTAATTTGACTATATTTGAACCATACCTCTTGATAGTGTATTAGTTTTATTTTCATTTCCACCCCTCTACGTCACATTACCAATTTTACTACATGTATTTCGCCTTGGACTATATTCACTTAAACAGAGCCAAAGGTATTGTATTAATTAATTTTAGAGGCAGGTAAATGAGAAATTGAGCTCATGTCAATGTCATTGATTATTAATGAAACTATATGACAAACGCATAATTTATTACTTGCTTTTGAAGTTGTGTATTTATTCAATAATCAGTGCAATTCATCTTAATTCTCTAGTTCCTTTTTGCCACTTTTAGTTATATTTATATTTTGTCCTGATGGACAACACATCCCTCATCGCATCTAACGCTTTTTGCTCTAACACTGTCAAGCAATTTGACACTGCTGATGAGTGAATTACATCTTAGCCTGGAGGTGTGTAATCTAATACCGGAATTGGGACCCGTAAACTCCATATGTCGTGTTCCCATTGGTGAGGCACATTTTGAAATGAATCAAAGCAGCAAATCACACTCCCATCCAGCATCACTATATCTACTGTAATGTAGAAGGAGGAGTGTTCGTAATCATGTCTTTTCACAGTGCACCGGAACATACGCACATACACACGTGCATTTTAAGCACTGTGAGTTGCTGTAATGAATTATTTAGTAGGGCAATAATGTGAGAGGTCTGTATGGAGGCTGCTGGCGTATTGAGGAGTAACGATGCCTCTAGGTGAACAATTTTGTGTGAAGCATCACATATGTATGACACAACCAGCAGTGAAATCTCCGGCTCCACCACCATGATGTTTACTGCATAGTATACATCTGATAGTATATAACGCCATGTTGTTGTATTATTTTATTTTTTTTATTGAATTAATTTTTTTTCCAGGATTCACTTGAAATAATTATTATACCTTCCTTCTATACACTACATTTCATACTAGCAAGTGCTGTTTAAAAATGTAACATATGTTTTCTCAGAGCTAACTTTATTTGAAGGAGGTAATAAAAGAGAAAACAACTAAGATTTTGGACTTAAATCTGAAATATCAGGGGACTCAGAAATCTAATTTGCTGCACACAAAACATACAAGGAGAAACAGTAGCACGTGTGAACATTATCACTGAGCAACATTATTTGTCCTGTGCACTTCTTTGTTCTTTGTCTTAATCTCTCTACTCGTCTATTTACTTACAGTGTCTCACAAAAGTGAGTACACCCCTCACATTTTTGGAAATATTTGATGATATCTTTTCACGTGACAACACTGAAGAAATGACACTTTGCTACAATGTAAAGTAGTGAGTGTACAGCTTGTGTAACAGTGTAAATTTACTGTCCCCTCAAAATAACTCAACACACAGACATTAATGTCTAAACCGCTGGCAACAAAAGTGAGTACACCCCTAAGTGAAAATGTTCAAATTGGGCCCAAAATGTCAATATTTTGTGTGGCTACCATTATTTTCCAGCACTGCCTTAACCCTCTTGCTGATGGAGTTCACCAGAGCTTCACAGGTTTCCACTGGAGTCCTCTTCCTCTCCTCCATGATGAGATCACAGAGCTGGTGGATGTTAGAGACCTTGTGCTCCTTCACCTTCCATTTGAGGATGCCTCACAGATGCTCAATAGGGTTTAGGTCTGGAGACATGCTTGGCCAGTCCATCACCTTCACCCTCAGCTTCTTTAGCAAGGCAGTAGTCGTTTTGGAGGTGTGCTTGGGGTCATTATCATGATGGAATACTGCATACTGATCATGCTCTGCTTCAGTATGCCACAGTACATGTTGGCATTCATGGTTCCCTCAATGAACTGTAGCTCCCCAGTGCCGGCAGCAGTCATGCAGCCCCAGACCATGACACTCCCACCACCATGCTTGACTGTAGGCAAGACACACTTGTCTTTGTACTCCTCACCTGGTTGCTGCCACAGACACTTGACACCATCTGAACCAAATAAGTTTATCTTGGTCTCATCAGACCCCAGGACATGATTCCAGTAATCCATGTCCTAAGTCTGCTTGTCTTCGGCAAACTGTTTGCGAGCTTTCTTGTGCATCATCTTTAGAAGAGGCTTCCTTCTGGGATGACAGCCATGCAGACCAATTTGATGCCGTGTGCGGCGTATGGTCTGAGCACTGAAATGAACACAAACTGTTCTCTATAATGCGTTAGTTAGGGTGACCATACGTCTTCTTTTTCCTCAGACATGTCATCTTTATCGGATCTTAAAAAAGCGTCCGGTCAGGATTTCCAAATTTGAGAAAATTTCCAGGATTCGGTTTTAGTTTCATTATGATGTGTTTATGGTCTAATACTGCCTCATGTTTGCACGTGTTTGCATTGCTTTAACCCCTCTCTGTAAATCCTGCCTTCTCGCACAACGCTTGGAGGATTATAAAAAGCTTGCAGGAACTATTGGCCAAATTCCTCCTTCTCAACCATTAGCCTACTCTCAGTGATACGCAAAGGTGAAGCATTGTTGTGTACCGCATCAAAAAGTTGCTTTTGTTTTAACCCTAACCCTAACCCTTGCATATTGTGACACTTTGATAACGTTACTGATGACATTGTTTATTCTGTAACTGTAACGGAATACATTTTTAAAGTAACCCTCCCCACCCTAGTCATTCATCATGTTTAGGAAGCTGATTATTAATTATAGATCAAATGTCATTTTATCTGTAGACCTATTGGATTGGGTATTAGATCAGTTAGATGTCAGAGTAGCATGCTTAAACACACCTCTTAATAAAACTCCGCCCTTTTACATATCTGCATCACTTTACCACCTAGGTCGATGGTCATGAAGATGCCAAAAATATATATTACATCACTCTTATGCATTGTTTTGCATGCAGGCTTGAATGTAGAGCATTTGAATGCCCTTAACTACCCTCTGCTTGTCTACATGTCTGAATCACATATGTCCAACCCTACACATACACATATGGCTGATCTCCCATGGAAGAATGGAATATATACGCACATAATGTCCTCAACTCTGTGTCATGGTGGCCTGTGACAGCACTGTGTGTGTTTGTCTGGGGGGGACTTTGCGGTAAACTTAGTCAATCCTGCTTGATGTGACACTTCTGCCTCCCACATTTTTTTTCACACACATGCATTATTCATTTCTTTTCCTATGATGAGGAAGAAGGCGAGTGAGGTGTGTGTAATTCACCCTGTTATGGGTGAAAATGTATTCTTCTTATCAGTGCCTTTCAATTAAATGTTCAAATTATAGCACAATAATGTGAATAAACTGCATTTCAAACAAAAGCCAAGACATAGAAAAGATAAAATAACAAAAGAAAGGCAGCAGGATGTTTTAATATACTGCACAAACATGATGTTTTCCAGCTGCTGCAACAAGACTCTCAGAACGTTTGATTGTGCTCTGAAAACAATGTTTTAAACAACAGTGACAGGTAAGGCAGTAAAATCTTCTAAATGAAAGGAAATACTGGTAGCTCTGGATCATGAAGGCAGACAGATGGACACATGCAGGTTTTTGGTTTTATTTAGAAATGATCAGAAATCAGTATTTGTATAAACTAGAACTCAGCTGCTTTATTTGATCCTGACTTGACAGGCCAAATCAAAGCAACTGCCCTACTTGCCTCTACACTTGTAACCCAAGTCAGTAACCCGATGGTCAAGTAATTTCTGATTCATTCAGAGGATTCTGTTCGTTAAATGTTCATACTGTAGGTTATGTAAACATTTTATTACTCATTAAGTATGATGCAGGAAAATGTAGTGAAGACACTAGCGATTCTGACTCCAAAATGGTGACTCCTACTTTTTAAGGCAATGGTGCAATATTTTTTCTCCCATCCATCCATCCATCCATTTTCTATACCGCTTTATCCTTTTCAGAGTCACGGGGAACCTGGAGCGTATCCCAGGGAGCATCGGGCACAAGGCGGGGTACACCCTGGACAGGGTGCCAATCTATCACAGGGCACAATCACATACACACTCACACAGCCATTCATACACTACGGACACTTTAGACACGCCAATCAGCCTACCATGCATGTGTTTGGACTGGTGGAGGAAACCGGGGTTGTGGCGCAGGTGGTAGAGTGGGTTGTCCACTAATCGTAGGGTTTGATGACTCCAGAGGCCGAAGTGTCCTTGGGCGAGACACTGAACCCCAAGTTGCTCCCGATGGCAAGTTAGCACCTTGCATGGCAGCTCTGCTACCATTGGTGTTTGAGTGTGTGTGTGAATGGGTGAATGAGACACAGTGTAAAAGCGCTTTGGATAAAAGCGCTATATAAGTGCACATTTACCCAGAGGAAACCCCCGCAGCACAGGGAGAACATGCAAACTCCACACACAAAGGGCCATGGCGGGCAATATTTTTTCTGTGTTTTAATAAATAACAGAATTGTTAGAAACCATAAAGGTGAGTCTGTTTAAATGAACAAGATAAAGCAGTTTGAGTGTCATAAAACTGTGGAAACTTCAGGCACCATCTTGTCATAAGGGGGGGGGATTCCATTTTTGACCAGACTATCACTTTATGGAAGGCAGTCCACATTTGTGTGATCCATTGTTTATTCAGTGTGATTGAGCTGGTAAGGAAGAGCTCTCATTGCTCCTCTTGTGTACCTCATGTTTAGGGCAGTTGTTCTGAGCCAATCAACCTGAGAGTTCACGCCTCAAATTTCATAATCCCACTTTTTGCATGTGCAGACACGTCCACTGCCCACGAGAACACCCATCTCAAAGAAATTAATCCATTGATCCTTTTCCTCCATGTCAGTCATGGCACAATTTAGAATAAGATTTATGGGATCAGTGCTATGTTTGATGCTCGAAATCAATAACTGAAAAGTGAAAATGACTTCTTTTTTTTTGTTTTTCTCAAATAAGCCAAAGCAAGTGCCTTTGATCAAGGGTACATGATGATGGGGATTAAAGATTAAAGGAAATATTTATCAAATAAAAATGGCAAAATATTTGTAAGGAGGTGTGATCTTGAAATAGACAAAGGAAAAGCAATGTAGACAAGATGTGCAAAAAATTTGGTGACGATTTTGTTGGTTGAACTCAAATTATTACTAGTTCACTTCTTACGAGTGAGATGTCACATCTGAATTTGAGATCTTTGGCATCATCATCATGAGGAAAGTAAACACATATATACAGTACATTGTCATTGATATGCATGGAAAGATGCACCTACTTAAACAAGACACTTCCATTTAAACCTGGAAAAATGAGATGATAGAGAAAGAAAAGAAAAAGGACTAATGCGATTGTGCATAAATGAGGAGATAGCAAGCATTTAAATGAAGATCTAACAGGAGTCTAGTATATTGACAATGTACTGTATTGTTGCATGAATAATCCTAGTTGTAATGATCGTTAATCATTACAATTTTGGTTTAATTTAACAATGTGGCTTCATTCAGCAGCTTATAAAATAGCATCCTATTATTTTGCATTTTATTTATCATGTGGGAGCACGGTGGCTTAGTGGTTAGCACGTTTTCCTCACACCTCACACCTCCAGGGTCCGGGGTTCGATTTCCACCGACGCCACGTGTGTGTGGAGTTTGCATGTTCTCCCCGTGCTGCGGGGGTTTCCTCCGGGTACTCTGGTTTCCTCCCCCAGTCCAAAGACATGCATGGTAGGCTGATTGGCGTGTCTAAAGTGTCCGTAGTGTATGAATGGGTGTGTGAGTGTGTATGTGATTGTGCCCTGTGATAGACTGGCACGCTGTCCAGGGTGTACCCCGCCTCGTGCGCCATGATACCTGGCTAGGCTCCAGGTTCCCCCGCGACCCTGAAAAGGATAAGCGGTATAGAAGATGGATGGATTTATCATGTGAAACAACTGCTATCGTCCGTACGACGTAATGAAGCCGTGGACACTAAATCAATGTTATGAAATCATACTGGATATGGGATGTAGGATGTATTATCACACTTTTAAATTGATACTGTTCCGCTATGTGTACATCTTAAAATAATGTTGTTTATAATTATGTCCACGATAGAATTTAAATGGATAATTCTGCTTATTCTTAAACTATGTAGTAGTAGTAGTGGTAGTAGTGCAGTCTATCTATCTATGTATACACAGCTATTTGTTTATATTCTTTATATTCATTACATCTTTATCGTAGCGATTTCACTCTTATTTCTTTTATTTCTGTGCTGTTGTGTTATTTGAAATTGTTTTTACGCTGTAACGCATTTCCCATCTGGAATCGCTGACATGATAACATGATATCTCATTTTTGTCACATCACTTCCCTTCTTTTAAAAGAATACTCTAGCATTTTTCAAACTGCAATAAGCTCTAGCTACGATATCTGTTGTATGTGTTTGATTATCACTGACAAGGATATTTTCCTGTGTTAAGAAAAGAGGATAAAGTCGGTTTAAATGAAACACATGTAAAAAAAAAAAAAAAGAAAGAAAGGAAATCTTTGAGTAGTAGTTGTGGCAGTCAATAACCATTAATGCCAAATTTATTTATTTTTTTCAGTATTTCTGTGGAATATTTTCTGTAGAAATTTTTTTGTGTTATTATTTTAGACACATTATATTTGTGTATAATGATCATGATCATGAATCATCAAATTGAATGAATTCTTCAGTAAATGTAAATGGTAAAGAAAGCTGTAAATTTGTATAATTTGTCCTTTTGGAACTAGTATTGTTTGTGGAAAGAATTTGAGGTTATATATTTTATTTTTGGTCAAATGTTAAATAGTGTCATCATTATGCAGATTCCCTGGTGGACTAGTGGCTAGTATGCAGCGCTCTTACCACGACAGCCTGGGTTTGATTCCTGGTCAGGGAACCAACCCCAGCCACTGGAGGATTGCACAAGCCAGTGCACTCTCAGTGCTAGTTCCAAGTCCTGGAAAATGGGGAGGGTTGCATCAGGAAGGGCATCCAGCATAATCAAAATATGCACACGGGTGATCTGCTGTGGAAATCCCAAACAGGAGCTGAAAGAAGGGGGGAAAATCACATATTTATACACGCTGGCCATACAGTCGACAAAACTGACAATAATCTCCAGTGGTAGGACCATATCATTGTTTTGCAAGTCACAAATAAACCTTTAACTTTTGCCACTCAAGTCCCAAGTTAAAAGTAACTTATCTAAGGGATAATCCATGGCTAGGTGTGCATTGCATGAATTTAATGCATGATATGGAGGCAATTAAAATCCGTGAACTGCATTAAAATTCAGTAACGCACACCTAGCCGTAGATTATCCCACTCATACCATGGTCACTTGCCAGCACTGACAAGGTAAAGCTGTTGTTGATGTTTGGGGTGCAAAATTTGACTGAAAGAATAAAAATGATGGTTAGTATTCGTAGTTATTTTATATACGGGTCGTTAGAGCTAGAATTCTGCCTGCTGTAAATCATACACAGACATAAAGTAATGCGATAAGATTACAATTATTTGAATGAGTTAATAATTAATTGTTATGAGAGAGAGAAAGAGAGAGAGAAAGAGAGAGAGAGAGAGAGAGAGAGATTGTGTGTGTGAATTACCTGCGTCTGTGCCGCACGTCTCTACTAATAATGAAGCTGTAAGTTTAACTATTGTTTAGAGTTGTAACTGTATGTTACTAAGGTTACACCTGTTAATTCAGAACGGTGATGAAACTGAATGAAACTATCTGTGCATTATACGGTTTGAACGTACACCTTCCAGCCAATCAGAATTGAATATTTAGACAGACGTTTGAATAAACGTCCTTAACTTTTAATTGAAGTTTCAAGTCCTAAACAAGGCATAATGTGCTCTTTGAAAATTTAAATCCAAGGAAATAATAATTATAGCAATTTTACACAAACCATGCAGGCTAGACACGCTTTATAGCTCAATGATAACATATGGGTATTTTTAAAAACGCATAACTATGACTATAAATGCTGAATATTTCAGTTCAGTTTCACATGAGTGGAGATGTAGACTCTTTTCACTAAGGGTACCCATCTATTTCAGTTCAATTTGGCTTTGCTTTGGGATTTGCTTTTACATCTGATATTATTGAACCACAATTCTACCTGTTGCAACCCCTTTTACATTAATCTTTGCATTAATGTTTATATTAAACATTAATCTTTGAATTGGAATCTTTGAAAGCTACTATGGGCGGCTGTGGATCAGGAGGTAGAGCGGGTTGTCTACTAGTCGTAGGGTTGGTGGTTCGATTCCTGGCCCACGTGACTCCACATGCTGAAGTGTCCTTGGGAAAGACACTGAACCAAGTTGCTCCTCATGGCAAGTTAGCACCTTGCATGGCAACTCTGCTACCACTGGTGTCTGTGTGTGTGTGTGTGTGTGTGTGTGTGTGTGTGTGTGTGTGTGTGTGTGTGAATGGGTCAGTGAGACACAGTGTAAAGCGGTTTGGATTAAAGCGTTATATAAGTGCACTATTTACCATTTACTATCTTCTGGAGCATGGATACCGAAAAAGGTCCTCTGTCATCAGGAATGTGTGGTCTTTCATATTTGCCATGCAAGCTGATTGGCTGGTCGAATGGTGAACTTGGAAAGCAAGATTGATACTGATTAGCTGAAAATGAATAGTTTGTTGGGAAAATGAATAGTTGATTCACTGCACACTTTTAAATGGATCATTTTAATCTTCGGTTTTCAAAACGTATCAAGTCTTTCCATGTCCAAGTCCAAGTGAAGCCCCGGGTCATTAATGTCAAAGTCCAAATCGAGATGCAAGACTTCTTAGATTATGTCACGTCAAGTTGAAAGTCAGTAAATTTGTGACTCGAGTCCAAGTCATGTGACTCAAGTCCACAGCACTAATAATCACTACCACTTGCCCTGTAATAGACTGGCATTCTGTCCAGGGTGTATTCTTACTTCATTCTTACACCCAGCATTGGGATAGGTTCCAGCTCCACCACAACAAATGGAAGTAATCTGTAAACAGCATCATGAACACTTTATACAATTATATTCACATCTCAAACTTATGTAAAACATTTCTATTGGGAATTGGCGAGAATAACAGTAGCGCTTAATCCATGTTTTTACCTTGTTCTTTTCTTATAATGACATGGATTTGAGGTTGGACTAAGCTTGCAGTGTCTTTTAAAGGTCTGTAAAACAAACACATTTCTTTATTAATTAAGGAACAACAAAAAAGCACACACAAATGAGATAGGATATCATGTCAATGATTCCAGATGGGAAATGTTTTACAGCATAAAAAAACAATTATAAATAATAAAAGAGCACAGGAATAAAAGAAATAAGAGTGAAATTGGTAGGATAAAGATATAATATATAAAGACTATAAACAAATAGCTGTGTATAGATAGATAGATAGATAGATAGATAGATAGATAGATAGATAGATAGATAGATAGATAGATAGATAGATGGATAGATAGATAGATAGATAGATAGATAGATAGATAGATAGATAGATAGATAGAGAGATAGATAGATAGATAGATAGATAGATAGATAGATAGATAGATAGATAGATAGATAGATAGATAGATAGATAGATAGATAGATAGATAGATACATAGATAGACTGCACTACTACTGCATACACTAATAATATTATCCCATTGCTGTCAAATATACTGAATGAGTCAGGATGATGTTTACTGGAGTATACAGTACCTTCATTGTATCTGTATAATCCTGACTCATTCAATATATTTGACAGCAACAGGATAATATAATTCATGTAATCTTTTCAAACAATATATGCTGAAACTATCAATAACAGAGAACACAAACCATTACACAACATCTGTCATATATTTTGCAACCGTTACATAATATTGTTCTTGAAATCAAGGCAGCCAAGAGAGGAAAAATATAGTATATCCATCCATCCATCCATCTTCTACCGCTTATTCCTTCTTCAGGGTTGTGGGGAACCTGGAGCCTATCCCAGGGGGCATTGGGCACAAGTCGGGGTACACCCTGGACAGGGTGCCAGTCCATCGCAGTTTACAATCACATACACACTCACACACCCATTCATACACTACGGACAATTTAGACACGCCAATCAACCTACCATGCATGTCTTTGGACTGGGGGAGGAAACCAGAGTACCCGGAGGAAACCCCCGCAGCACGGGGAGAACATGCAAACTCCACACACACACATGGCCCCGTGGAGGTGTGAGGCGAATGTGCTAACCACTAAGCCACCGTGTGCCAAAATATAGTATATCTAAAATAATTTTTATTGCAGTTTGAAAAAATCTAGAGTATTCCTTTAAGAGAAGGGAAGTGATGTGACTTGTACCTTTTAGGTTGTGTATGGATCAGGACAGGAAGCACTAAAAACAGTTAATATGCAGTGTCACTCCCAATGTAGAATGTTTATGAAAATTAAAAGCTCTGATAAAAATTTTATACGCTATCTGAGTTCAGCGCGCTCTCCGAAGGACTGTTCACATATTCAACACTCAAATCCCCTACTCAAATATTAATACAGAAATATTCACATATAAATCTTTCATTATCTCCATCTTGGTTGTGTTTGCATGCATTAAGAGCTTGGACGGTCACCCATAATGAAATTAGATTTAATCAATTAATAATAATAATAATAATAATAATAATAATAATAATAATAATAATAATAATAATAATAATAATAATAAATTTATATAGCATATTTCTCACAACCAAGGTCACTTACAATTACAAGAAACATACAAAAAACTCAAAATAATGACAAACAAAGAAAAAAAGATCAAACACAAAGACAGTCTCCTTCGAAAGCAGCTGTGAGTTAATATTGGTGCTGTAGCTGCTCATAGTTCCACATTTGGCCAACACTGCTATGGCACATGGCCACAGTGCCACCGGGCACCACCATTCTGAACATGCTGTGAATCTACAGAGCTGAAGAAGCATCACACAAAGCAATCATACTGCCAAACAGAGGGCCAAGCAACCCTGAGACTGCTCAGAATGATGGTACCAAACACATTGCTTTCAACAAAAGCAACAGGCATGCCAAAAGTGATCAGAAGCTTCACCCAGTCCATAGCAAGTGGGTGGACATTCATCACGCACAGAGAAATCCGCTGCTCAAATCTTGAGTCTGGAGCTCCACCACCACCAGCACCTAACAGACAAAATCGATTAATGACCAAGTACATTAAAACAATACAATAGAAGACATACAAACAGTGAAAAAATGGAAAAAGAAAGAAGGAGTAAAAAAAAAGAACAGACAAAAAAGCAGAGATGGCAGCTAAAATGTGCACAGCGTACTCATAACCAGAAAAAAACATTTATCCTTAATGAGAAAGTCAGAGGCGACTGTGGCAAAGAAAAACTCCCTGAGAAGATATGGGAACCCGTCCTCATATGGGTGACACCTGATAGTGCAATTATAAATAATTCCCTTCTACAGCCGTGTAGAAAAAGTGCCATTGTGTAACCAGGAAATTCATTATAGTTTTCACATTAAGGCTATTTTGTCGAAGATATCAACTGTTCATTGATGGAGACTTGAGTGCAAATCTATTCATGGCAATTGCAGTCCTAAAGCTATTATAGCAACATGAAACAAGTACCAACCATTCTGCAAATCAGAGAACCCTTACTGGACACAGTAGGTGCAATTTCTCTTGTTCCGGTGTGAGGAACGGAGGAGGGCAGAAAGTATGCAATACTACTGGCTTGGCAGCAGACATAGGCACTTTGCGAATATAATCCAGCCTAGGATATTGGAAGGCCTTGGCTAATCAAGGGGCAAAGTCAAGGCAGGAAGGGGCAACAGAAAGAGCTTGTTGATCTACCCACTTGAGAGATGCTAAGGCCAGCAGAACAGCTACCTTTAGAGTTAGAAGCTTCTCTGAGGCTTCTCTGAGGCTCTAAGGGCTCAAATACTGCACCTGACAGACCTTCCAGGACCAAAGAAAGGCCCCAGGAAGGTATGTGTGGTCTGCAGGTGGGATTCAGCCACCTGACACCACACATAAACCTTGAAGTTAGAGGATGTTGCCCACAAAGGCTCCATCAGTAGGGGCATGGCTGACCGAAATGGTGGCCATGTAGACCCTGATTATAGAAGGCTCCTTCTGAGCCATGCCCCTGCTGAGAAATGTCACTGGGTCTTGCTGACATTCCTCACACGAAGAGACAAAAATTTGTCACTTGAGCGCATTCAATTTCCTCATGGATGGTGCTCTAGCATTCAACATGGTCTCTCCAACCTCAGTTGCAAGACCAGAATCTATGAGTTGGTGACCCTCGCGTTTCAGACCCATAGTTTCCATAGTTCTGGCCGAAGGTGATAAATCAGCCCTCTGACTTAAGACAGTAAATCCCTGCAGATGGGAATCTCCGAAGGAGTGTCCAGCAGGGATATTATCTCTGAGAACCATATTTGAGCTGGCCAATGAGGTGCTAGTAGCAACAGACGTAGACAGTCTTAGTGAACTCTCGCTAGAACTTGTGGGAGCAGAGTGATCACAGGAAAAATGTACAGATGTGACCTTGGCCACATGTGCACCATGGCGTCCAACCCCAATGGTGTGGGAGGAGTGAGGGTGAACCACAGCAGGCAGTGTGTTGTCTCGTCGGAGGCGAACACTTCCACTTCCGATTGGCCGAACCTCTGCCATAAGGACATAAGGATAGAGCCTCCAATCCCTGGGCCTCAGCGTCTGCCTCAACAGGATGTCCACCCCCACATTCCAGTTGCCCAGAATGTACATTGCACTCACTGACTCCTTCTGCCCAGAGAAGAATTAGTTGCACCTGTCTGAACAGAGGGCGGGAACATAATTCTCCCTGGTGGTTGATATGTGAGACAACTAACACATGGTGCCCTCTCAATTGAGGAAGAAAGAATTTCAGTGCAAGAAGCATGGCCAGAATCCTTATAATGCCTAGAAAAGTTGTTCTCTGCACTGGAGAAAGCATACTTTTCTTGAGGTTCAACCTGAGCCCCAACCACTTCATGTAGCTGAGAACAACATCTCGATGATGAATTGCCAGTTCTCTGGATCGTGCTAGAATTTTTCTGTATAAGGAAAATGTATTACAAATAATATAACTTATGTTTATACTTTTTTATATAGCATGAAATGTTACGTGAAATATTATTGCGTATCTTTATTTATGGTGGTCCCAAAGAGCACTGCTGAATCCATGCATTAATGTAACATACAATGTAAATTCAATATAACTGTCTGACAAAAACAATAAACATATGTTTTTGATAATAATAATAATAATAATAATAATAATAATAATAATAACATGCTATGTTCTTTTCTTCTTGGCACTAACTCATGAAGTTGTCAACAATCACTAAATTAACGTTTTGTATTTTATAAACAAAATGATTTATTGAGCCTTGTGCGACAAAAGAACAAGAGCATGATAATATGATAGCTTAATGGTGACTTTTTTGACTAACATAATAAAAACTTTGTGTACTTAAATATGACAGACCATTAGACTAAGGATTCGATTAGGTGAATAAATTAGATTAGATGTATTTGATTATTGAATAAATTAGATCAAATTACTGGCATGACTTGCCTAAATTCAGAGATTCCAGGTTGTTGGGTTCTAGGCTGAAGTAAATCTACGAGCAACAACCTATAGACTGTATCGGTATAATATTAGTGATGTTAAATTGATATATTGGTTATGTTAAATTGGTTAGACATGCTCTCGTCGTCCAGGCCAAATTCAGCACTTCCGGTTTCCAGAGGATCTGTTTTAGCACCCTCTATTGGGCCCTTAGAAATTGCTTCTCTAATTGTTTTCTTCTCTTTCTCATCCTTCTCACTCCTACTGTGTGTGTTGTCTATTCTGGGCAGATACAGCTCAGTAAGCTCAGTAATAAAATGTGTGGGCTGGAGCAGGTCTCAGCGAGAACGAGATAGGATTAGGTGTGCCTGAACATTGCTATATACATTCAGCCACAGAAGGATTTTTTAGCATCAATTCACACGCTTCACATTTAACCAGGACACGCACTCTCGTCTTCCTCTCTGTCTGACACATACCACATACACACACATACACGCATGCACGTGCATGCATGCACACACACACACACACACACACACACAATTGTAATTATATCTTTGTGTGGTGTTTCCGTGGACTTGTGTGTCACTGTAGCTAATTGTCTAATTGAACCTATACCTACACCTTATGCCTAAACTTAATCTCAGTAGACAACAACAAAAAAAGTTTGGCTCTTTTAGCAGATATTTGTCCAGAATTATAAAAAATTAAGAAATGAATTTATTATTATTATTATTATGTATATTATTATTATTGTAACAATAATCATCATCGTCATCAATAATCATCATCATCATCATCATTATTATTATTATTATTATTATTATTATTATTATTATTAATATTATTATTAATAATAATAATAATAATAATAATAATAATAATAATAATAATAATAATAGTAATAATAGTAATAATAATAATAATAGTAATAATAGTAATAATGGTGATGATGATCATCATCATCATCAAGTACAATTGAAACTGCCATATGTTTCTGGGGACATTTTGTCCTTTACCAAGATGTAAAAACGCCCACATACAGCTTGCCCTTCTCTCTCAATGACACTTGACCACTTTTAGCATTCTCAAACACAGTTGTTCAGGAGCAACTGAATCCTTAGTAATACCTCTCTAGATATCAGTGAACATTGTTTGAGCATCAGCCAGAGGAAGAGGCTGGTACAGGACAGATCAGAGATAAAAGAGATATGAATGTAATGTGAGGCCAGAGGTTCATGGTTTGGCTCTCAGCCCCTGAGGTGATTAAGCACAGAGTGAGATGAGGCTATGGTGATTAGCGGAACTGGCTACAGTGTGGGGGACTTCAGTGGAACACGGGTGGGCTTGGCTGTTATCGACCCACCATGCAGTTCCTGCTTATAAGGAACAGGGACTCAGTACATCCACCCACACACTTTCATACACGCTGACGCAGACAGAAGACTCAACTGTGGGCTTAATCACCAGACTTATCACAGGTGCCTTTATTTTGCTTGCATCATCATGTGTATAACAAATGCAAACAAATAGTAAAGGTTAGAAAATATAGGTGGCGTTTTTTAAGGTTTTAAGATGACTCGTCCTCACTGTATATGAGAATGTACTCTTTAAAGTAATACATTCGTGTCTTTATTTCTTCCCCAGAAAGCATCGTCAAAAATCTATATTCCTTTTGTGTATATTATTATGTGGTCATTTTTATTTATTTTTTTTCACTATCATGGTTGTTGTTCAGATTTTACTGGACTGCTGCGGTGCTACTTTATTTGATTTCTCCAAGGGGAGTTCCTGTCTCACATGTGTCTGACAGTTCACACAACTAAATGGTGCGTAAAGCTGTTTTGAAAAAAAAAAAGAACATCCGCTTTCTTGGGGTTTGCCACCAAGGACAACCTCACGACAAACTCACAACAGAGACCAATACCCACAGGATTCCTCCATTCCGTCATATTTCTAATGTCAGCTTTAAGGACGAAAAAAAGAAAGAAATCATTAAACTGGTTTGTCATCCAGGGGTCAGATAGGGCCATGCCGAGTTTCATTTAAGGGTGTCAAATAAGGACATGACTTTGAATTACTCTGGTCTGGACAACCCTTGACTACCCCCTGCTAGAGGCCTGCCATTCAGCTGAAATATTTCTTGTCAATTATTTCCCTCTCCGACTGTGTGCGGTATTATTTTTTATATTAAACTTATTAAACATTTTCATGCCAGACGTGGTTCTCGGAGACTTTTATTCATTTGTGTAGTGCTGTCACATGTGCCCAGGTTAAGGCAAGCTTATAGCTTCTTCACATTTTAATGAATTTCGAATGTAATTCCATACACTCGTTTTGAACCATTTTATCTCTACATGTTGTTTTTCCTGTACTAGTTAGCATCTTTGTTGTTATTGGTTACAGCTGTCTCTGACTGCTTCCTTTCCAATTTAACACCCTTGATTTCCTGCTGTTTGTGAAGTCTTGCCTCTCTCAGCAATGGTGATACTCGAAATGTGGTGTGGTGTGATGTTTTTTTATTTTATTTTTTTTGTACAGAAAATCAAAATCCACCCGTATCAAAGTTATTATATTTATTATTGAGCTCCTAAAGTTATTAACCTGTTGGGTTTAATCCAAACTTCAATAACTCAAAAACAAGTCGGCATACGAATCATTTAAATGATGTCAACTTTAAGTCGTGTCAGCTTTGGATAACATGTTCTGCCTTTGGAAAGATCAGGAAGAAAAAATTCTAGGGTTTCACTAAATAAACAGAATTTTAAAAATATTAATATATATATATATATATATATATATATATATATATATATATATATAGATAGAGAGAGAGAGAGAGAGAGAGAGAGAGAGAGAGAGAGTGCAAAGAGCCACAGTAGCACTGGAAACTTGAGAACACCTGCATATATATATATATATAAATATATATATATATATATTTTTTTTTTTTTTTTTTTTTTTTTTTTTTTTTTTTTTTTTTTTTTTTTTTTTTTTTTTTTATTATATATTTATATATATATATATGTGTGTGTGTGTGTGTGTGTGTGTGTTTGTTTGTTTAAATTAGATAGAAGTCCTGAGAAACTATGATGAAGAACACCGGTTCCTTGCTAACAGAGAACCTCCTGTCTCTAGGGGTTCTCCAGGACCAGGGTTGGGACCGCGTGATTTAGAACATCGGCCCTGGTCTTTAACGTTTATTGTAGAAGTCCAGATCGAAATCTAATTTCTCAAACAGCTCCAATACCATACATTAGGATCAAGTTATTTTAGCTTTTAATAAATACTGTTTTGTTTCCTGCTTAGATAAATAGCTAATATCATCCTACTGGGATATCTATAGACACATCGGGCAATGGCCTCGCTATTTGACTGCACTCAGGGTTGACAAGGCATGGTTACCATACCCCTGAACCTAGCCTGTCTCTTACTACTACTGAACATTAAATAAAAGAAGTCAGCATTAAATAAATGGTGGTGCAGTGGTGATCCTGGCATCAGATGACTGTTTATGTCTGCATTCCAGTCTGCATGGGTTTCCTCTGGTGTCCTCCCACCTGCCAAAAACATGCCAGTAGTAGGATTGACTAAGATAAATTGCTTCAAGGTGTGAATGTGTGTGTGAATTATGTCAACCGTTAACAAAAGCAGGCAATAAAAAAAGTCATAGGAGCATTTAGTGACTGGGCCACCCATGTAACCCAGGCCAGAATGGTGACGTGGAGCCTTGTGGGCTCATCAACTGCAAGACGAAGAGGGGGTGGGTGGTCAACCGCAAAGGTAGTTGGGCAGCAAACATGGGATAGACAGTCTTAGATGGACTTAACCCTTGGAATAGAAGTATTTATTATGCAGTCAGATTAGGATGCCCTCCCCAGCCCATTTAACCTCTTCTGTTGGAGCATGGCAAAACACCAGCATGTTCCTTTGACAGAAAAGAGGGTCTCCAGAGCATATCTTGAGGTGTTACAGAGGCTTTGACATCGAGTCTCTGTACTGGTCCCTCAAACACCTTGGCATCCCATTCCAAATATACCCCAGAAATATTAATTTGCAATATTGCTATGCAATGGCTCGTACAAATTGACTTGTTTAAGGCCTTGGTTTACATTTTTCCAGCCCAGAAATAGGCTCCACCCCAGCTGAAGAAGACCTACGAAGCACTGAGTGAGAGTGTCTGAAAGTCTGTTATTAAATTCCGTCTCTCCACCTCCTCAGAGTGAACAGTCTGTTTGCTGTATTTTAGGATCTAAAAAGTGTGCAGAGGAATGAGAAACAGTTCTATGTTTAGGTTTAGATGAAGGTGTGACCTTCATCTTCCCTCCAAGCACATGCTGATTTGCACAGATTTCTCTGTTGCCCCCCCCCCCCCCTCCCTTATTCCAATTTTGAACTTACTGCAGGGAATGTTTCTTTCCGTGTCTGATCAGACTGGCATCTGGGATCATTTTCAGCTTGTTTCTGCTTTGGTATTTCCAAGATCTCCTGCGAATGGCTTTTGTTCTGCATCAAAATCATAAAAGTTGTCTCATACATAAAAACACATGTGGCTGTGGGGAGAATTGGAGAGAAAGTTATCATTTTGTGTCATATTCATCCGTCATTGTGTAATCATAATAGGACATCCCTTTTTGTTCATATCTGAATGAGTTTAATTATTAAACATGTGTTTATCTTCACTATGATGTATAGGAAAAGGAAAGATTATGTCAGGGATGTATCATATGGAAGGGATATGGATGATCAAGGAAAAGATCATGCAATTTATTTGATGTGATCTAGTCTAGGTACCAAAATGAAATATAAAAATGGAAGCATATAGAGTGAGCACCTGGGATGCAATACCGTCTTTGTCCAATCATCTTCACTAAAGAATAGTGAGGAAGTGCTTAATTAGACTACAGTCTAATTATTGTACGTAGTGCACCTTGACCACTGTAGACAACTGTTTAGTATTTTAATATCAAACTCTTTTGAAAACTATTGAATTATAATGTAGTTAACTATGTTATACCTTAGTATAACTTATAGTGCTAATACCTGCTAGATACAAAATAATTTCTGCTTGTTACCTGTGCCTCTTTTAATTCACCAGCCATTTGTGTGTCATTTCACTGTCTCCAACTCTCTTAAGATTTCCTTTCGCTCGAAGGAGGAGTGTGAGCATGATAAACAAGTTCTCCATCAGGAAAAAAAAAGGAAAGAATCGAGCTCACGGAGTGGCTTGACGAGCCATTGCTAGGCAACATTGCTTTGCAGCCATCTGTTGTGTGTGCGGCCATTGTTGCTCCCGGGAGCGTGCTTGGGGAATTCCTCTAAAGTAAGATTCACTCTCAGTAAATGGAGAGATTTACGAGTCAGACATGAAAATCTCTAACACTTCTAGAGAAAAACATCTCTCTCTCTCTGTCTGTCTGTCTGTCTCTCTCTCTCTCTCTCTCTCGATCTCTCTCTCTCAGCTGGGAGCATCACAGAGTTTCCAGGATGAGGAAACTGTTTTGTTTTTTTTTGTTCCAGAGATCATACGTGTTGTGTGGTTTTCTTTGTTGTTGGCGCATGTGCTTTCCTCACATCAGGAGGCTGAAACCATTATGGGTTTAGAAGACATATGACCTGGGCATTCGAAATAAATGATTTAACCACTGGACTAAAAAGGTGGAAAAAATAAAGCAATATAGACAAATGTCCTGTTTTATGCTAGTCAGCCCTCTGGGAACTGCTGAGAGGTATACTCGACTGAATATAGCATGGGATCGTCAAAGTTCTTCACTAAAATACATTTCAGTATATGCAGTTCTCTCTGATTGAAAAATAAATGTATGCCATATTTTATAAACATGGATGCAGTTGTGCTTGTAAGGCATATCAGAGAGCATAAGATGGGACAGAAGCTGCTTATCTTGAGGACTGAATTTTTCGTGGTTAAAATTATGAATAATCTTAATGTGATGTAATGGCGGCTGAGATGAATGCAATTGCAAATAAATGCTTTATTGGGAGACAAGACTAGAGTGATGAGGCAGATTTGGTCTCCTGGCGAGTGGGTGGGTGGGGGGATGTCTGGTGGTTACTCCTCTAAAACCAGTTGTCCACAGCTGGTGAGCTGTGGCAACTGGTTTTAGTAGCAATGGTAGATGTAGGCCAGGGAGTGGAATTAGGTGCAGGGACTTTCAGAAGTGGTCAGTGAATACTAGGATAATGTTGTTACCTCATGACTCCATTCGTGACTGGATCGGTCTGGGCACAGAAGGAACACTGCCAAATAAGATGGTCTGGAGCTGCTTCTCTAGCCTCCTTGCCCTTTGACGGGTGAGTGGACAAACACGCGGCGAAACAGCTCGATGAATCACTCATATGAGGACGTGAGCTCACCTCCTTGCTCCCACTTCATCACTTTACCAGTGAGCAGTTTCAAAAAAAAAAAAAAAAAAAAAAAAAAAAAAAAAAAAAAAAACACAGGGGGGGGAGGGGGGGGGGGGGGGGAGAAGGGGGAGGGGGGGGGGGGGGGGGGTGGTGAGATTGTAACTGTGCTTAGATTAAACCTTTGCATTGAGGTCTGATGCTCAGTTGCCATTAATAAGGGCTAAGAGACGGATGCAACTGCAGGTAAATGCTTTAATGGGAGACAGTTCAACAAATCCAACACGATAGGCACAATAGTCAACAACAGGCTTAGGTCAGATGATTGACAAACAGGATATACTAGACAAATCAGAACATCTAAACCATGGAATAAAGTCAAGGTCAAACCAGGATATCTTTTTATCAAGGTCAAACTAGGATCTCAAAGGCAGGCACAAACAGTGCACTGAGCGTATACTGAACTATGAGTGAGTGAAAGTCTCTTGTAAAGGGTGCCTGTGAGTGTGAACAGGGATGCTCAATCAAAAGTCCAGTGACTGAGAAGGAGTCAGTGTGTGTGAGCTCTAGGAAGTGTAGTCCGAGACAGGGTGCACTGATTGGGTTCACCTGACACTTAAAGTTCGATGAGTGCTCAGTCAACTTATGGTATGGGATATTTTCTTTATGAGTGATCAAATTTACAAAAGTGTTAACAGAAATGTTGAATTTAACAAGTTAAGATTATTAATTGTGGAAGCTGCTTACATCCCACACACAGAAATCCGGTGACTACATCATGAATCATGATTAATGTTGTTTTATGATTATTAAATAAATAATAGGGTAATAATTAGGGTGGAAGGCTTTTTTTTAATTAAACCAAATTTGCAGTTATTAATGTGATAATTACAACTAAGCATATTCATGCAGCAGTGTACTGGTAATATACTAAAGTACTATTAGATTAATCTTGCTTTTATGTTACATTAATTTAACTAGACAGCAAAGAAAAAATTATATATATATATATATATATATATAGTGTGTCCTTGGGTTAAAAAAGAATTTAACCACAGGGTTCTGTGAAGGATATCTAATAAAAATTCTACATTATTTCTAAAGCAAACTTTTACTTGAATTTTTAGGCTCTTATACCTTTTGGCATATGAGAAAGATGACTTTCCTTTGAGACTGAGGTGGAAATTAAATTTGTAAGGTGAATGAGGTTATATTGGATTGATTTGATTTCCCACAAGTTCAGTTCCGCTGACAAAAACAAAAGCCATTTCTATAAATATATTCATACTTTGAGGGACACTCTGACATTTTCGACATTGTAATCCGTTTTTTTGTAAATAATGTTTTGAAGACACTGATGAGATGTCAGAAGCCTGTTACCAATAGACTGAGAGCTTTCTCATTTACACAGGACTAATATATTTGTTTATGTCCTTTTGATTACGCTGCACTGCTGGTTGATTCCACGGGCTTGCTGCATCATTGTGCTATTTCCTATAGACCCAGAAGGGGAAAGAAAGGAAAAGCATGTCTTTGGAATTCTTCTATGGCTGTGATTAGTATTCTGGAAAAGGGTCCCATCTGCCGAAGTGAGGTGACTAGCTAAAGGGGGGGAATTCCCCCAGGGGTGCTGGGATTAACCACTAACACCAGTGACACGGGGAGCCTGTTAATAAGGGAGCACACTTCTCACAAGACCAGTGAAGTGACAGTCTGAACACGCACACACACGCCCTCCCGACTCTCACGTGCCCACCCAGCCCCCAAGCTCTGTCTCACATCTATATTGGATTTATACATGGGCCTCATCTGCTGCCAGACCCGCACAACAAAGAATAGCATCCGAATATTAACGGGGGAACCCCCCACCATGCCCCCTGATAGTGCCCTATGAGACTAAAATATATTGGGTGGGGCCACATACCAGATTGTGTTAGGTTTAAATTGGGGGGTCTCAGGTGTGAACATGGACCACTGATTTAATTAATCTGGGGGAGGAATTACCCAGTCATTTATAATCAGATGTTCAGGTCTGTAAACATTAAAAAATATCGTTCTTTTTGTGCTATATTTATAGATTACTTTCTTGTTTCAAACTGCTTTTCAGATTTATAGTAGCTTCATTGTGCATAACTTCTAAACATTTGTTTGAAACCCTTGTCTAGGCACAGTACACAACATGGTCTGTATACCGTATATTTGTACCAAGCTGACATCAGACTCACTGTTCCTCATTAGTATATGTCTCATCTGCAACGCATAGGTAACCTGTCACATGTGAGGCTAAATTAGTATAGATTGCTTTCCCTAAAGACTGCATAATTAACATGGATATAGAATGTCCTCCCATATATTGACAGCTAACATAAGGTGTGGTATAGAGGTTCTTAATTCGGGATGTTTATATCGGTCTTAAGGTAAAACAAAAGAAACAATGTTAATAACAGATGAGATGCCACAGGTTTTAGCTAAGACATGAACTGAATCTTTTCTGAGTCACTTCCAGATCAGCTTGTCGGTAAATGACGCATATGACAAGAGTGCTGAATTTCAGCCTAGCTCTTGAACTGAAATGGAATTAACCCTGGTGCTGTTTCCTGATGTCTCATCTGTAGCCTGCCGCATGGCATGCTTAAAAATAGAACTTTGCTGACAAAGGTTGTTGCTCATGAACAAGCGATCAATACTTTTTCTGCTGCATTCAACAGGGGCATTTGTCTTAGCAGGGCAAGATGTTTTTTTCATTTTTTATTTTAAAGTTTCATTTTTATTGGACATTTCTGCTGAACACACCTACTGAACATTTCTACTGCACCTTTCTGCTGAACCTTTCTGTTGAACATTTCTGCTAAGCCTTTCTCCATCGCCTATTCTGTTCCGTCCTCCCCACCCATTCCCAAATATTCCGTTGAGAAGAAAACAAACAACAAATTGAGCAGCAGCAGTAAACATTCACAGGTTTTTTATTTTCTTTTTAAACAAAGGAAAACAAAGTTAACCCTGTTCGGCATTGCTTTAACTAGCAGCAGTCTTAGCACTGTGATGCACCATGCACACTTCATCTGACTATACGAGTATTTACAGTCAAACCAGTGACTGACTTAAAATTAGTGCGGCTGTTTTGACTGGTGCTTGTAAAACTGAGAGTGGAACGCACCCTTAGTAACCTCAGAAAATATTTGTGGATATGTGGGCTATTATTTTCCAAAGAAAAATGCCACTTTTTGTGATTTTCAGTTTTTATATATATATACAGTGGTGTGAAAAAGTGTTTGCCCCCTTCCTCATTTCCTGTTCCTTTGCATGTTTGTCACACTTAAGTGTTTCGGAACATCAAACCAATTTAAACAATAGTCAAGGACAACACAAGTAAACACAAAATGCAATTTGTAAATGAAGGTGTTTATTATTAAAGGTGAAAAAAAATCCAAACCATCATGGCCATGTGTGAAAAAGTGATTGCCCCCTAAACCTAATAACTGGTTGGGCCACCCTTAGCAGCAACAACTGCAACCAAGCGTTTGCGATAACGTGCAATGAGGCATTTACAGCGTCCTGGAGGAATTTTGGCC
The DNA here is from genome assembly GCA_012411365.1 of Ameiurus melas. Classification (NCBI taxonomy): domain Eukaryota; kingdom Metazoa; phylum Chordata; class Actinopteri; order Siluriformes; family Ictaluridae; genus Ameiurus; species Ameiurus melas. The sequence goes on along the minus strand of CM022756.1, from coordinate 32,518,449 downwards.
CACTCATCTTTGCAGAATTGTCCTAATTCAGTTACATTAGAGGGTTTTCGAGCATGAACGGCCTTTTTAAGGTCATACCACAACATGTCAATAGGATTCAGGTCAGGACTTTGGCTAGGCCACTCCAAAGTCTTCATTTTGTTTTTCTTCAGCCATTCAGTGGTGGACTTGCTGGTGTGTTTAGGATCATTGTCCTGCTGCAGAACCCAAGTTCGTTTCAGCTTGAGTACACGAACAGATGGTCGGACATTCTCCTTCAGGATCTCTTGGTAGACAGCAGAATTCATAGTTCCTTTTATCATCGCAAGTCTTCCAGGTCCTGAAGCAGCAAAACAGCCCCAGACCATCACACTACCACCGCCATATTTTACTGTTGGTATAATGTTCTTTTTATGAAATGCAGTGTTCCTTCTACGCCAGATATACTTGGACACACACCTTCCAAAGAGTTCCACTTTTGTCTCATCGGTCCACAGAATGTTGTCCCAAAAGTCTTGGGGATCATCAAGATGTGTTGTGGAGAAATTGAGACGAGCTTTGATGTTCTTTTTGCTCAGCAGTGGTTTTCTCCTTGGAACTCTGCCATGCAGGCCATTTTTGCCCAGTCTTTTCCTGATGGTGGAGGCATGAACGCTGACCTTAACTGAGGCAAGTGAGGCCTGCAGTTCTTTGGACGTTGTTGTGGGGTCTTTGTGACCTCTTGGATGAGTCGTCGCGGCGCTCTTGGGGTAATTTTGGGCGACCGGCCACTCCTGGGAATGTTCATCACTGTTCCATGTCGCTTACATTGTGGATAATGGCTCTCACTGTGGTTCGCTGGATTCCCAAAGCTTTGGAAATGGCTTTATAACCCTTTCCAGACTGATAGATCTCAATTACTTTCTTTCTCAATTGTTCCTGAATTTCTTTGGGTCTCGGCATGATGTGTAGCTTTTAAGGATCTTCTGGTGGACCTTACTGTGTCAAGCAGCTCCTATTTAAGTGATGCCTTGATTGTGAACAGGTGTGGCAATAATCAGGCCTGGGTGTGGCTAGAGAAATTGAACTCAGGTGTGGACAACCACAGTTATAGTATGTTTTAACAAGGGGGGCAATCACTTTTTCACACAGGGCCATGATGGTTTGGATTTTTTTTCACCTTTAATAATAAACACCTTCATTTACAAATTGCATTTTGTGTTTACTTGTGTTGTCCTTGACTATTGTTTAAATTGGTTTGATGTTCCGAAACACTTAAGTGTGACAAACATGCAGAGGAACAGGAAATGAGGAAGGGGGCAAACACTTTTTCACACCACTGTATATATATATATATATGTGTGTGTGTGTGTGTGTGTGTGTGTGGAAGGGGTATATTCAGTTGACATTTAAAAGATCAACTGAAAGCTCATAAATCAAGTCTTTTATTGAACCAGTATGTGCATTGGCTGACCGAAATGTCTGTCGAAACTAGAAATATCAATCACCTGGGTGTGAAAGGAGGCTACTGAAATAGTTCCTAATAAACTGTCAGCTGGGTGGGGTTTTTATGTGAGGTATGAGGTATATATTAAATGAATGTTGAACATGATCTTACTGGTCAACTGATAAATTTCATTCATGAAATAAAGTTATTATGTAATATTAAACAGTAAACTGCTGGAAAGTGATCGTCAAGTTTAACTAATCGAATGCTCTGGCCCTTAAACATGAAAATATTGTTCTTTTTGTGATTTTTTTTTTTTATAGATCCCTTTATTGTTTCAAACTGCTTATCAGATTTGTAGTAGCTTCATTATGCAGAACGTCTAAACATTTGTTTGAAACCATTGTCTATGTACTGTAAACAACACAAATAACTTCTGCAATTCTCCAGCTGTGATCCTTGGAGATTTTTTGGCCATTCGAACCGTCCTCTTCACAGTGTGTTGAGACAATATAGACACACACTCTCTTCCAGGTCGATTCATAACATTTCCAGTTGACTGGAACTTCTTAATTATTGCCCTGATGGTGGAAATGGGCATTTTCAATGCTTGTACTATTTTCTTATATCCACTTCCCATTTTGTGAAGCTCAACAACCTTTTGCCGCACATCACAGCTATATTCCTCGGTCTAACCCATTGTTATAAATGACTAAGGGAATTTGTTGCCTCATATGTATACCACTGTGAAACAGGAAGTCATGGTTGAACAATTTCCTGTTCCTCATCACCCAGGTGTACTAAAAATGTAAAATAACAATGGGAATATCCTTCAAATATAATTTTCTCATATGCCAATAATTGTTGCACAGCTATATATTTTTGTATGAACCTGTGTTTTGTTTGTAATTGTTTGATATCCATGAGAGCAGAGTACTTAAAAAAAATTTGCAAAGAAAAGATCAAAAGGTTAAACAATTAAGACAATTTTTCACAGCCTTCTTTGCTCATATTGACCAAGGGTGCCAATATTAGTGGAGGGCACCGTACATGTTTTTCATTGGTCAATGGATGAATTGCATGCCTCTTCTATGATAAAAACTCAGACATTCCGAGAGCTATGTTTGAATGCATGACACCTGAGTTCACAGCAGCTTTCACCCAGGATAATTGCATCACCTGGCTCCCCCTGTTCTGGCAACAATGCATGGCGAATGCTTTTTAATGAATGTTTTGCCTCTGGCTGTCCCCCAGACGGCATACTGTACCAGCATACTAAATAGCATGTCAAATATAGACATCTTATTTTAGCATAGTATTTAGTTTGCTATTTTGGGCTTCATGACACAACCTTAACAATCTCCAGCTCTCAAAATTGTGTCTAAAATAGACACTACAACGAGCTACTACTGGTATTGCACTGCAACAGGTGTGATCAATAACAAAGTGTAAAATGTAGAGTATTTGTTTAAATGGGTAAAAATGCTGTGGAAATACTGAGGTGCTCAATCTTCGGAGCACTTACAGAACTGGTGTCCATGCTATCAGCCACAAAAACGTGTCTTTTCCTAATCCGTTCACATCAAAATTCTGTAAGACTCGTCAGCTGTTCTTGCTTATACCTTGATTTTGAATTCCACCAAACTTAGTTCTTCCCAGCCCTGTCTCTAAAGTACCTGCACACACACACACACACACACACACACACACACACACACACACACACACACACACACACACGACAAGTGCACACACACACACACACACACACAATCCAATGCATAATTTCTTTTAAAATAAAAAAGATGTAATGAGAGAATAGCAGCATTTTCCTTCAATGATGAACACCTGAATTCCAAATCAAGAAAGTACTCAAACAGATCTGCAACATTTGATCAAACAAGGCCAAGTTCACGAGCCCAACACCTCCGAGAAAAATAGCTTACATGCATTTGAATGAATGTGAACGTGGCATGAGATTGAATCCCAGATATTTCATGCGAGAGAGTTGCTTTGCCACTGGATATAAGAGCTACAGTATCTCACAAAAGTAAGTACACCCCTCACATTTTTGTAAATATTTGATTATACCTTTTCATGTGACAACACTGAAGAAATGACACTTGGCTACAATGTAAAGTAGTGAGTGTACAGCTTGTGTAACAGTGTACATTTGCTGTCCCCTCAAAATAACTCAACACACAGACATTAATGTCTAAACCGCTGACAACAAAAGTGAGTACACCCCTAAGTGAAAACCATTTTCCTTCCCCGGTGTCATGTGACTTCTTAGTGTTACAAGGTCTCAGGTGTGAATGGGGAGCAGGTGTGTTAAATTTGGTGTCATCGCTCTCACACTCCCTCATACTGGTCACTGGAAGTTCAACATGGCACCTCATAGCAAAGAACTCTTTGAGGATCTGAAAAAAAGAATTGTTGCTCTACATAAAGATGGCCTAGGATATAAGAAGACTGCCATACAAGACCATACAGCGATTTCACAAGACAGGTTCCACTCAGAACTGAGGTTCCACTCAGAACTCGCCATGGTCGACCAAAGACGTTGAGTGCACGTGCTCAGCATCATATCCTGAGGTTGTGTTTGGGACATATGAGTGCTGCCAGCATTGCTGCAGAGGTTGAAGGGGTGAAGGGTCAGCCTGTCAGTGCTCAGACCATACGCCACACACTGCATCAAATTGGTCTGCATGACTGTCGTCCCAGAAGGAAGCCTCTTCTAAAGATGATGCACAAGAAAGCTCGCAAACTGTTTACTGAAGACAAGCAGACTAAGGACATGGATTACTGGAACCATGTCCTGTGGTCTGATGAGACCAAGATAAACTTATTTGGTTCAGATGGTGTCAAGTGTGTGTGGCAGCAACCAGGTGAGGAGTACAAAGACAAGTGTGTCTTGCCTACAGCCAAGCATGGTGGTGGGAGTGTCATAGTCTGCGGCTGCATGGGTGCAGCACTTGGAAGCTACAGTTCATTGAGGGAACCATGAATGCCAACAAGCACTGTGACAAACTGAAGCAGAGACTGGGCCACAGGGCAGTATTCCAGCATGATAACGACCCCAAACACACCTCCAAGATGACCACTGCCTTGCTAAAGAAGCTGAGGGTGAAGGTGATGGACTGGCCAAACATGTCTCCAGACCTAAACCCTATTGAGCATCTGTGGGGCATCCTCAAACGGAAGGTGGAGGAGCACAAGGTCTCTAACATCCACCAGCTCCGTGATGTCATCATGGAGGAGTGGAAGAGGACTCCAGTGGCAACCTGTGAAGCTCTGGTGAACTCCATGCCCAAGAGGGTTAAGGCAGTGCTGGAAAATAATGGTGGCCACAAAAATATTGACACTTTGGGCCCAATTTGGACATTTTCACTTAGGGGTGTACTCACTTTTGTTGCCAGCGGTTTAGACATTAATGTCTGTGTGTTGAGTTATTTTGAGGGTTACACAAGCTACACTGTTACACAAGCTGTACACTCACTACTTTACATTGTAGCAAAGTGTCATTTCTTCAGTGTTGACACATGATATCATCAAATATTTACAAAAATCTGAGGGGTGTACTCACTTTTGTGAGATACTGTAATCTCTGGCAGTCAGTAGACATCCTTGAGGTATTAATTGGAAATTAGCAAGAAACGCTTTTGCCATGATTTACTCTGATACTTCACACACTTTACTGCACAGTGATCCTACTCTTATGTATGGAAGAAGCTACTGATTATATAGAGCAAATGAAAAAAAACAACAACAACAATTTACAAAACATGTAAAGACGTGTCTCACCATCAAGTATCTTTAAGGAAGTGCAATTGATGAACCTGTTTTTATTTATTTATTCATTCATTTAGTCCTTATTTAGACCTTGTTACAAATTTCGATGGTCTCTACTTCTCTCATCTAAGCATTGATCGAATGCTATATGTCAATAGAAGGTATGCTATATGTTAATAGAATCAACTGTATACTTCATTTATATTTCATTTTAAAGGAATTAGTCAAGTTCATCAGTGTAGAGAAAAAAATCATGTCAGTTAATCATGTGGAGTGATCTGTCGTTCTAACAATGTAATTAACGCTATAGCGATCAGTGTGCATTGTAAAATGGATAATCCACTGGATTGCAGTGTCAACCTTGATGATTAGGGCCCCTGGCCTTGCCTTACCTCAGTAAAGAGGTATAATATTCTGGAGCAAGGAAAGACTCATATAAAAATGTCTCATTTGCCTCTCTAGAACGCATTAACTCCATCTAATTTGGAAAAGCATGTTGACGTAAGTTCAGCTAATTTGCTAATGTTAGCTGGTTATATTACCCTGTTTTCTTTTCAGATGACATAATGTCAACTTTTCTTACTTACCGTTATAAGCAAGTACGTTGTTTTGCCTGAAAACAGCATTTAATACCTGTAAGTTTGCATGGCATATACACGACTAAGTAAAATATCCTATAAATAACCAATATTTACCATTAGCTAGAATTTGATTCGCTGCCTAGCCAATTTTATATAATTGCTACTGTTATATATGTATAATTATACACAATTATACATAATTACTTTCATAATAGCTACTGTAATCAATGTTAGTCTAACCTGGCATTTTCACAGTTTTAAAAGTTTTCTTTTTACTTTTTTAATACTTGAGTACATTTAGAAGGAGCACCATTTTGACTTTCACTTGAATAAATTTTGGCTGGATACTTGAGACGGTATACTTTTATTTAAGTATAATTTCTCTATACTTTTTCCACCCCTGCTAAGTGAGTCCTGGGACCCCGCCAGTTGTTGAAATTTAGTCTGGCATACACACAACAGATCGTTTTTTTTTTCCTGCTACGCATGGCTGGCTAGGTCACACTGTATTTATAATTAATGCCATATATACATTTTGCAGATGCTTTTATCCAACGTAATTTCTATTTATTAATTTGTCTTTCATGCCACCTCAGGCAGTCTCTGACTGAGAACCAGAACCAGATCTCCAGAACCTGAACCATTTTGTATTGCCCATAAACAACTGTAATCATTCACTGCCATGGCAGTTCCTCGTGTTTTCTCACCCTTCTAGACTCAGATGGAAACCTGGCAGTGCAGCTGCAGATTAGAAAACACTTTTGTCACGCTCTTACAGTATCTTTATACTAATGACCACATAATCCTCATTGTAGGTGACATGCATAAGAAGAACATCATCCTTCTAGTATTTCACACCCCTGCTTACAATAACATAATCCTGTATAAGACTGCTGAATTGTGAGATCATAAACTAGTGTTATAAATTCCCCTTCTTCAAACAGCTGTGTGCACTGATTTTATGTGTTTTCGTTTACTTCATGTCATGTGCTTTTGTTTACACCACCATGTGCTAGTCATGTTTCTTCTCCTGTACTGTCATTGGTGTTTCCTGATCTGATTGTGTCCATGTGTTCTGTGTCAATCCTGCAATTAATTTTTCTGAAATTGTGCTCTTAATATAGTCAAATCCAAGCCTTGTATTCCTATGTTCTATGTTCTGTGTTTCATGGCATTGATCCTCGCCCATTTTGCTTGTTTTTGATTATGGATATTCCTTCTCTAATGCTGCCTGCCTGTTCTTTGACCTTTGCTATGGACCATGACCATGATTATTGGATTAGCTCTAATAAATTCCATGCAGAGTTTACACACTTGCGTCCTGCCTCTCTCTCATACACGTTACAGCGAGGCCAATACATGCTGCAAAACTAGGTAAGTGTTTTGATTGATTGCAGCCCCCACATTTTAAATCATCTTCACTGGATTAATGGAGTGTGTACACTGGCCAGCAAAGAACTACAATAATCAAGCTTAGAGATGACAAGTGCCCAAGAAAATTATACATAGACCAACAGGTACAGTCTCATTTGTTGTCAAAGAGCACAATCGTACAAGATCTGCCAGAAAGAAGAGCATGTACTAATAGAGTATCATCATCATCATCATCATCACAGCAGTGTTAAGATTAGCTGAGAGAGCAGGAAATGTACAGTGAGACAAGGATCCCTTTGGTCACACCAATCATCACTTTATTGGTCATCACCAACTTGGATGTCATCCCTCCATGACATTCTGTAGGATCTTCCTGAGAGGTAGGACTCGGGCCATCAGATTACAGAAGTTGGAGACGATCTGCTGGACAATCTGATGGTTTACCATATCAAAAGCTGCAGATAGTTCGAACAATATAAAACCTGAGCATTTGTCAGCACTTCAGCAGACCACAGGGTGTCCACAAGTGTCAACAGGAGAGTTGGGGTAAAGTGAGAGCTCTCGTTCTGCTTGTAAGTTTATCCTTAAATACATGAAAAGGAATGATTGACATTAAAATATTTATCCTGCTATTACACGAGTTTTTAGAACCATTCCAGGAATACACGTCATGGAAAAAAAAACATCTAGAGTAGGTGCAAGCCCTATAAAAAGCATGTGATATTTTTGTATGATAAACTGTTAATCAAGACAAGACGGGCGCTCTTCATCTCTTCGCATTATTTATAGCTCGCTGTGTGAATGTGGGTAATCTGTCGAACTTGACTTTTGCCCTAAACCGACTACTGCGATGACAATGTTTGACAAGCAGAGAGGGTCTTTTTTTAGACCACTGACTATAAATGTTTGCTTCTTTCTCTAGCCTTCTTCCACCAATTTCTGCTGCTTGTGACAGTTTGAGAGTATTTGCAGCCATATGGCAACATATATGGCAGGTTTCAGTTTTTCTTTCTTAATCATGAGTGAGGCTGGAAATGTTTTTCCTTGCAGATCCTGGCTCTAGTCAGAGAGTGTCATTCATTATCACAATTTTTCATTCAGGAAATCAGTATGATGTCAGGTAGGGGATGATGTGGGTGATAATAGGAGGAAGCAAAGAAGAGGCGTGCATGTTTTATTTTTACTCACAAAGAAAATAAGCAAATACCTGAGCTGGGTGGGTGGGTAGATAGATAGCTAGATAGATAGACTAATCTGCCATTTTATTATTAACAGAGTACTCTAAAAATAGCCACAATTCTTTATTGTATGGCTTCTACAAGGTGTTAGAAAAATTCCTTTGAGATTCTAGTGCATATTGACATGGACAGATTTGTCAACTGCACATTTATTCTGTTCATCTCCCATTCTACCGGATCCCAAAGTGCTCTATTGGATTTAGATCTGGTGCCTGGCGAGCCAATTAAAGATCACCAAACGTATTGTCATGTTCCTGGAAGCAGTTTGATATGACATGGCATGGTACATTTTCATGCTGGAAGTAGTCATTATAAACTAAAGTGATAAAGGGATTCTAGGTGGTCAGCAACAATGCTCAGACTGTGGCATTCAGACTATGAGCTACTGGTATTGGTATTAAGGGATATTACTGGTATTAATGGAACCAATATCTGACAGAAAACATTCCCTAAATCATTACACCACCACCAGCCTGAACTGTTGATACAAGGCAGGTTTGGTTATGCATTCAGATTTCGGTTCTTGGCTGACAAGAGTGGAACCCAATGTGGTCTATCACTATTGTTGCAAATCCACCTCAAGGTTCAATGTGTTGTGCATTCTGAGATGATGTTCTGCTCAACACAGCTGTAAAGACAGGTTATTTAAGTTATGATATACATCCCATATACAACCAGTCTGACCTCTCTCATCAACAAGGCATTTCAGCCAGCAGAACTAGTGCTCACTGTTTTTTCCTCTGCACCATTCAGTGTAAACTCTACTGTTGTGAGTGAAAATCCCAGAAGATCAGATATTCTCAGATCACCCCATGTGGCACCAACAACCACGCCACTGTCAATGTTTATCGAAAGCTCTTCACATGAATCTGCATGATTTATCCATTGTACTGCTGCCACATCTTTGCCTGGTTGTATAAGTGAATGAATGATCATGGGTACAGATGTTCATAATACGTCAGCAGGCATCAGAAAGAGTTTTAGCATATAACACATCTATGGTGAAACCTGTATTAACAACTGTTCAGCTTTTTCATTAACATTAACATAATGTAAAAAGGTAAATAGATAATAACAGAATATGACCGTACAAGTTCTGATAAATGTAGGTTCTTTTGCTCTGGGGACTGAGCTTTTTTAGTGGGTTGAATTTATGATGTGTACAATATTGTACACTAAATTGTTTTTGAATAAAGAATTTACAGTGGATTTATTACTAGTTTATGTTGCCAGAATTGGGAGGAAAGCAGCAAGCCATCTGTAATAGATTTATTTTTTGACATACCAGCATAGCAAGAACGTATTACCAATTATAGGCCGTCAGCTTAATCTATCCCATATGGATGACAGATCAGCACCATGGACAGCTCAGACAGCACCTGAGCTGCTGTGGTTTTAATGCCTCAGTTGCCAGAAATGTGCAAACACGACCTGCTGGCAATTTAAACACACTTCACGATTGCATAGTAATTCATTATAGCCAAATATATAAATTGGCATGTAATTAATTATCCAGTGACCATAGGTCCTACTCCTTCTTCATGCCTAGCCTGTTGTTGCGTCTTAAATGTACGCTTATCACTGACCTACAGGCTTTTTTTTTTTCCTGTTCTTTCTTAAAAAAAATTATTCTGTTTCAGTTTTGTGTAGGGAAATACTGGAACCTGCATGCTAGCAACATTTCTCAGTTCTCATCATTTATTCATTAGCTGCCCGGTGCCTCTACATAACACAGTGACAAATACATGATACAAATGCCACCAAAATCAGTTATTGTTGTTTGATGTGCAGTGGTACATTGTGCAGTAGGTAATTATGGTGATATCATGTTGCACTTGGAAAGTAATGTGCTGGGTTTTTTTTTTTGTTTGTTTGGTTTTTGTTTTTTTAGCTGTGCCTCTGCAGTCACAGTGTTGGTGAGGAGGGTCATGAAGCCTAACATTAATATTTGTGCATTTCTTTATTGTTTATTTTGTATCTCACACGGTCAGGTGTTCATATTTAAATCCGATCAGTGATTCTGAAATGATGATCTGTTATGTCCGTCTGTATTCTCTCCGTTCGGTTTCTTATTATGCAGCAGTATCTGTGGGTTCATTTGTAGTCTCTGTACAGGCACAACAGGAACGGTCTTAATTGGAGCCTTGTTTCCATTCTTGTTGTCTGTCACTGATACGTAACCATGTGAGGACGAAGGAGATATTAATGCAGGTAAAATATAATGGCTATAATGAGGCTGAAAAATGCAGTAAGATTAAGTACAGATAAGATTAAATCTGTCAAGGAAATAGTCCAGTCAGACACGGAAATGCAAAAAATAACAAGATGCTAATAGATACTGGTAAAGTCCAATTTGATTTTAGCATAATCAATCATTTTTCTTTTAAGGAAGATTAGAATTTTTTGGCTGAATATGCTACTTTTATAGGAATAAATGAAAGAAAAATACACTGGAGAGCTCAGTAGGTCCACACTTATTCCTCACCCTTGTACCAACATACTTTTCCAGTTAGCTTCATTCTCCTTATTGAAGAGTTCATAGTTACTACGCTTTAAGAGGAATCATTGTATAAATAAGCCAAGTGTGTAAAAGATTAAAAGGCATTGTATTTGCAGAAAAATTACAGAGGCTAATCCAGTGTGTTGTTACATTTGGATAAAAGTTCTATTGCAAACAGTAGGTTGAGAACCAAATGTTGGGAAAAGAGAAATCAAATGACAAAATTGAATTACTGCCAATGTGATTGCCTAACTTATCTTTATTACTGATGTGGCTGCAATCATTGGCAGATAGATGTGAGCTTGGGTATAGCTTTGAAACTTTGTTTCTCAGAGTCTCTCCTCGAATCCAGGGTCTACATATGGCATGAACAATGCAATGGAACAAATATTGTTATACTTTTATATAACGTACAATTACTGGTGAGGCCCAAGTTCCCATTATAGAAAGATCCCACTGGCAGATGGTATATTTAAAAGAGATTTATTGTTTAAATTTGCTTTTCTTTGGCATTATTCTAGTCTAGACAAGTAAATAATCTAGCTAAACTCAGTCAAGAATAGAACGTGCAGGTTATTGACAGTGAGAAATCATTTTTCATGCTATAACTTATATTATGAATTCTAGTTTGTTTCCACATCTTATATGGCGTCGAATATCAGCCAGTGTCAAATATTGGACCAGTTTAGAAATGACTCAGTAATATTAAGCCAGACTGAATAGATAAGAAGTACTTGGAACACATAATGTTCATTCACTGTTATGAAGCTAATTCCAGACTGAATCCACAAAGGAAATAATTACATACACTGCTGTTTTTTGAACCAGGATAAGATCCCTGTCCTTTTATCTCTGTTACATGAGCAAGTTCTGAAGATTAGCTGAGAAGCAGCTCATGCATTCCATAGATCCAAATGACAAAATTGAATTAGCGCCAATTCAATTGGCTAACTTGTCCTTACTGCTGACGCGTCTGTAACCACAGTCGGCCAGATGTCAGCTCACATACACCCTTGAAACTTATCGAATATTTCTTTTCATACCCTCGAGCGCTGGATCAAAATACTCTGATCCAGTCTCTCAAGGGAATTGTGAGGCTATGAAAGTGATAATGCTGCCAAGTTCTACTGTTAAGCGTGACTTTCTTATTTTCCAGTTGGTGCCCTAGCCTGAAAATGCGCACACATTCTATGAATACTAGTTCATTCATGGGCGTTTAGATGAACATACTTTAGGTTGACAGTCAACGTTCTGTCACAATGTGTTTCTAACCAAGCGATGGGAGAAATTCAGGTTAGTGTACCTCCTTGTTTAGCAAATCAGCAGGCAAAGGGTTGACAGCCAGTCAATGTCTATGCGTGTTATGCTTCATCACTCATTAGTCTGTCTCTCTGTCTCTCTGGAGGAAGGCCGTGTGTCAGAGTCAGTGTAGTACTGTGGGTTGGATGTGAGAGCAGCAGGAGAGGAGATCACAGTGTGGACTGCTGTGTGTCACGCTCCATGCTTGACCAAAGACCAGACCAGCCTTTGGGCCCATTTAACACCATCTTATAAATTCATGTCACTAGAGGGACATTGTATCACTCCTAAGTGACGTTTGTATTTAACATCACTCTAAACTCCACATTTAAGAGCAGAATCAGAAGATAGCCGGTTGCATCACCCCACTTAGATTTACCTTTGACATACTGCTCTATGACAGCAAATTACTCCCATTGGGAGATTGCACACACACACACACACACACACACACACACACAAATACACGCATGCACATAAGCTAGTCATATTTTACCAGCAAGAGAAGATGAGATGCTGGAGGTGAGTGAGTGGAGTTCCCTTCACAGAAACCCCTATTTTACAACCTTCCATCAAACATTTGGCACCTTAGGATTGGTGTGTGGGTGGGTGGGTAGGGGGGTGGGGGGTGGGAGGGAGGTACAACATTAAGATGGAGGCTCCCCACATGGCGCCTGACTGGCTGCTGATTTCACAGCTTTAATTGAAGGAGGAAAGGTTCAGAATGAGCCAGTCAGCTCCTTCCTCACTAGCTCAAACAAACAAACAAACAAACAAATAAAACAGCTCAATGACATTTTTGAGGGAAAACACCACCTCTATCATTCTTCTGTGTTAAAATAGCTTGCGCAAAAATTCAACTCACTCTGCGAACCAACCCATGGTTTTACCAAATGAAGATTTCACGAAACATCTTTCGCAAGTTCTCCAGGAGCAGTCACATCCTTGATCACGCATAGGTGAACGCACATACACTTGCTCCTCTGTGGCCTGTTGCTCAGCAACACTTCCCTGATTAGGTTAGCTGACTATGGGAGTAAGGATCTGGTATCTATGTGGAAAGCCGGATCAGATCACGCTAATGGAGCTGCAGCCACATGTTCATTCCTGTCCCATGGGTGGTGGAGCACTCTCTGAGCCTAGATCTCATAGAGCCCAGACTCTCCATAGGCCATGAGCAATGCAATGGAACAAATATTGCTATATTTACATATAAAGTATATTTACTGGCATGGTGACCAGGCTGCTATCATGGAAAGATCCTACGAACACATGGCATATTTAAAAGAGATTCGAGACATCTTGTTTAAATTTGCCTTTCTTTGGCATTATGCTAGTCTTAGGGGAGAAAGCACACGTTTGCATTTTAACTCTGCATTGAATGAATACCAACACCTGTGCAAATAGTTCTTGTTTTTCATGCTGTAGCTCATCCTCTGATCTATCTTATTTGCTTTCCATGCCTTACATTGCACTTAACATCACCCACTGAAGGGAACACAATTGTTGGTCCAATAATATTAAGCCAAAAGAAATGTAAGAAATTTAAATGTAAGGTTATGATTTTGCTGGCCATGTTTCATTCGTCCCTGCTATAGTTCCATGAGCTCTAGGTTAGCTCCAGTTAGAACCAGCATGGAGTTTTCATCATTCGTTTTTATTGAGTACCCTTTGTATCCAAGAACCCATTCGGAAGAGCAAGCATTTGATGGAGCTTTCAAAGCCCAAATCCTCAATTCTCAACAGAAGCAGATGGAGCTTCTGCCACATGGAGACACACTCCGAGTGATTTCCCAGCCCGCTGTAAATACAGTTTCACAAGTCTGAGAGATAGACTGATAGACTTATTCCAGGGTGAGAGAAGGGAGAGTCAGAGAGAAAGACAACGCGAAAGAATGGAAGGAATGGAAGTGGAAGAGCGAATATTTCTGGTAAGGTTGTATTCTGATACTGGTGTAAGTGGTAGGACTGCAGTAAGGTTATAATAAGGTTAATATGAATTCATTTACTGCTTATGCAGGCTGCTGGGCATTAAAGAAGTCTATCTTAACCTCCAGGACTGACAGCGTGTCTTGACATGGAAGTGAGTCAGGAACCCACTGTGACTGGATGCCAGCTTGGAGCACAGAACACGTATCAAGTGTTACATTTGCTGCACATGTGCGTACAGTTTTGTAGTATTGTTTGTAGAGCTGTGAGAAATCACGCCGCCTCAAAGAAAGAGGCTCTGATAAATAATACACCGATTCTTGTACAGTCACTGCACAGCCCTAAACTGTTATGCTGTATTCATTTCACTCACCTTTTGTGTTGATTTCCGTGTTAATCTCTTACAGAAATGGGGTATTGCTTTTCAAATCAAAGCTTCCAATATCTTGTTGAACCCTCGACCCTTTCCTTGTATTGTGTTTTGTTCATTATTTTGTCATTGTAATGCCTGATTACTTTTAATCATCGTTACTCCCATATGTGCGTGCACAGGAATTAAGCCCCATGATACGTTTTTATCAGGTTCTCCAAAGACGAGTCCCTTCTGCAAACCAAGACATTATTTTACATTGTCACAAATTATTTGGTAATACCCGTTAATACCATGAATGTCATTCGGTTTCTGTTATTTCTCCATTAAGGATAATCCCCAAGAAAGAATGAGTGTTTATGAGCATGCTTTTCAGCTTGTGCATTATTCTTTCTCTCTCTCTCTCTCTCTCTCTCTCTCTCTCTCTTCTGTTTGAGCCTATCGGTGTGTGCTTGTTTATATGAATGAATGAAGGCTGGCTTGTATGAATGTTTGTAAGAATGTACATGTCGTTGGGTCACTATCAGACACTCTTTGTCTCTTTGTGGGTTGGGCCAATCCCTCTTACTGTCTTGTGTGTATATATATATATATATATATATATATATATATATATATATATACATATATATATATATATATATATATATATATATATATATATATATATATATA
Source organism: Ameiurus melas (assembly GCA_012411365.1). Classification (NCBI taxonomy): domain Eukaryota; kingdom Metazoa; phylum Chordata; class Actinopteri; order Siluriformes; family Ictaluridae; genus Ameiurus; species Ameiurus melas. The sequence goes on along the minus strand of CM022756.1, from coordinate 32,503,286 downwards.
TATATATATATATATATATATATATATATATATATATATATATATATATATATATATATATATATATATATATATCACCCTACATCACCATGTCACTCATTGCAGTCAATGAAGAATCAATGGCCTAAGATTCTTCATAAACTGACAAACTACTCTAACAACTGGATAGAAACAGCATGGAAAATATTGTATGTAAACATATCTCATCTAAGACTGTTCTACAGTGTTTGTTTAGAAAGATTAGACATGGATTAGAAAGTGTGTTGTTTACAAAAAAATTTATTCATACAAATCTTACAACACTTTTTCAACATTTAAAAACGTCACCCCCTAAGGAGTTATGGGTTAATATCTCGACTTCACATTTGCTAATATTCACTTCTCACACATAATATTTTCAGATATAGATAAAACTTTCACATTAAGGCTTTTGGCGCTCTTAGAAATGTACACAAGAGGCTGGGCTGTGGGCTGCACTCCATCAGGCTCTTTGCTAGCTGACAAATAACCCTCAAGCGATGCGACAAGAAACAACACAAAATCAAGCTATAGGCTTCATGGCCCTCTACATAAGCTTGGGATATGATGAGTCAGTTTACTGAGAACAGTGAAACAGGAACACTTTACTTTGCCACAACAACACATTCATTGAACTTATAACAGCCTAGAGACAGTTAATACTTTTGCCATTTACATCAGTTCAATATTAAATCGGATCACAATGTAAAGCTGGCCATGCTTTCGGATGGAATTAAGATATCGGCCCAGCCAAATTTGGAAAGAAAAAAAAGAAAAAAGAAAAGATGGTTAGTGAAATGTAAGCTAATAGTCTGCAGCATTATAGGGCCACTAAAAATTGCCATCCATATCAAGTGGCGATTTTTTTTTTTTTCTCATACGTTGTAGCAAGGCACCAAAGCCAGAAGCCATGCTGTCTGTCACATACCACTGTCAGGTTCATATTATACATGCTCACACTCTTGCAACACATCCACACACATTCACACATAGTGCTTCCTTAAAAACATCTACACTCATAGAAATCCTAGGAACTGATGCCAAATTGCGGGGGGTTATGTCTGGATACAATAGGCTAAACGTTAAATTCATGGGGGAAATAAGGTGTCGGTGATATTGTATAGAATATACAAACCATCGATTGTGGTTTACAGTCAGAAATAAAATCTCATTTTAATCGTACTGAGCGATAGAGGATATTCTTGTATTTAAGTGCTGCGTAATACTTATCTCTGACTTAAAACTACAAGGGTTCAAAGGGATGGATTAAGGGATGGCGTAATCTGAACATCGGGCCACATCCCCTGGATGCTTTGGTCTCCTGATCCTCTATCCATGCATCACTTCTCTTACTTCTTCTCACATTCTTTAAAGAGATGCATAACACAAATGACTTGTGCATATCGATCATGTGGAGGCTAAATGAATTATCAGAAGTAATAGCAAGAAGTATTAGCAGTATGCAGTAATACTTATCTGAAGTCCATAAGGTGTGTAGGCAAGTGTACTACTCTGTCTATACACTGGACCCTAACAAAGGACATTCTGAAGTCCTTTTTTTTTTTTTTTCTCTCCCAAGTATGGATTCATTCCCGTGATTGAGTACACATCTCTATTTTTTCCCCCCCCAACACATACACAACTTCTACATTAGCATACAACATTAGAAACAAATCTGATTAATACAAAGATAGAAATGACGCAAAACCATGACTAGGGTCACTGCAAACATGCCTAGAGACTGATCAAAGAAAATGACATGCTACAACACTTTTAAAAGGCTATCACAGCATGCAACTCAAATTTCTTTTTGTTTTGTTTTTTCCAAAAGGGGGGGTGGGGGATGGGGGGGAAGGGGTAAGATAACACTATTTTCCATTCACTTCCATGAAGAACTCTTCAGTAGGCTGCATGAACAAGTTTAATAGTCATTAAGAAGGCATGTCTAACTAATACAACTGAAATGTCTCAAATAAAACTAAACTAAAATAAATAATAATAATAAATAACAGCCATTCTCAAGAATATGATCCGCAACACAAGAGGGTCTGTATTACAAACGATGCACAGAGGATTGTACATGCATCATGCATGTAGGTGCAAGGAAGATGGGATGGTTATTTTGAGATTTAGAAAGGAAGCCAGTAAAAGAAATAAACAAACAAACAAACAAATACATAAATAAATAATAATAGCACAGCACTAATGAGCTAAATTCCAGTGTCATTCATTTTCAATCACAAATCCTAACTCAAAAATTAAAGAAGAAAGAAAGAAATAAAGAAAGAAAGAAAGAAAGAAAAAGCCCCAAAATGTTGCATTTAGTCAGACAGGTGACTTGCAGGTCTAAAACACTTCCACAAATGTAGGATGTCTGGAATAATGACGGACTCACTCATGTTGGCCAGTGTGTATCGCTCCCTGACCCTTCCATAGGATCATTACAGCCTGTGCTTCTTTTCTTTTCCCTTTCCTTTTCTTTTCTTATCACAGAGTCAGCCTTATGGTCACATACATCCCAGGGCCAACTTTGCACAAAATAAAAACTCTATTCTTTCACCTTTTTTTTTTTTTTTTACTTTTCATTCTTGTTTTAAATCTCCATTACAAAAATAAAGTATAACATTCAGAACTTTGATTGTCTTTTTTAAAATCTATTTATTTTTCTGCATATGATGAATTCGAAAAAAGATATCAAGCGCATAACGTTCAAGGTGCACATATTTGATCTATATATATATATATATATATATATATATATATATATATATATATATATATATATATATATATATATATATACATATATGTCATTTTTTTCTCCTAGTGTTTTTTTTTTGTTGTTGTTGCTGTTGTTGTTTTCATTTCGTTTCCAACATATAAAGCTATATACATTGAACTGAACGATTGGTCCACAAAGTCAGAACTGTTGCGGTCTCAAGTGCTTTTGTACAAAAAATGGAACAAAAAAAACATGTTCTTACTAAAATATTTTTAATGGCTTGACTTCGTACATAAAATACATGTTTAAAAGAACACAGGCGAGATCCACCGACTGCTCAGTTTTAAGTTAGAATGACTTTTGACTGTATGATTGAATGGACACAAGGGAGGGCAGGTGCGCTATTCTCTCTCTCGCGCGCGCGCGCGCGCGCGCTACAAATAAGCAAAGCGGCGTCCTTTGTTCCTAAACCTCTGTCTGTACCTTCTTCCCAGCACTGCTGCAAGGTATTTTTTCACGGCCATTTGTTTCCGGTAGCGGCTGTAGCTGTCCGTGAAAATGCCGTCCGAGTGGCGCTTCGACAGTGGCTCCGAGTCTTCCTCGTCCTCTTCTTCCTCACTGCGAACACAAGCGCGCGCGTTAGCCTGGAGCTTAAGACAACGCTAGCATGCTAACAGGTTGCAGTAATGCAGGTGTGGAATAAACAAGCAAGCAAACAAACAAACAAACAAGCAAACAAAAATAAATCATCATCGTGATAAAACAAAACAAAGGAACGGTTGAGGAGATTCGATACACATTGACATATTTCGATAAAATAGCACCGGAAGCAGAACTCAGGCCCAAGAAAAGCTTGATAAATAAATGGATAAAAGCTATAAGTGAAATGTAGCGTGTTATTGTGTTAATGCGCCGTTATATTGGCTGGAATGCAGGTTCAATCCAAAGGCGCGCGGGAATCAACAGTTCAGACCGTCGATAGACTGTTTAACTTTTATTATTAGTTTTAGTTTTATTTCATTGATTGATTGATTTGCTGATGTTGTTCATTTTGTCTACTCACAAAAGTCACCGCCATGAGAGAGAGAGAGAGAGAGAGAGAGAGAGAGAGAGAGAGAGATAAAAAAACCCCAAACAAGATCAAATTAAATAAAAAATAATTAAATAATAAAAAATAAAAAAATAAACAAGACGACGGCAGGTAAACGCTTAAAATGAAATGCCCTTACCCTACACGAACTGCCGTCAGAGAATGCAGATATTTTCGGGCTGATAACTGAACCAGGATGTCCCTCAAGGCTCTATCTAACAATCCGTCTGCATGCGTTTCGGCTCTGAGATAAAACGCCAAACACACACACACACACACACACACACACACACACACACACACACATGGGTAATCAGAAATAAGAAACACCACACGACAGTGTTCCGTTTAGGATTCTCGCAATCAAACGATCAACCGAGACAGAATAACCAAACACTACTGTCCTCTTCCTTTAATCAATCGATATGTCTCCTTCTCCTCTACCTGTCTGTCTGTCTTCTGTCTGTCTGTCTGACTGTCTGTTGCAATTGTGCATCTACATGCATGATCACCTTAATCACAAAAAAAAAGCCAAAACAAGCGCATATAAAAGTAAGGAAAAGAAGAGAAAAAAAAGAAAGAAACGAAAAGAAAAGAAATAACAGTATGAATGTGATCACATATATGCATGTATAATATTTTGTGTGTGTGTGTGTGTGTGTGTGGGGGGGGTGTATTGCTCACCTTCTCTCGGGAGGGTAATACAGTGTGTACGCGTCCTCTGGGAGGGCTGGAGCACTGCGCGCGCTCATCGTGTCCGGCTCATAGGAGAGCTCACTTAACGAGTTTCCCTCGTCCCCAAACACGTCGTTTTCTAGCCTGAAATCCGGATCCAGGAGAAAAGAAGAATTTTTAACTGCACCAGATGAGAATTTTATCATTCACATCCATCTATCTATCTATCTATCTATCTATCTATCTATCTATCTATATATATATATATATATATATATATATATATATATATATATATATATATATATATATATTCGATTTGCTTGTAAATTGGATTAGATTGGATTTGCGCCAATATTTAAAACGAAATAATAAGAGCAACATTTAAAAATAGAAAATACGCAATTGAATACAAATGGGCTCCAGCCTCAATAAAACCGTGCCTACATGTACACAATCAAAGTGTTTGTTAGAATAAGATTGTTTTTTTTTTAATTGTTTTTTTATTTGTTTTGTGTTTTTTTTAAAGCATTTTATCACACTTTCGTTAGATATGAGATTTCATTTCGCTATGAGCGTTAAAACGAAGTCGCACTTTGATATAGGCTATACACACAACACACACACACATATATTATATATATATAATTCGTTTTAACGCTTATAAATAGCAAACATAGGCTATAAATAGCAAAAAGAGACTTAATTTTAATGATGATTATTAAGGTGATTAAGATGCATTCCGTTCGTTGCAGGCCTTTAAATACAGTGCGCTGATGTGCGTCTTGCTGCTGGGAGCCTGAGCATTGCGCCAGTGTGAGAGTCAGACTGGTGCACATGAACGAGTTCACACTGCTATTCCTGAGGCTTACAGTCACAGCAGCTTCCTATTCGTTTACTGCTCGTGCTCGCAGTGTGACGCCACTCGGCCGTCATTACAGACTCATTTTCATTTTCATATAGGCACGTCCCATGCATCGAAATATACCGCCTAAAAGCCCTGGAGTAATCACTGCCCGACAAACGTCTTTGTTTCCTCTAGAAGGAAACAAATTCGAATGGCAGTCGGTCCGTTTCCCACAGTGAGCAAATCAACGCAAATAATCATCAGAAGAATCGATTGATATTAGTGTAATATGCTTCACGATTCTGAGATCGGTTCACTTTAAACGCTCCAACGCAGAACTGTTTATTCTTCTGCAAAATAAGAGCCACAGCCCAATCTAAATAAATGAATAAATCTCCGAAATATGACATTCAGACTGCACACGTTCGTCTTATAACCAATTGTCAAGAGATTTCAGATTACACAATGAAAGGAGAAAAGGCAGGATTTGGGCGGTGTGTACGTACCTCATGTTGGGGAAGCCCATTCCGATGGGTGTGCATTGGGCGCTGTAGCGCATTAAGATCCCGTAGATGAGCAGAGCCAATGTAGCTCTACTAGATTTAGCCATGCTGTAAAGGGAACGCGGGGGAAACAAAAGTTAAATCACTTTACACGCTTCAACTCAACACTGTAACACGCCTAAAACGTGCTCATTTAGTTGTTGTTGGGTTTTTTGGGGGGGTTTTGTTTGTTTGGTTGTTTTGTTTTGTTTTTTGCCCAATTTCCAAGCTTTCTTTTTTCTTTTTTTTTTTTTTCTAATAACGCAATAAACTTCTGTCCTGTCACGTCCTACAGATTCCACATGGCGTTTCTTTAATTCTCTCTCAAAAAAAAAAAAAAAAAATCGAAAGAAATCCGGTCGGGTTTCAAAAGTTTAAGGAGAGCCGTCGCTTGACGCAAACACAGTCCTTCTCCGTAAGCCGACAAAACTGGTAGTAGTAATAATTAAGAAAAAAAAAAAAGAAAAAAAAATTAGAAACAAACATGAAGAATCCTGGAGTTTGAGTTCCTTCAATGCACGATTTTGTGATTTTGAAACTAAACAGGCAAAAACGGTCACGTACCTACGGCAGGTTGAACAGAGAGCGAGGCTGCGGGACGCGCTTCGGGTGCGGCTGCTGAGCGTGTGTGTGTGTGTGTGTGTGTGTGAGAGAGAGAGAGAGAGGGATAGAGAGGGAGAGAGAGGGGGAGAGAGAAAGAGAGGCGAGGTAATCTTTCTCACGGCACCTCTTCTCTGAAACGCCGTTTCCTGATGAGCTCGTCCTGATCACCCGCCTTTGACTTTTATACAATAAGTAGCTGCAAAAAAACAAAAAAAAACAAAAAATCAAACAACAAAACAAAGAACAGGCTTTTCGCGAACAAAAAATGACTCGGTGAGATTTGTCGTGCACGGCCTATTCGTTCCTCCACATGTCCTTTTTTCGCTCAACTTTCACCCCCCCTCCAGTTCCCTCCGATTTTTATCCATGAATGGAGTCTCTTGCCCTTTTTTCAATAAGTCCCATTAAGTATGCCTCAGACGTCATCAGCCCCTTCCTCCCGGAATATTACTGTGTAATGTCTTCCTCATCGACGGATAAGTTACTCTGACACGCCTCAAACGGAACTTTTCCCTTTAAAACTTCATTTTTTTAAGGGATGAAACAAATTGCATATTTTTCCCCCCGCAAATCTACAGGAAGCTGAGATGACACCATTCCCGGATGTTACAAGATTGCACGCGCATCCGTCTTTCTCTAGCCTACAGATATATATATATATATATATATATATATATATATATATATATATATATATATATATATATATATATATATATATATATATATATATATATATTATTATTATTATTATTATTATTATTATTATTATTATTATTATTATTATTATTATTAATTGTAGCCTATAATGTAAATGATTAATGGTATATAAATAGAACGTAGAACTGACAGCACGAAAAAGAGAATAATTCAAAATTTCAGTTTCAATAAATAAAGCCAGCCGGGAGCTGTCCACACTTGTGGTGCTGACGGTTCAACGCAACACCGAAGCTCATTATTCAGCCTCTCAAAATGTCCTGCAGTGGTTATTTAATGGTTCATTGGATAATCAAGGGTTCTTGCCATTACTCATAGGGAATCAGTCTGTTGTCTGGATTTTACACAGACCACCAAGGGTTTGTCTAAGTGAAAAGATCCCTTAAATGTAGAATACATTGCCCCCATACCCGCATAGTTTCTCCTGAATGCTTATAAATGATTCTTAGGACAAAACCTGGCTATTTGTTCAGAGAAATAATGTCATTAGTAAGGAAAAGGAATACTTTTGTTTTAACTTAAGTGTAAACAGGGCACATGCAAAGGGTATAGGTGTATAACACCAATTCATGCGTTCTGAGAACAATATTTCAATCATTCACGTCGACGTCTCCTTAAACGTGACGTAGTGTGACGTTAAAAGCCATTCATTCCGCCGGCCGTGCGTGGTTTCGCTGGAGCGTGAATTGTAGCGTGCTGCATCATCAGTGTGCATGTATTAGTGTGTGCGTATCTCGAGCATATATGTGGTGTGACTCGTTTAAACGATTCAAGAGCGCCATCGTGCGGTCGCAGGTCGGTCTACGGCTCGCTGTAATTATATTGCCAATGAATGCGTGAGAGCACAGTTTCCCAAACCTGGTCATGGAGAACGCGCTGTCCTGCACATTTGAGCTTTTCTTGCTGCTGTCAAAATCCCCGATTAACAGCTAATTGAAGTGGGTGTGTCAGAACAAGGAAAACACAAAATGTGTAGGACAGGGGGTACTCCAGGATTAGGCTTGGGAACCTGTGGATTGGTAAAGGATATATTTTCCTCTGAACAACCGGAGCTCTGTCCACCATTTCATTTCAGCCTACATTATCATTTTGCGACACATAAAAGGTTTAGTTGGGGCAGCTGGGGCTCAGGTGGTAGAGCGGGTTGTCCAGTAACCGTACGGTTGACAGTTCGATTCCAGGCCCACATGACTCCACATGTGTCCTTGGGCGAGACATTGAACCCCAAGTTGCTCCTGCCAAGTTAGGGCCTTGCATGGCAGCTCTGCTACCATCGGTGTGTGTGTGCGCGTGTGTAAATGGGTGAATGAGACACAGTGTAAAACCTGTAAGTGCAGACCATTTACCATTCATGATATAAAAGCATCGACACAAATGTAAAATAGAGTCACAGCCTTGACCCTCTGTTAGTTTTCATGTTTTGAAGTGTCCCCTAATTTCCATTAATTAAGCAGATCTGCTTCAAGTGCTGCAAATATTTTGTGGAAGGTCTCTGTTCTAGGTTTTATCCAGCTTTAAAATGGAAATTGGGTGCATTTATAAATGGCTGTTAAGACTTTAATTTACTCTAAATACCTGGATTCAGAGAAATGTTGTTGGTTTATTTGTTTAGTTGGGTTTCTTTTTTAACAATAGCCCTCGTAAGTCTAATAAATATAGACCACATTGCAATCTCATGCATTTGAAAGTCTTAATCAGGGCCACTTGAATCACTCAGCTCACAGGTTGTCCTCTCCATTTTAATTAAGGGCAGTGTTCTTCAGTTTTGTCCAGGAATGTTGGGGAAGAAGCCAGGGGGAGGGGTATGAGAAATGAGTCAGGATGAGTCATGCTCATGGTTTCAGCCCACATATAGGCCTAAGAGTTTTGTGCTGCAAATCTGATTGCTGACGTTGTGTGTTCTGAGACTAACGTATGTTATGCAGTGTTATATGTTAATAAAGGTTCTGATGTGAAGACTAGGCTGAACTGGTTGAAATAAGATATATTCATCTGAATTACTCATCTAATTGTAGTTTAAGCAATATATTACATTACAGCTTATACTCCCAAGAGATGACTATTGAGAACCATTCAAAAACCATTTCAACCGCTGCAGTCCCATTACACATCTGTTCTTTGCTGTTATTGCTAGGTTCTGTGTATTGCAGTGGTTTCTACTTCAGATAAGGTTGCAAGTAAAACCCTTATCCATCCAAAGAAAGCATTTTTGAGTGTCGTGAGCTACAGTATTATGAAGGTGCCTTCCAGCTGTTGAGCAATTAGTGCCTTTCAGAATGGCATTTTCTAACCAATAATTGCATTATATACGCTAGTAACTTGTATTTTAATCATCATGACATTCTTTTCATTTATTCATTTGATATTTTTTAATTTGACATTTTCCGCAGCGATAATTATGTAAATACCAACATAATCAATTAAAACTTGAAGAGACTTCCATCCATCCATCCATCCATCTACCACTTACTCCTTCTTCAGGGTCGCGGGGAACCTGGAGCCTATCCCTGGGAGCTGAAGAGACTTCCATGTGCCGATTTTAGGTAAAGGAACTCATATTTGAGAAAATTTCAGTAGCACACAAAGGTTTCCATCAACCGATTAGAAACAAGTGCAAGATAGTGATGGAAAAGACAGAACGCCTCAACAAGACACAGGAGTGCTTGTATTCAGGTGTGTTGTACAACAGCACATACATGTGCTTTGCATAAGTATCCCTTGAACCTTTCCACATCTTGTTGTGTCACAACGGGTAACTCAACTAGAATTAACTGGGATTGCAAATCATGAACCTACACAAAATCTGCACATGTAACGTTGAAGTGGAAAGGGGTCAGGGTGGGGGGTGTATCAGTGGGCTATTACAAAATTATTTACAAAAACAAAATCATAATTCACCCCAGTTGCTGTGAAACCCCTACATTTGATTAAAGTGTCACCTGATCTCAGTATGAATACACGTGCTTGTGGAATCACCCAAAGTTTGCTAGAGAACATATCTAACCAAACAGCATCAATTTGCATCGTTTTGATGTTTTGAGTCATCAAAACAAGTCCGGGACAAAGTTCTGGAAAACTATCATCCAAGGTTTGATTGTGAAAAAAATCCCACACTTTGAATATTCCTCGGAGCAACATTAAATCCATTATTTAAAAAAAAAAAAGGAAGAGGAGGCTGTTGGGATAAGGCAAATAACAGCTTTATCTTTGACTTTCCTCCGTCACCCTACAGCCTCTTGGTTCATTCACTCAAAAGAAGACTAGCACATGTGGTTTACCACTGAGCGTACTGCAGGCCTGGAGAGTCTAAATGAACACACTGAAAATCCGAGCTGTTAGGAGAAACGTCTGTTTTATTGTAGAATAACAGAGGTTTATATACACGGGTACAGATAGCCGGGCGTTGGGCGTACTGCTGTGTGGAAATAATGTGGCAGTTAAACTGTCGGCCACGTACGTGAAAACCCATCTCAGGCCAGATAGAGAAGTTCAACAGATTTTGATCATATATGATAAATGTTCACTAGCAGAAAAGTTCATAAGACAGAAATCAAACTATAACCAAAACATACTTATACATATCGAAGGGAATAGAGAGTTTCCCACAGAGGCTATCCACCAAAAGTCAGATAAGCAAGTCCATTTCACTTCCAGGTTGTAACATTACAAAATGACAATAGGTTCTGGAGGGGTGAATACTAATTCAAGCCACTGTATGTAGGTTAGGCCTACAACGTTATGAATTGATGAAAACCAACTTACAGAGTGATACACCAATATAAATTGTTTTGTTTTTGAAAGTTTTCTTCTCCACAATTACTGTGTTATAGCAATATTATAGTGTTACTGTGATTAATAGACATTTGTCCAGCAGGTTGTGCTAAAGGTAAATTACAAATTACAGCATGTTTAACACTGCTGTAGGTGGGGCAACAGGATACTTACTGGGCACTGCTTATATACTGATTATATGCTGTTGTCAGCTATAGTTTAATTAAGAACCATATGAAAAGAAAATACCTCCGTGATGAAACCGATTCATTAATCCACTTCGATAATGATAAAAACATGTAAAAAAAAATGCAATGTACTTTAAAAGATGTGTCTTAAAGTATAAAATGACATAAACTACACAAAACAGTATTCTTGAGTTAATTTCAGCATTAACCCTAGACTTTTGTGCCCAATGGGGATTTAAAACACCACAGACAAAACAAACAATCATAATTACAGTGTATATATGGTCTATAACTCCCTTACAAACATTACTGATGACAACTCCAATTAATAATTGATTAAAAATTTACCTCTGCTAGATCACTTTTAACAATGACATTATAAGGAATTAAATATACTGTATATAAGCAATGAAACCCAGTAAGGAACATCCCTAACTGATATATATTTAAATATACTGATTGATATATATATATATATATATATATATATATATATATATATATATATATATATATATATATATATAATGTCGACTGCAGAGCTTAATGGCAGCATTTTTAATATTTAAATAAATTAATCTTTGTCTTTTTCTCAGCTGTTTTGCATTGTGTAACCATTATATTACTGGCACAACAAATACAACTGAATAGTACTTTACGTGTGTTAGTGACTCAAAGGCTTAAATTCCAGAGAACCTCTTCTGGGCCATCAATGCACAACAGTTTAGATTGAATTCTGCATCACTAGTCTCTTTGGACAAACAGTATTAGAATGACTGTAAACGTTTCATAATGTAATTGCCATGGAGTTCCTTGTTTAAGGGTCCTAAGGATAATGTGATCCATTTTCATTTCCATGTCACTGTGAACAAAACTGTAGTGCACCCTAGGCCTTTGATTATGCCTGTCATATTTATACAATTGTGGTTGATGATACGTTTTCATACAAATCACTGAGATTTATCATTTAATTGTAATTCTTTTTTTCAGTATACACTATGCTACTTGTATATTATAAGCATAACAGCAGTGGAATAATGCACATACACAGCCTTCTATCAGCACTGAATAAATGAATAAATGAAAATTATTCTTACAGAAATAGATAGATAGATAGATAGATAGATAGATAGATAGATAGATAGATAGATAGATAGAGAGATAGATAGATAGATACAATTTTATTGTCATACAAAATTCAGTTTAGCATCTACCAGAAGTGCAAATAGTAGCTTCTTGCAAATTAACAAAGTGCGGGTTGAATATATAAATGTATATACTGTAGACTAAGTAAATAAATAACAAGGCTATATACATACACACACAAACATATATATACATATATATATATATATATATATATATATATATATATATATATATATATATATATATATATATATATATATGTGTGTGTGTGTGTGTGTGTGTGTGTGTGTGTGTGTGTGTAATATATATCTCAATGGTAGTAAAACATCAGTGGCCTAATGGGGTAGTGTAGAGTTCAACAGGTTGTGGAGAAGAAGCTTGTGGAGAAGTCCCTGATGATATTGCATGCTCTATGCAGACATCTACTACTGTAAAGTTGTGTATGAAATTCCTAGAAGATCAGCAGTTTTTGAAATACTCAAACCAGCTCGTCTTGTACCAACATCCATGCCACAATCAAAGTCACATAGATCACACACTGTAAAAAAAAAAAAAACAAGAAGAAAAAAAAGAAAGTTGACTTAAGTTAAAATTTCAAGGCAATTTACTGCACAGCTTTTTGCGTTTACTCAATTTAACTTCACATAGCTAAATTTTTCTTTTTTAGTGCACTTTTTCTTAACTCTGATGTCTGATGAGCATTAACTTTTGCATTGCGCTACTGCCACAGATAACTGCATCACAAAAGTCTTCTGAATGGCTAATAGTGTGGAAATATGGTATTCAAAATATGCAAGTTCCTATTCCATTATTGGAATAAACTATTTCTTTTAATTAACACTTTTCATTCTGATGGCTAAGGGCCACTGCCACCCTAGCATGACCACCCCTCTGGCCACCCCAGTAAGACATTATTATTATTATTATTATTATTGTTATTATTATTATTTTCAGTGCGGTTACCGATGTCATATGATGTGGAACTGGATGACTTCCGGCTGTGATAGGTCAGTTTGAATTACAATGAAATACCCACTACACCCTCTCAGTTCATTTCATCATTGTCCAAAAGCAGGGATTGATAGCGAGTGTAATGTCATGGAGGAACAAGCAAGTTTAGCGATCTAACACAAAAGCAAACTATTACCTTGCCCTCCTGATTACAACAAACAAACAAATATTGGTCAAACCTTAAATGTAAAATAATATTAATTATTTGGAGGCATACCATTTGATTTCCTGAGTGTATTATTAGCTACCATTAGATAATGATATTGAATTCATAACTCTAGTGGGCTTCATAAGATGTATCCTATGATGTCTTTTGTACCTTACTAAATGATAAAAAATTCTAATATCTTTAACCTTTCCCTAAGCCTGTCAGACAACCTCTTATGCATAAAGAGCACCACCATCATTCAAATTCCCAAGAAACCTTCTGTCTCCTGTTAGAATGATTAACTAACGATTACCACTGTGCTGGGCTCTACTATTATGAAACACTTTAACCGGCTACATGAATCCCATATCTGTTCATTCCTACCTGCCACCAAGGACTCTCTCCAAACAGATGCCATTGCTCTGATGAGTTCTCACACATCTGGAGAAAAGGACACATGCGAAAACGTCATTTACTGCCGACAGCCTGGCATTTAACACGATCGAACATACCAGTAATTACAACTCCCCTAAGGTATGTGTGCTAAGCCCCCTCCTGTAATTTCTGTTTAAGAATGAGTGCGTCGACATATGCAGCTCCTACATCATTTCTCGTGCACTGATGAGAGTGCCATCCTGGGTCTAATCCCAAATGGATAGGAGCCTGTATAGAGCAGAGCAATGTCACTGTTGTGATATAATACCAAACTCTTTTTCAATGTCAGCATCAAACGAAGGAGCTCATAGTTAGTAGGACAACATACCCCTACATACATCCAGAGAGCTATAGTGCAAGGTGTCAGCAGCTCTGTGCTTCTAATCTTAATGATCTTATGTAGTCCCTCCAAATCAACATAACAGTAAGGTCTGCCAGACACCTCAGTAACTTCTACTACTGTACCATACAGATGATCCTGACTGTTTGGCTCACTATAGGGAATGGCAGCGTGAATGGATTAACATATGGGCTAGGCAGGACTTCAGCCCTGGAGCTCAAGCACATTAGCATCCCATTGGTTGGCTGGGTAGGGAAATGTTTATTCAGTGTATATCTTTAAATATAGCAGCTATGAGCTAATCTACACACTTTCAGTAACAGCAAGGAATTGGAGTAAATATAACATGGAATGAAATATTATCAAAGCAACTTTAATAATAGCAAGCACAAGCAAGCAGAATTTGAGCCAGTTGGCGAATGGCAAAGCTCCAATGTGCAGCCTTGAACTCAACAGCTCTGCCCATTAAGTCAATTATGTCTCTTATCCAATTGGTCATGTCATGTTATCCCAGTAATGAAGAGTGACAGATGAACACAGTACACAGAAATGAGGCATACTGACAGAGCCCCTTGGAGTCATCTTATCCCCATGACCCTATGTGGTATTTATCCAGGCCTGGGGGTGAAAGAACCGATTTCATCACAGGCAACAATCTTCCAGCTTTTTCAGTCTCAATTATAAGCCATAGTGGCTGAGGAAGGCTTACAAAATCACATCAGATGTCAGCCTTCTGGCAGAACATACAGTCACAGACAACTAGGCTAATGAATGGTTGTTACATCCACGCTATCAGGGCTATTAAATAGCCTTCATTCCATTCTCACCACCAGGTTATGAATGAGTCACTTTACATGTCCAGTGCACAGCTGTTGTAACTTAGTCACTTTGTCACATCATCACGTTAGTACAGTACTGTTAATTGATCCTTCTTTCACTATAACAGTAACTAAAAATCCTCACACTTTGTTGCTCCACATCTCCTGCCTTCACATAGTTTATACAGTGCCAAGAAAAAGTATGTGAACCGTTTGGAATTTCATGGTTTTCTGAATAAATTTGTCATAAAATGTCATCTGATCTTCATCTAAGTCAGGGGTATTGACAAATATAATGTGACTAAAAGAATAACACAAAAAAATTGTGATCTTTCATGTCTTTATTGAACACACTCATTCAACATTCAAAATGGCACTGGAAAAAATAAGTGAACCCTTAGAATTCATAACTGGTTGACCCCCCTTGGCAGCAATAACCTCAACCAGGCGCTTCCTGTAGCTGTGGATCAGACCTGCACATCATTCAGGAGGAATTTTAGCCCATTCTTCCTGGCAGAACTGCTTTAGCTCGGTCATATTCTTTGGACATCTCGTGTGTACGGCTTTCTTGAAGTCATTCCATAGCATCTCTATTGTGTTGAGGTCTGGGCTCTGACTCGGACACTCCAAAAGGTGGATTTTTTATTTTTCTGAAGCCACTCTGTTGTGGACTTGCTCTGATGTTTTGTTGTCCAGTTGCATCACCCAACTTCTACACAGTTTCAGCAGACGTACAGACATTCTCACATTATCCTGAGGAATTGTCTGATATACTTGGGAATTCATCTTCCCCTCAGTGATTGCAAGCTGGCCAGGTCCTGATGCAGCAAAGCAGGCCCAAATCATGAGGTTTCCTCCACCAAACTTTACGGCTGGGATGATGTTTTCATGATGATATGCCGTGCCCTTTCTACACCAGATGTAGTGCTGTGTGGTTTTCCAAATAGTTCAATCTTAGTTTCATCAGTCCACAAAACATTTTTCCAATACAGCTGTGGAGTGTCAATGTGGTCTTTTGCAAACTTCAGACGTACAGCAGTGTTCTTTTTATTAAGCAGTGGCTTCCTTCGTGGTGTCCTGCCGTAGATACCCTGCTTGTTCAATGTTTTGCGTATTGTAGACTCATGAACAGAGATGTTAGCCAGTTCCAATGATGTCTTCAAAACTTTGTCTGTCATTCGGGGTTGTTTCTTTACCTCATTGATGAGTCTTCGTTTTGCTCTTGGTGTCATTTTGACTGGGCGCCCAATTCTTGGTAGAGTAGCAACAGTCCCAAAGTGTCTCCATTTGTAGAATGTTTGCCTAACTGTAGACTGGTGAATTTCTAAAGTCTTTGAAATCACTTTGTGACCCTTGCCAACTTTATGTAAATCAACTATTCTTGATTGTAGATTGTCTGAAAGCTCTTTTTGGCGAGGCATGGCTCACATAAGCGTGTCCTTCTTGTGCAGAGCAAACTCGAAAAATTTGAGGGGTTTTTTTATCAGTCAAAGTAGCTGTAGTCCACACCTTCATTTTCTTAACCAGACTCCAGGTGTGCTAAAACCCGACTCCAATTAGCTTTTTTGAGGTCATTAACTCAAGGGTTCACATACTTTTTCCACAAGCACTATGAGGTTTTGTTTTTGGTTGTTCTCAATAAAGACATGAACGATCAGAATTTTTTTTTGTGTGTTATTATTTTAGACACATTATATTTGTCAATACCCCTGACTTAGATGAAGATCAGATCACATTTTATGACAAATTTATTCAGAAAACCATGAACTTCCAAAAGGTTCACATACTTTTTCTTGCCACTGTGTATTTTTAGTATTTTTAATGGAATTCTTTTGGGGTCTTTATAAGCTAGATTAATGTCAGTTGCAGGACAACCTCAGCCTGGATATCCCATAAAGGCCAGCTTTATGGAAGAATGGCGAGGAGAAAGCAATCAATGAAAAAAGTCATATAAAACCCCATCATTTACAGACTCAAAAACCATGCGAAAAAAACTCGACTCTAATCCGATGAAGCCTGGAACTGAACTTTTTGAACTTGCCAAAAAGCGCTACAGTTGGTGAAATCCCAACACTCCTCATCACCCTAGCAACACCATCCCCATGGTGAACCATGATGTCGGTAGTATCATACTGTGAGGATGCTTCTCGTCAGCGGAAACAATGAAAATATTGACTATATATATTGAATAAGCTAAAATACCCAATTATTATTATTGTGTTATTTCATAACACAACAAAATGTAGGAAGACTCAAGGGATTGAAATACTTATATACGGCGATGTTTATCATGAGTCACTTTATTTCATTCACACATTTCTCACTAAACTATATATCGAGTGTGAGCTATATGCACAACTATATGCACAACTGTTTCAATATAGTAGGCTTTTACTACTTTCGGTGACATTTTCATTTGTAAAGTCTATTCATCATCTGCAAAGTCCTAGTCCTTTCATGTTGTCCATGCCGAGAAATATTCACACGATTCATTCATTTTGAAAAGTGTGTGAACAGAAATAAAGAGGAACAAAACCAGGAACGTCATTAAATATAACCCACAGGCAGGGGGCGGCAAAAGCCTCATTTAAACCTTCACCAAGACGTAGTCTGTGATATAAAACTATTTCAGTTTAACCAAGCTGGGGGGGAAAAAACTGCGATATTTGCACTTCCACAAAATGTGCTGACAAACCATATCTGCTTCTCAAACACATTCGAACAGATATTCTCCCCGGAAGAGATTCCCGAGGCGGCCATATTGTGGGATGTATCGGCCCGGTCCCAAATTCCTCCGTATGGGACATGAAGTGCGCTAGAGTGCGTCCAGAAGGCGTTCTTTCACACGCGACCTAGTGCACTTATGCAGGGGGCAGGGAGCCGTTTGGAGTACAGCCATCGGTGCAAGTTGTATCAAGCGGACAAGAAAAGAAGGACAGGGAAAAAGGAGGGCTGTGGGAAGCACTCACTGTTCCTCAGGCTGCCTTTATGGCATGAAATCTCTACCGGTTCCGGTTTAAAGTCTCATCCCCCCCCCCCCCCCCACCTCCTCTCTCTCTTTACCACTGTTTGGTCTCCATTTGTCTTCTCCTGGTAGTGACGCGACCTGATTTCTGTAGCGGATTTCACCAGCAGTAACAACCAGTTCGGGTGGTTTTGGCGTGGTGTCGTGTGAAGCATGGGAAAAACACCGCGGCACACTGGGATTGTCATTTTGTAGCAAACACTTGCAACTTCCCGGCGTGGACGGCGGCAGACGTATGAGAATAAAAGGAGGCAGGTTTGTGTGAAGGTGAGGACATGTAGAGACGGGCTGCGACAGACTGGGATGATTCGGAAACACTGGTGTTGGTGTTCATTAGTCACTTCACACTGAATTAGTGCTGCTTTTTCTTTCATTCTGCGTCGACTTGGGGGAGAAATGGTCGGGGAACGCGCGTTGGTTGGTTGATTGGTTTGTTTGTTTGTTTTTAAGCGTTGAGCGATGTGTGTAATGAAACGTGTCTCTCTCTCTCTGTGTGTGTGTGTGTGTGTGTGTGTGTGTGTGTGTGTGTGTGTAAGTTCATGACTGGGTTCTTAATTTCCGTGCGAACAGCAGGCCTGGTGAAGCAGAGGCCTCGTGATAACGCCACTGTTATTGTTTTATTGTTTCTCTCAGCTCGAAAAGTAACTCGGGTCCTGAGGCCATTTCCACAACCAGGACTTTCCTCCTGAGTCTCCTCAGGATCCCGACACACACTGTCTCACACACACACACACTGTCTCACACACACACACACTGTCTTACACACACACACACACACACACACACTGTCTCACACACACAACTGTCTCACACACACACACTGTCTCACACACACACACACACCATGTCTTACACACACACACACTGTCACACACTGACACACACTGTCACACACTGACACACACTGTCACACACTGACACACACTGTCACACACTGACACACATGTCTACACACACACTGTCTCACACACACCTGTCACACACACACACACACTGTCACACACTTATACACACTTCTCACACACACTGTCTCACACACACACTGTCTCACACACACACTGTCTCACACACACACAACACACAGTCACACACTGTCACACACACACACTGTCTCACACACACACACACGTTAACACTTACACACACACACTGTCACACAACACACTGTCACACACTGTCACACACACACACTGTCACACACACACACACTGTCACACACAGTCTCACACACACACACACACAACACACACACAAACTGTTACACACTGTTTCACACTGTCTCTCACACACACACACTGTCACACACTCGTTACACACACACACACACACTGTTACACACACACACACACACACTGTTACACACTCACACACACACACTGTCTCACACACACACACACACACTGTTACACACACACACACACTGTTACACACTCACACACAACTGTTACACACACACACAACACTGTCACACACACACTGTCTACACACACACACTGTCTCACACACACAC
This sequence comes from Ameiurus melas, assembly GCA_012411365.1. Lineage (NCBI taxonomy): Eukaryota > Metazoa > Chordata > Actinopteri > Siluriformes > Ictaluridae > Ameiurus > Ameiurus melas. The sequence goes on along the minus strand of CM022756.1, from coordinate 32,483,677 downwards.
ACTTCTCACACACACACAGCACTATACACTCAGTCACACACTGTCTCACACACACACACTGTCTCACACATACACACTGTTTCACACTGTTACACACTCACACACACTGCTTCACACTGTTACACACTCACACACACTGTCACACACTCACACACACTGTCACACACTGTTACACACTGTTTCACACTGTTACACACTCACACACACTGTTTCACACTGTTACACACTCACACACACTCACACACACTGTCACACACTCACACACACTGTCACACACTCACACACACTGTCACACACTCACACACACTGTTACACACTCACACACACACTGTTACACACTGTTTCACACTGTCACACACTCACACACACTGTTACACACTCACACACGCACACACACTGTCACACACTCACACACACTGTCACACACACACACACACACACTGTCTCACACACACACACACTGTTACACACTCACACAAACACTGTTACACACTCACACACACTGTCACACACACACACACTGTTACACACTCACACACACTGTTACACAGTCACACACTCACACAACCTGTATAGCGTTTTCACTCATTCCACACACACACAACCTGTATACCGTTTTCACTGTTATTACACACACACACACACACAACCTATATAGCGTTTTCACTGTTATTCCACACACACACACACACACACACAACCTGTATAGCGTTTTCACTAATTCCACACACACACACACACAACCTATATAGCATTTTCACTGTTATTACACACACACACACGCACAACCTGTATAGCGTTTTCACTGTCACTCCACACACACACACACACACAACACAACCTATGTAGCGTTTTCACGGTCATTCCACACACACACACGCACACAACCTGTATAACGTTTTCACTCATTCCACACACACACGCACACAACCTATGTAGCGTTTTCACTGTCATTCCACACACACACACACACACACACACACAACCTATGTAGCGTTTTCACTAATTCCACACACACACACGCACACAACCTATATAGCATTTTCACTGTTATTACACACACACACACACACACAACCTGTATAGCGTTTTCACTGTCATTCCACACACACGCACAACCTGTATAGCGTTTTCACTCATTCCACACACACACGCACACAACCTATGTAGCGTTTTCACTGTCATTCCACACACACACACAACCTGTATAGCGTTTTCACTGTCAATCCACACACACAACCTATATTCACACACACACACACACACACAAAACCTATATTCACACACACACCCTATGTAGCGTTTTCACTGTTATTCCACACACACACACACACACACAACCTGTATAGCGTTTTCACTGTCATTCCACACACACACACACACACACAACCTATATAGCGTTTTCACTGTTATTCCACACACACACACACTCACGCGCACACACACAACCTGTGTAGCGTTTTAACGGTCATTCTACACACAAACACACACACACAACCTATACAGAGGAGTAATATTTTGACTCACAACACAATAACTTCCATGTCCATATTTGGTATTAGATAATCTGCTGAATACTCAGTCATAGCATGTTCTGTTTACATTTATACCATTTTTTAAAATGATATTTTTACTCTTTGCTACCTATCTTCTGCACTACCCGTTATATCTGACACTTCCACACTAAAACAGCGCTACACTCTCTTACTCTGCCTGTTGTCCTGGTTTAGTACTACTGTACTGTCCTGTGTTGTGTGGAGTGTGTAGATCTTATTTCGTTATCTCACGTGGTTAGTGTGTGTTTTTATGTAGCACCACGGTCCTGGAGTAGGTATGGGCAATACTGACGTAAAACTATATCATGATATTTTTTGGTATTTATTGTGATGGCGATATTATGGAACCGTTCACTACGTTTCTTTTTTTTTTTTTTCTACTTACTAGATAAGTAAAATGACATATCTTGTTTTCTGGGGGGATCTAAATTGAGTTTTTGCTTACAACAAGCAAAATTATGTCCATGAGGTAAGAAAAATTCTTTGATTCAAATGGAAAACACGATTATTTTTCTTGTTTTACGGTCGTTTGCTGTACATCTGTTTTTCTGTAACCAAACCGGTTCTAGAGTGTAGAGATACTATGTCTCGTTTAGTGATAAACTCCTCGGCTTGATGTCCGCGTTCCGCCGTACTTGCTTTCGCTCTGTACGGGTCGCAGATATATGTTCTATTATCGCGCGAAGACGAATTCTTATTGTGTGGAGAATTTCTACCGGTATATATCGCAAACTCTAAGATATCGCCCGTGCCTGTGCTGGAGGAACGTTGTTTCGTTTCGCGCTCTCAGCCTACCAGCTGTATGTGGTTGAGATAACAATAAAGCCACTTGAACAACAGCAGGTTTCTTTGTGTCTGATGCTAGACAAGCGGTGGAGTAACTAACTATTCTCCAACTCTCTCAATGGAGCAAAACTCTGCCAGTTCCCATGCGCTTGCACTTTCCATTCGGTCTCAGAAACAAGGTCGCTTATTTGGAGGAAGAAAAAAAAAAAAAAAACCTCGACACAGTGAGTGCTCCAGTTAAGCGAGATCTTTGGTAAACAGACGTGAAGGTGTAACTTCGTCACGTGAGTTCCAAGCAACGGACCGGTGAAGAACAAACACAGCCACTTCGCTTTCCGCGGTGTTCTCCGGATTCCTAGTGCAATTCTTATTCTCAAACTGTAATGTCCTTGAAACTGCTTGCGTTGCTATTAGTGCGTGAGTGCGCTCTCAAACTTTTAACGTTGGAGGTGCTGGAGATGTTAACGATTAGAGGGTCAACAATGGCTAAGTCCCTAATGTTTGTTTTTAAAATGGCTGTCTTGTGTTCTTCAGCAGCTTATCGTCTCTGGCAAATTCATAAATCTTTCCAGGAATAGAACCGTACCAAACAACAAATGAATCTGCTTCAGCATAAAAATGATTACAGGACTTGGGCTTTAATCAAGACGACCGACGTGAAATTGAAGTTGTACTCGTTGTTTCTTTGTCAAGTGTCAAGCCAGATTCAACTTTTTTTTTTTTTTTTTTTCGGTCTAAGCATCGTGTGAGACGCGTTTCCATAACGGCGTACCCCGTGCACGGAAAGTTGGAGGTGGTCACTCCTCACGCACATCTGTTTACTATCGAAATGTTACGCAACGAAATGCCCAGCCTTTCCCTCTTTCCTTTACATTTTTTACAACTTCAACTTTCTCTCATCTTCCATTTCGTGTTCGTCTTTCTCCCCCCTCACCCCATCGCTCTAGCTTTTGACAGGCACAGCAGGTGGTTTTTGTGGTATGAATGGATTCGGAAGGAAGTATCAACCCCCCCACAGCCCCAGCCTCCCCACTTTCTTGGCTCTGATTTTCAGTAGCGGCAGGATGCCATGGCGATTCTGCAGAGCTGTGAGAATGGCAGCTTAATTTACAGAGTTACACACGATGCCTTGCCTTTCGCGGCCTGCCTTTCTATTTACAAACATGGCATTCTCAAAGCAGCTCCTTCATCGAGACCGATGCGAATGTTATTTGTAGCGGGGAGAGTACTGTGAAAGGAAGGATTTCATTTGTAATGCAGCTTTTTTGATTTCCTGATGCTGGGTACAGCTGTAATGCCAGAGTAACAGACAATATAAATAGGAGAAAACATCTTCTCTAAGTTCACTTCTCGGATTAAAACCCGTCCACGGAGCGCATGTGGCTGGCAGCAGAATTAAAGGGATTAAGCTTGTGGTTTAGGTTATTACATAATAACATGTTGGCCTGCGTTGCGCTGGGTTGAATATCTGCTCTAATGCAGTTGACTGTGGATTGATTTATTTATTTATTTTCTCAAAACAAATGATATGGAATAAAAGCAGCACACGCAAGATACACACTATTGCTGCATTTGACTTGCGTCAGAATTGGGAGCTCAAATTTACGCAATTTACGACCACCGTCTGCGGTCTACAAAGGGGGAAAACCCATCTACTCCATGTTGGTCTTTTGTTAGCAACAATCAAGCCAATAACTGATTTTCTGTATATTTTCCTCTGCAGAACAGTGAACTGTGTTGGTCGGTCTGTTCGTGTCAAGCGATTGATCGATCCTGATCGATCCAAAGTAAGTACTCGGATACGCATGGCTCATTATGTCACTTGCTGAGCTCGGGGTTGAGGAGTAGGAATTCCTACTCCTCAAGTTCAAATGCAGGATATAATCCTAAAAATGTTCTTACTACAGGATTTAGCAGAGTTTTTTTTTTGACTCGGCCAAAATGGTTGATTTTGCTACGCCTTCAAAGCTCAAGCTTTGCAGTGCAGTTTGCGGAGGTCTGTTGTTGTTTTTGTGGAAAACTACTTGAATTGCCGAATTTGCAACTGTGTGAAATTGTTTTGCACGGTCTTTTGCTGTGATGTTTGTCGGTAAATGAGACCATTTTAGCTGCACTCTTGTTCGACACATAAATAAAAGAGGGCTTTGGGTGAATGTGCGTTGTGGTGACGTCACATGACCCCAAATCATTGCCCAAATCTGCGGAAATTTAGAAACATTGCAAGCTCCTCCGAATATTGCTAGCTAGTGTTGGCTATATAACTAGTCTATGGGGTATGCCTGAGAACAGTCAAGTTGCTGTTGTGTGTAAATAAAGATTATTTATTTATTTGTGGGGTTTTTTTGGCCCGAAATTTTGACCTGATTGATCAGTGCTTGACTTCACTTGGAAAAGTTGGACGTTTTTCAACTTTGGCGGGCGGCCATGAAGGGGGGGAAAAAACATGCAGGCGGAAGCACTTTTTAAAAAATCCTGTGTCCCGTAGGATTGCATTTAAAACGTGCAGTTGGAAAAGGAAAAAAAAAAAAAAGCAAGGCTAAGTGTGAAAGCAGACTAAATCATTATCTGACTCCTTGTTCTTGTCTATACTTGTGCACCCTTGCTGCGTGAACTGCCTGTGGCTTTTGAAAGGTTCATCTTTTGTAGGTTTGTGTCCTATTGCTGGCACAGGGAAAGGCTTTCTTGTGGTATCCTTTGTTTGTGTGCGTGTATACTTGCATACACTGTTTGCTTTAAGCGTTGTCTCAAAGGTCTATTCTATAGGTTGTGATCTCTATTCTATATGTAAGTTTAGCTATGTACAGGCTCTGCCGAATGTATTGGAATGACGAGGCCAATTCTTTTGTGTTTACCGACAGACATTTGGGTTTGGGATCAAAAAATAAATGAGAAGATGGATGGGCGGTGGTTGGCGGCTTATATTATCGGCCAAAAACCCAAGTGCCATTTTCGGCGGCCGAAATTTTGGTGCGTCCCTACACTTAATATTTGGCTACAGATCAATTGCTTGTGTCAATTATGTGCATCAAGCTGACGACGCACTGACATCACCAAATCTGAGCATTCTTCTTTTTCATTCATGGAACTTCTTTCACTTGCTTGTTTTGGGGGGCTTCTCCCTTCAGTCTCCTCTCCAGGAGGTGAAATACATGCTCAATTTGGTTAAGGTCTGGTGATTGACTTGGCCAGTGTAAAACCTTCAATTTATTTCTACCGATAATACAGATTAGTGAACACATTTCAGAAGCAGCCATGCAAGCCCATGCCATGACACTACCTCCACCATATACCACAGATGCATCGTATGTTTTGAATCATGAGCTGATCCTTTCTTTCTCCCCACTTTGGCCTTTTACATCACATTGGTAGAGGTTAATCTTGGTTCCTGAACTGTTGTGGCTAATTTCTGTTTCTTTGCAAATTCCAATCTGGCTTTCTGATTCTTACTGCTGATGAGTGGTTTGCATCTCATGGTACAGACTTCTGCTCTTGAAGGCTTCTTCAAACGTTGGATTCTGATGCCTTTACCCCTTGCTATTCCAAAACGTTTGGTAGTGACTGTAGGTTCGCTATCCTGTGTTGCTTTTAATTGTCTTACCTTTTGTGTAATCCTGTTTATGCTACTGATCGACAAAGTGGCAGGTTCCTTTTTTCGGTTGAATTACGATAGTCAGCTGATTGAAGTTGTTTAGCAGCTCTTGATAGCTGGCTTTTGACTAACGGGAGGTGTCCGTGCATATCTGTGGATTTCTATTTAAATCTTTGATAGGCGAGAGCGAGTCATCTGGCATGTTTGCTTGAAAACCATTCACATGGTGAAATTGTCATCAAGCACTTTTGGCTGTTTTTCTATAAAGCGATCACATCAAGCAAATGATATTCCCTGTCAGAAAAGACAATTCGCTGTAGTGGAAAGGACATGGACCGTCAAAGACGAGCATTTGCTTCAGGTACTGCTTAATGTAGCTTTGAGGCAACTTTATCTACGTGAATATATATATATATATATATATATATATATATATATATATATATATATATATATATATATATATATATATATATATTTTTTTTTTTTAATTAAAAATCAGATTTTCCCAATATGGTCATGTCAGAATAATTTTATCCCACTACATTGACTTGGTCTGTAGCACCAGCTTAATCACATCCTGCCACACCTCAAGTGCACTCGTGGGTAGTTACCTATGTCAAGCTGAGTCACATAAAAAAAAAAAAACACCAGGTTGTTTGAACAATACAACTGGACATGTTGCAAGAACCATACTTGTGTTACCAAGTCGATTATCGTCATTGGAAAATCAAGTGTGCTGTTCACTTTTCAAGAGCATTTTAAAGTTAAAAACATATTTACAAGTTATTCCGCTGCGTTCGTTTTCACCAGGCTGGCGGATTTTATCATCTCTGATTACGTGTCAGGGATTTTGCTCTACCGCATCCCACTGTGACTCGGTATAAAGAGCTCGGTAATGAGTAACTAATATCCTCTCACGCTGACTTCAGGAAGTGCAGTATAGCTTTCCTCGATTGCCTCGTTCGGTTTTATTTCATGTTGTCTCACTATCCTCGGTCTTGCTTTTAATTGTAAGTTCATGTACGTTTATTGAGGCTTTCGACGGTAAACTGACTTGCCGATGTTCCTTTTAATTACCTCCTGAGGAATGAATGAAAGGTTTTGGAGGCCGTTTTGCTCGTTTGTATTTGCTGGTGATATTGTTTTGAGTGTAGGTTATTCGCTGTGGTGGTAAACGGTCAGCGCAGCAGTAGTGAATTATTAGTTTACTGAGTAGATGTAGCTTTTAGAGGAAGTATTTGACATTTTAATGAAACAAGTTGATTGACAAAATGAACGCTTCGTCGAAGAGATGCGCTTAGTCAACCTGGCGATCCTGTAATAGTAACTCTCAGCAGTGCAGAATCATACGCCAGGTCAGATGCGCATCGTACAGCCAAGGGCCCGATATTAAATTTCTCTTATGATCTTGCGTATTGACCCGGGGACGATAACAGCAAATCTTTCCTTGTTTACTTGGCAGGTAAGATCTCAGTAATCGACCTCGGGCACAGAGAGCCCTGAGGACAACTTGTACCGTTCGGCCCTCTGTCAGCAGATTGCTTTCGATTGTTCGCCGCACTGAACTACCCCCATCTCCCTACTTCTTTCGGAACTCCGCTGAAAATGTTTCTCTTCACAAATCATTACTCGTCTCTTTCCGCTCCGTAACATGTCTTGTTGATTTGATGTTTCTGTGTGTTACATGCTTGGCAACGTGAGGGAGAAAGGAGCTCACTCGCTCCACAGGTCTGCATTAGCAACACATTGACTGATCATAACAGACAGCGCTCTTTTCAACAAGGCCTTGTGTTTTAGCTAGCACGCTAGACTTAGCCAGCTAATCAGGTTTGTTCTGCTGTGTTCTCGCAGAGCGAGTGCAGGCGTACGGAGCATTCACACAGCGCCACAGGTTCTCAATAAAGCACAAGACTGTTCGTGTACTATTTAGGTAACGTTGTCGTGCTTGGTAAAAGATCCATCCATCTTCTACTGCTTACTCCTTTTCACGGGGAACCTGGAGCCTATCCCAGGGACAGATACACGCTGGACAGGATGCCAGTCCATCGTAGGGCACAATCGCACACCCATTCATACACTACAGATACACCAATCATTGCATGTCACTACCATGCATGTCTTTGGACTGGGGGAGGAAACCGGGGTACACGGAGGAAACCCCCGCAGCAAGGGGAGAACACGCAAACTCCACACACATGGGACCACAATCGAACCCTGGAGATGTGAGGCGAAAGTGCTAACCACTAAGCCACCGTGTGCCCACGCTTGGTAAAAAGTTCTTTTTAAAGGAGTTTTTTTTATTTTTTTCTCACTCTGTGCTCAGTAATTTATTATAAAGTTGTTGTTCTTGTAATACTCTCAATGCTTCTGTAATACTCCGAGGACAGCAGTAGATATAACGGTGGGCCATTTCTCAAACATAATACTATAGTACACCTATAGTACATAATAATACTGTAGTCCACCTATATTTCTGTTTGGATTGGATCAGTTTATCGGGGGGAGGGGGGGTCAGTAATAAGTGTTTTACACTACTTCTCAGTGATGAAACTCACGCGTCTGTCCTGCTATGATTTCTACGAACCTGGATCTTTGCGTCACGCGGTCATATGATCACGCTACGTTCACAGCATGGCGTCCAAGTGGTCAGAGAGGCACTGGGGTAGACGGTCCCTCCAGGATTTCGTGATTGCAAAAATGAACGCGAAGAAAAAATCTTCGTAATATTCAGAGGAGCTTGCAGTTTTTCAGAATTATTGCAGTTTTCCCTCAGATTTGGGCCAAGATATGTCATTTGACCTCATCACAATACGAATTCAGCCAAAGCGCTCTTCGATTCACGCGCGTCGGACATGAGTACAGCTAAAAGATCTCATTTACCAGCGAACATCACTGCGAAAGACCACGTGAACAATTTTGTATCCCCACACGCACACAAATCTACCAGTGGGGAGACTCAGTCCACACCAGCATGTACAAACATGGGGCTCTGTTTTGCAACTCTTACTATTTCACTTGAGTTGGCAAATGAAACACGAACTCCACAGTAATGACACACTTGCACGTTCTATTTGCTGTGAACATTTATCTTAATTCAGAAATCCGCCAAAGGTGATGTACTCGTTACGCCTACACGAGGTATCGGGATAAACAAATATGAAGTGTTTGTTCATCGTAGCTCTGTCTCGTGTCGTCTATTTAAGTAGCTAATTAAAACGGAGTTGTGTTTACGGTTAGCCCAACCTCAAGCTTGTTCTGTTAACACCATTGTTCCGGTATATGAGCGAGAGAGCGTGAGCATTGAAGGCGAGTGTAGCAGTAGCATAAACTACCCAGATGAAGGTGGAATAACTTTCTCATTTCCGATGAATACTTGAGTGTCACTTAACCAAGTTCTTGTAAAGAATCTGATCAAATATTCTCAATAGACCACACGTGAACGATGACAGCTATAGCCTGTTCGAGGAGCTACAAGTATTCTCCATTAAGCTTGGACATAATGGTTTGTTAAACACACCAGTTCCTGACTATTTTTTCGCCACCAGTTGGCATTTATTGCCCTTTTATTCTCGACTCAATTACATGTAGTCAAGCACTTTCGAGCAGTATAATGTGACCAATACGTCAAATTGATTCAAGTTGATTTCTTGCCAAATACATGTGGCGAGTCTTCGGTTCTGGTTCAGACTTCTGAGCCGTGCTGGAACTACTCAAATGCTCAGCGTGTGTGTAGCTTACCCTATACTCTTTATTGGGAGCTCAAAATGGCAAAAGAGTTTGCTGATAACTTCGAGGTTTTGAAGGTTTTCTGCTCTAGGCTGAAGACGATCGATTCCATCTGCGGTCATCTGTGGACTGTTTAAACGTCTGTTCGGAAAACGTGATGTCTACAGTCTACACTCTTAATGTGTTTCCTTTTCACCTATGTTGTAGTGCTGTGTAACCTTTAGTAGCCCATGTCGTGTGGCTTCGGAGCAGCGTTCCACGCATGGAATGAGCAGGGGCTTCGATTGAGAAAATGACTGTTTTATGTCAGGGCTGATCTGCTGTACAAGAATTCAGTTGTGTGTCTGTTGCTGTTAACCCCAAATTTTTATCTACACTTTTTTTTTTTTTTTCTTCCCCAGACCATCGGTTTTCTGCCATGCAGGTCTGGATGAACCAAATGGTCCCTTGGAAAAAGTTCCTGGGATTAATTGTTCCGGGTAATTTTCATGGTAGCGGTTAATCTTGATTCCAGAACTTTTGTGGCTCATCTCTGCAATTCTTTTTTTTGCTAATTCCAATTTGGCTTTCCTATTCTTACTGCTGTTGCGTTGGTTGATTTATTGTGGTATGGCCTCTATATTTCTGCTTTCGAAGACTTCTTCGAGCTTGGATTGTGATCTCTTCATAGCTCTCACAATGTTTGTCATCAACTGCTGGTGTTTTTTTGGGCTGACCTGTTAGATGTCTCGTTATCAGTAGTTTCTTTTTCAGGACATTCCAATTTGTTGTATTGGCTTTGGTTTCTGCCACTTCATTGGCTCAGATTGATTTTCTCTGCTTCAAAATGGCTTGCTTTTCTCCCCTTGATGGCTCTCTAGTCTTTATGTTGGTTTATCCTTTATAACACCAAATGCAGTCTTCACGGGTGAAACCCAGGGCTCTAACCAAGAGTAGACATTCAGAGCTATTAACTGTTTAAACAACCAATCCAACGTAGTGCACACTTTTTAGTACATAATAAAAGTATGCCCACTGGAATGCAAGAGTGGTTTTCTTTGTAGCCATTCTCTAGTTCATCTTCTAATAAAGTCAGGAGTACTGACAATATAGAATATCCTATGAGATTAGTCGGGTGTCTTTCGGTAAAGATTTCATCGCATCCTTGGTTAAAGAGTTTTCATGTTGTTTCTTCAGTTTCAATACAGATATTTGTTTAAACCCAGAACGTTTCTGTCGTCTCCTGAAACCAAACAGAGTTTAAACGCGCTTAAACACTGAACAATAAAATATAGACATGATTTTATCAGTTGAATAGAATTCCAAGCTTTTAGTATCTAGAAAAACAAGCCACCTATAAAGGTTGTCAAGTTGGAAAGTTCAGGACTGAAATGCTCCAACAAATAGCTTAAAATGTATAAATTTGAATAATGAGTCTAATATTGGAATAGGTCATGAAACTGTACTAAGGGGGTGTGTGGCAGGTTGTCTTCTTTTTTTTTTTTCTTGTTTGTTTGTTTTCGAAATCGCTTACTGTGACAATTTACTTCATTAGATTCAGTACCTACTACTCGGCCGTTGATCCAATACATACTGAGGTCCAAGTCAAGTTTCAGCGGTGGAGTCCAAGCCATGTCTCAAGTCTTTCTTCTAGGGCTGCAACTAATGGTTATTTTGATAATTGTTTGATTGATTGGACAATCAAACCCCCACCCCCCGTTGTATGGTTTTTCACATTCTGCACCGTCCCAACTGATCCATAATGGCATGGTAGTCCAGATCGCAGACTCGAGTTTCAATATGTGTTGCATGAAGACAATCCGGACACGCTACATCCACCATGTCGGCATTGTCGTTTCACCTACGACTTAAAAAGAGCCGCAATTCTGCCATCTGCCTTTTTTATTCCGAGAGCTGTCTCGCGCCAGTCCCATTGCTTTATGGGATAGCGCAGTATCTGCCTGTGCCATTCTGCAGAATCTCAGCAGAAGTAGTAGGTCACACTATACTCAGAATTTGGACATACTACTTGCGTACTGCTTTGGACCTACTGCATTCGGACAGAGCCATTAGCTCCAACCATGATCGTACCCACCTGACTGTCTAATCTTTAGAAGCCTTAAGAAGTTCTTGATCAACTAAAACCGAGATGAAACCTACAGCGTGGTCGAGCTCAAGGAAAAGGGTTGGTGACTCCTACTTTTAAGCCATAGGTGTAACTTACACTAGGGACATGTCGTCACCACTTTTCAAAGTGCACTCTGGTAAAAAAAGTAAATAAATGATCTAATGGCTCACAACAGAAACTGATTCAAATACTTTCTAAAAATACCACTTTAATCCTTCCACTGTGTTCCTCGGGGTTTGTCGGTAATAAAGTGTCTTCCCTGTGATTATACTCTCGCGTCTGGCCGTCTAGAAATGAATATGGCATGAGATTGTTTCTGTGAGGTTTCTTTTCCAGTGTTTCATGGTTTTGTTGCACGTTTTTTCCTCTTATGAAGATAATACAGCTGATGTAATCCAACGAATTCCAACATTCATGATTTGGAATGTAAGAATTGAATTCATTGTCAGAATCACGTTTCAGGAATTGTGCAGTACCGGTTTTTTTGCTTTTCGAGACCATATAGTAATCTAAAGTAACCCTGTCTGACTCCTGATGTCCTTTGCTTCTCAGTGTTCGAGAGAGTCGCTTAAACTGTTTGCATCAGTGGACAGAGTGTCCTGTAAGGGATTAGCCCATCAGACTAGGAGGATTAAACAAGAACAGGGTGGCATGGGGTATGAGATATGAAGCAAAGAACCGGACACAGACATATAGGACAGTTCATTGAATTATACACTCCAGTCCACACCCTGTTCGCTATTTGTTTAATCACCAAGTGGCTCTTCAAGCTTGTAGTGGACCCCATATTCAAGGTTTCTGTTTGAATCTCTATAAAAGCTGCTTGTTTTTTGGACTCTCCTGGTTGTTTAATCCTTTTTTTTTATTTTTTATTTTTTTATTTTTTTTTTTTAGGTGAAAGGTGAAATTATTAGCACGGCTGGGCATTTGAGGCCAAAACTGATTGAGGCCTATAAGCCTTAGTGTCTCGTACCCTCTGGGACATTTGGTTAGAGGATCAGTGATGATCTGGGAGTACAATAATTGATATGCATTTCCTGAGTGTTTTTAAATAGGAATCTTTTTTTTTTCCTGAACCCTGAAAGAAAAGCCTACTCTTGTCAGGGTAGATTTGATTTTTTTTATTTATTTTGACACTAAAATGTAACTATATAACGTGAATAAAGAAATTCATACAGGAAGGGTCTTGAAGCCGTCATTACGAGCAAAGGCTTCTCCACGAAGTATTAAATACATTTCAGTTAGTGTGTTCAGTACTTTCAGTACAATACTGCCCATGCATTCGTGACTGCTGTTCATTGGTGTTTAGTTCACAGAATGAGTTCCTTTTCTTTGGAAGTGACATCACAAATGAGAACAAGAAAAACCCAACACCATGAAAATGAGTCGAAAATACAAAGGCACTGTATTCAACTTGAGGTTTCAGGAATCCTAACGACAGAAGCACCTCCCCTTTCCCCCCCCTCATCTTTTATTTTGGTTGTGTCGCATTCCTCCATGTTTATTTCTGTTACAGCACACCGCTAGTTGACGATACTGATGACGATGTATATTAAAATATCAGTCTCTGGGTGATTATCTTCCTACCCTGTGCATAGCCATATCGCACAGTCCTGCTTGCACACCAGAACAGTGCTGCTCTCTGCATCAAAATATTGCCAGGTGTAGAATTTTTATTCATTGTATTCTAACTGGTGTCATGTGGGTATAGGTAATACTAGTGATTAATATCGGTGAGTTCTCTATTCAAACACGTTCGCCTCAAACAGGTAACCAGGTATTTGCACACGTGCACTATTAAGGAACACTTTACCCGGATTGAATTTGCTGAATCTGTAGCAGAAGGAATTATTCCTGCAGTCTGGTCAGGACATTTTACAGGACGAAGAACGTGCTCCACCATATCAAGCTGAAGGCAGTCAAAGTCACGTCATTAGCCAACGCCAGCTTAAATAGTTATTTCTTCTGCTGTTGCCTCGGCTTGTGTTATCCATGACTGTTTATATTTATTTCATGTCTCTTGCTCTAACTTGTTCAGACACTCTGAACGCTATCGCTTTGTCCGTTTCTGTGCTAGAACCTAACGCCTGGCTTTATGGTTTTGTCAGTAAATTACGCGCGACGCTTCCGCAACCCATCCCAAGTTACGATCTAATCTTGGAACGCTCGAACGAACTCAAAACTCTGTAGTCTGAGCTTACGTTGCACGCTACTCTGCTGTTCCAAGCTGGTTATGTTCATGACCAGGAAGCACAATCGGTTTGTATTTCGAAACCATGTGCAATACGTTTCAAGTGAATCACTGCTAAATGTCACTTGAATCTAATCTATGATTAGATTAGATTAGATTAGATCTGATTACCAGTGTGTCTTCCAATAAATCGCGAGCTTATCATTAGACTTAAATGACATGCCCTGATGTCAGGATGAACAAGGGTCAGGGCTTAATTGATAAACAGGCTGTCGAACCAAATAACATACCGGAAATAAACATTGGCGTTTATAATGTATGTGTGTGTTTGGTATTAAATGAGAAACCAGTATTTTTTTGACCTGTACCCTAACCTCTCACCATCTCTCTACAGGCTTGATCATGGGCTGCGTCAAAAGTAAAGAGGACAAAGGACCATCGCTGAAATACCGCCCAGATGCTCCTAACCCTACCCCTGTTCCCTCCCATTTGGGCCACTATGGACCAGACCCCACCCAGATGGGCCAATCACCTGCGCTCAAGGGTCCCAACAGCAGCTACAACAGCCATGCCTCCGGCATCACTCCATTTGGTGGCTCCTCATCCGCCATCACTCCATTCGGTGGAGCTGCTTCTTCCTTTTCCACCGTGACCGTGAGCAACCCCTTCCCTGGTGGCGTCACAGGTGGGTGGTTGAAGATTGTGATCTTGTACTCCATCTATCTATCTGAAGAGTATAAACACCGTATACACGAAGGAGACAAAACACGCTTGTGTCAGCTGTAATGTGAATTAGTGCTCGGTTTGCGTGCTCGTTTTCTCAAGAATTTCCTAAAAAGCAGGACTTTGTTACCGTTACGTCAGCATGTAAAATGTATGCAAATGAATTTATGCGAACGATTCAACTGACGCAGATCCTGCACGAATGTGTCACGCCTCTGTTACAGTTGTATGTGTGGAATAAAGAGGGATTTTGAGCGAATGTGACTTTGTTCTCTGTGAGAATCGCTTCATTTCCTCAAGCAAGACTGTGAATGGCTCTATTGATGCTGCTTGTCTCTTTTCCGCACTTTTCTTCAGTGGAATGTTTGTCTTGTCATGTCTGCGCCCGTTTTAAAAAAGAAAACGCTGATAACTGAATCTTTGACGTCTATAAACTTCTCATAGTTCGCATTCAGCAAGTGAATTCGGCCATCTTTGTGCGCTGGGACAAGGGAGATTCAGATATTCGGATGTATTAATGGTGTGATGATGCCCGTGACGGCACTCACACGGTCACGTGAGCCGATACTAGGCATGCAAGACTACTATGTGCTACTATGTGCACTATTGGTGCTTCGAACATCTGTATTTGGATTTCAACCCAAATGGTGGTTGTGTTAATGTCAATTGTGTTAATGGGTGTGGCCTAACGTGGAAGGGTTTTGTGGGGGATTTTTTTCCCACTTGAGTTCATAAGTGGTCCCAACAATTTTGTTCATACCTGCCTGTGATATTTTCTAATGAATAATTAGATTCTACTTCCGCAAATATAAACCAACTACTATCCTAATTGAAAGCTGTATGACCGTGACCATGCAGTTACTAAAGATGAATGAATGAAAGAATACAAGAAATGGAGTGGGTGGGGGGGTTGGACAAGAAGCGTGCACATGCACTCCTCCATTAGTTAACTACATGTTATCTGTGCATTCTGCAAAGAGCATACATATTCCTCACATAATAAGGTTCCATTCCTCATAGGTGGTACTAGACCTCACTTGTGTATCTGTTGTTCCTCTGGTAAAATAAGAACAGCAGCCATCGAGCGTGTCAAGAGCCCAGGTCTGATTCAATGAGCGATAATCTGGTATTCTGCGTGGATGGGGTTTATTCACTCCGGTTTAATCTGGCCCGCTGGGTTTCACCTGTCAGTTAGGCCCATTTCCACCACATGTAGACATCACCTCATGAGAGGAGGAGCTGTTTATGTAATTAGAGACAAGGTGAAGCCTATCATTAACTGATTTCACAGAGTAATTCTATCAGTCTCCCCTATGGGCTTCTATAAATCCTCAACTAAACGGTGCTTATATCAGAGATTGGAACCATTATGTGTTTAGTCTGAGACTTGTATTTAATTGTATGTAGTTTGGTGAGACCTCAGCTTTGAACCGAGTCCATTATGACGACCGTGAATTATTATTATTATTTTTTTTTTAAGGTGGTGTGACGTTTTTTGTGGCCTTATATGACTACGAAGCCAGGACATCCGATGACCTCTCGTTCAAAAAAGGCGATCGATTTCAGATCATCAACAACACGTGAGTGCATTGCTTTGTGCATTGATCAAATGTAGTGGATATTGACGTGGGTGCATTGTGACTAGCGCTGCACTGATTCGATTGGGGTTTTTTTTGTTTGTTTGTTTGTCCCCCCCCCCTCCATCTTTTGCTTAAAAAATGATCTAGCAGGCTGAACTGAATTTGACAGGATTTTGGATGATGATTCTTCTTCTTCTTCTTTTTAATCTGTCATTGCATTGCAGTCTGGTACAGAAGGATATCTGGGTTAATGCCCTTTAATGGGCCGGCTTTTCAGTCCAGCCATCCAGCTCGTCTCTTAATAACAGCGTGATGGATGATTCCACTCTGCTCATCATGCTGTTTTATATAAATGCCTTGAATACCCAGGGTTCACTGCATTTATATAAAAAAAAAATATTAATAAAAATAATTTCTTAGTGCTGATATCTTGGCCAGCCAGCCAGGGCTTATTAACGTCGCAGGGCTGTCTGTGTATGTATATTAATGCTGTTTATGTGCTGGCTCACTTTCACAGAGAGGGAGACTGGTGGGAGGCTCGTTCCATCAATACCGGCAAGAAGGGCTACATTCCCAGCAATTATGTGGCCCCTGCAGACTCCATCCAGGCTGAAGAGTAAGATGCTCCTCTCCTCCTGCTCCCATGTCATGAGCTGCCATTTCTACCCTCACTGTAATTAAGAGCGTGTGATCGGCATTCGCACTACAGCGGCCAGATGCTCGAAAAACGCACGCATGACTAGATGATAAAACGGCCTCTCTCTCTCTCTCTCTACGTCACACCACTCTCACGTTAAGCTTTTCTACTGGATGCATTGACGCGCTCGGTCACTGCGCCGTCCTCTCGCTGCACGGACGAGAGAAATCGTGTCTGCACCCTTTTTAACTCTTTCCAAGTGCATTAAAGCGTGACACTTGGGGGAGGTGTTGTAATAAACCAGTCCAGTAGACCGCGTCTATTTTTCTTATTTCTAGAAGTTGTGTAAAACCCGAAGCTGTTTCTTCCTGAGCTGTGTAAATCAATTTAAGTGTCCGCTACTTCTCTAATGAGCCCATGGCGCGCATGTTATGATGTACTCGCACCATTACGGCCATTTCTTTCAGGGGTGAAAGTGACCAAAACGAACAGATGTGCAAGTCAGTATATAAAGTCAGTTGGGATTGAGATGCATGAACAGGGTTCTTATCATAATTCTGCACGCTAATAGTAGTTTGAATGATTAAGGCTAGAACCTGCTGATAAATAATGAACATTTAAAAAAAAATAATAATAATTTTATGAAATTGAAAGCAAAGTCTGTGTATACGTCATTGTTCTATAAGTTCCCAAGAGTTCGACATTGCAGCCGGTCTGTGATTCATTTCCGTGTCTCTCTTTACTTCTATTTTATTTTTGAAATGAACGCAGGTGGTACTTTGGGAAAATGGGACGCAAAGATGCTGAGCGACTGTTACTGGTTCCCGGAAACCAGCGAGGGACGTTCTTGGTCCGGGAGAGCGAGACGACGAAAGGTGAGGCTCAACGGTACCGATTTTTAACGTTGGTCTAGAACACTGTAGATATGCTAGAGCATATAGAGCAGAGAGCCGTTCGCATGGTGTGTGGTGCGTAAATGTTTCGTGTGTAAGAGTACGTGTGAATTCTTTCTTTCTGACAGGGGCTTACTCTCTCTCCATACGAGACTGGGATGACATGAAGGGTGACAATGTGAAGCACTACAAAATCCGCAAGCTTGATAACGGTGGCTACTACATCACCACAAGAGCCCAGTTTGAGACGCTGCAGAAACTTGTCAAACACTACACAGGTATTGCTGCACAACACCTTAGCAGCACGGTGAACATAAATTCAAACTTTTATTATTTTTTTTTTTTAATGAACAATTTCATACAATATTTATAAAAATGGATGTGTTGGTGATTTAAAAAAAAAAAAAAGCTCTCTCTCAGCTGCTCAGTAGTTACGGCGCGTGACCAGTACATCCACTGCTAAGTAGTGAACAGAACACAGGCGGTGAAACCTCCCTCACTTCCCTTAGACATGCGCACTCGGCGTAGTCCACTTTTGTGCCAGGTCTTATTTTACCTCATGCATTGAGTTCTGTAAATATCACAATTGTAGCTATTTTAATGTGTAGCGACCACGTTTTGGTTATATCTGTTCTGGAAGCATAGTCAGATTCCACATGGAGCTTCAAGGAATTCAGGGGCAAGAAGAAGAATTGACGGATGTGGTTTAGTAAGGGGGGTGTTCGTAGGTATATCGGCTATGTTCTATTTGTTTCTAGGTGTGAATGAGTGTATAAATGTGTGTCCATTGTGCCCATGATGGGACTGGTATCCCATCCAGGGTGTATTCCTGCCTCACTCTCATTGTTCCTGGGCTCGGCTCTCGGATCATGACCCTGGCCAGGATAAAGATACTGAAAATTGATTGATTGGATGAAATGTTGCTTGCTTTAACCCTGAATATTATCTGGATGCCAATAAGCCCAGAATTTGCTTAACTAATGAAATGTCCTACTGTATTGTTCGGTGTAAGGTGGTTATTGTTGATCTAAAGCTGAAGATGTGCGTTTAAGGGGTAGCTTTTGATGCAGCCGTTAAGAATCTGGGTTGGGAATGAGGAGGTGGAAGGCTGAGGACAACTCGGAAGGGCCTTTTATTTGCTCTGTTTCTACCTTTGCGTTTCAGCAGACTCGTTCTACCACACACGCACGCACACGTCTCTGTGCTGGTTGTCTCTCGCTCACTCGCACTGAAGGCACGGTCTCACACACACTCACACACACGGATGTACTCGGGCTAATCCAACACAGGTGAGAATCACGTGTTACCTGCTGATTCGACCCGCCTCCTCGCCTCTCCATCCACGCTGACGTTCAGCCACACCCTCGCCGCCACAATCACACACACTACACTTGATCCAGAATGTTACAGCGCAAAAATAAGCACAGAAATATGATGGCTGGATTGTTTAAACCCCCCCAATTTGTCCGTTGAACTTCTTTTGGTACCGAAACTTCTTGCTGCATTTTAAAAGGCACACAGTATAAATTTTCCCCATTATTTATTTATTTATTTTTTATTGATTTTATTTAGCCACCAGACTACTGACCGTTTACTCACTTTAACCCCACCCACTGTTTTGATGTTTGTGTCTGTGTTTAGAGCATGCAGACGGACTCTGTTACAGGCTCACTACAGTCTGTCCGACTGTGAAGCCCCAAACTCAGGGCCTGGCTAAAGACGCCTGGGAGATCCCACGTGAATCGCTTCGCCTGGAACTCAAGTTGGGCCAAGGCTGCTTCGGAGAGGTCTGGATGGGTAAGAGTTAAACACACACCGTGTTCTTTGCCATCCTTTTTAGTGATCAGGGTTTAAACAGTTCTGCTTTTGAGTGCATAATGAGTAGTCCTGCTTCGACTTCCCAATTCATGTTTGAGAACAAAAGTTTTTGCACATCTTACGGTGTTAAGAACTTCAGTGGATGGCTGATCTCATGAATATTCATCGTCCTCGTTGTTCTTTTCATTCCTTCACACATTTTAAACCATTGTCAGGTCTCATTAACATTTAAATGACTTACTGTTGTGATTTTGCACCCAACATGGAAAAACTACTCGTCTGAATGCTTTCTCCAATGCGCAAGATGATGAGTATTTTCACTGCGCTACAACAGAGATTAGATAATAAAGGTTAATATAAGAGATGTATTGTATTTAAAGTTCCATCTCACCACTTGTTTTCTTTAGAACATTATCACTTAACATACCTGCATATGCAGGCATTGACAGGGGGGCTTTTGCAGTTTAGCATTTAGCTAACGGTGTTAACACAGTCTGCTGCAAGGTGAATGGAAAAAGTGCAGTGTGCTGGCCGAGTATCATGCATCCTAAGAAAGAAGCCGCTGTAACATCGGTCTACGGTCCGCACCGAGCCCTGCAGCCGGGCTTTAAACACCCTCGCTCTACTTCAAATAGCCCTCAATAATTACACACAAACATTACCGCCTTACTCGCTCTGCATTTAAAGTACACATCCCGAGCTGCGCACTGTTCATAACGAGCAGTTTGAGGCTCAGTGTGGCTGTCTCTGGAGGAGTGTGATTTAGTAAACACATCTTCCCTCTTTCATCGCCCCTCTCAAAGCCTACCCTGCAGCATGTCTTGGCATACCACATGCGATTATGCAATCGCAGGAATTTTTCTCTGCACACAGCAGTGGAACTTGAGCAGTATTGACAGTCAGGTTCGAACCTGCTTTTGATATTCAGTGGAAATTCATGTGCGTCATAAAGTATGCTCGTTCAGAAACGACGCGTTTCCACATACCCGCGTGTTATGAATTTTATATATAAGGAACAAACTGAACCGAGCGAAGTGTTAAGATTATAATCCACGACTGGGTGGTGTGCTACAGCTGTTAGCACCCCAAATCCTCATGTATATCTCGGTGGTTTGCTCATTTTTAATTTGTAATGATCAATGTTATACTTTTAACCATTTATATTGACATTTAATGCTACATCCCCCCCAAAAAAGTTAGTTCCTCTTTCACTTCCATCACCGGGCTGTCGTCTCCCCTAATAAAATTTCTATTGAGACCAAAAAAGTCCTTAAGAAAACTTACTGACCATTACAATGCCCTGACACTGGAGCTTCCTTCCATGAATGATAAATAAGCACCATAGCAGAAAGCTTTAGATTATTGCGCGTTGTTTAATAAACACGTTTCTGTGAACGAATCGTTACAATAGAAATGAAAACGTATCGGCTCATTACTGTAAACTCGTTCGACCGATTGATCGATTTTGCCGATAAAGAATTTCTAATGTATCGGTTGTTGGCAAGAATCCCCACAGTTTTTCCCCGGTTGCATCTGTTGCGGAGCGGCCGAGAAGGGTCAGCTGTCGTTATACAGTACGAGAGCGGCCTCTAGGGGCGAAAACAAAAAACGATCACTGACCAATTTTGTTGTGATTTTGAAGTGTTTTTTTAAATTGATTTTGGATGTCTCTATTTTTGTTACTTTTTGGTTCAGTTTGGGTGTATATCTTTTATTTACTTTAATATTTATTAATAGTTAATATATATATTCATATTTAGATACTTATTTCATTAAAACAAAGTACAGTGCATTTTCATAGTACAGTCAGTACTGTTTATTACAAAAATAAACTAGGTTATCGATATCGGTGAAATCCACTATCGTCGACCTCTATTATCATTAAACCTATCATTTGAATTATGGCTGGAAATACTGTCCGAGTTTCTGATGTAGAAAATTTGTCAACTCCTTCTCCTCAGATTTCAACAGTGCTGTGGTTAAAAAGCAATACATGGCTTTGCATATAATTTATATAATTGGACCCCTGGCTCTCCCTCTGTCTGTTCCCTGGTTTAGGCACTTGGAACGGTACTACTAAGGTGGCGATTAAGACGCTGAAGCCTGGCACCATGTCCCCCGAGGCGTTCCTTCAGGAGGCTCAGATTATGAAGAAGCTCCGGCACGACAAGCTAGTGCCTCTGTATGCCGTCGTGTCTGAGGAACCCATTTATATTGTGACCGAGTACATGGGCAAAGGTAATACAGGATGTGCACTGTAATTAGTATTAATACAGCATGAGAATTTTAACGCGCAGGTGTAGCTGTCTAGACTTTGGCAGGGGTTATTAAGAGGCAGGATGCCTGCAAAATAAATATTGCATCGTGTGAGTGAGGGAGTAGATAACTAAAATTGTGTCCTAGGCTCACTCTAACATAGGATATGCGAGTTGCTTAAAGTGTGTCCGGTTGGTTCGAGAGAGAACTCGTGAGCGTGCAGTGTGTGTGTGTGTGTGTGTGGGGGCGAAAATCGCCGGACCATGCACACCGCAGGATTGGTGCCAGAGGTCATTTTAGCATGTCATATTGGATTCGTCACTTCACAGTATCATACCTGTTTTGCGTAGAATTGAAGAAAAGAAGAAACGTGAAATGCCACTGTCGCAGAAGTGACCGCTCTGTGTTGTGCACGTACATCGAAAACGAATGATCACTTTGTTTCGTGCTAATGTGAAGGTTGGGAAAACATCCAAAAACCCATGCGATCGAGTTCAGACATCTGTTTAAACATGACTTTGTTTCATAGATATAAATGGAAGTTTCAACATTTGAGAGTTTGGCTTGGTTGCATTTAGTTAATGTAGGAATGTTTTAATTAAAAAATAATGTCCCTGTGACGTCGTGTGTGTGTGTGTGTGTGTCAGGGAGTTTGTTGGATTTCCTAAAGGAAGGTGAAGGCAAATACCTCAAGCTTCCCCAGCTAGTGGACATGGCAGCACAGGTAAGAGTACATCACTCCCACGTTTCCTTCTCTTGCACTCCTTCACGTCATGTCTTTCCTATTTTGCAGGCCTGTCGTGTCACATATAGAACCAGCTGTTTACTGCTGCACGAGTCAACAGTCAGCGGTCTAGTTTAGCTCTGAGGAATGTCTGGCAGAAGGTTTATTTATTTTATTTTATTCTTTTTCTCTTCTCCCCCCATCTGCCTGTCACATCTGTTTAATGCGCCATGGCATTTCACCATCTGCAGCTTCCACCAGGAGCTCTCATCCTCATTTTCACTTAACGCTCGGAGCACTTAACCTCCTTTCCTGATGGAGCACTGCACTTTAATGTGCCAGTGCAGATTTGCACTCTGCTCTCAAACCAACTTATTCCCCTCCATCTTTTTTTTTTTTTTTCCTTCTCTTTCTCGGTCTGTTTCTCTCTTCTCTTCAAGCTGCTGTCACCACCACACTCTTAATTAAGCCTTCCGGCGTTTCTGTCTTGTCTCTGCCACAGAGGGGGGTATTTGCCGGATAAACATAAATCATTTGGACAGCTTCTTAAACGAGTGCTCGTCAATGATGCACTGGGAATTTGACCAACATTTCCTATGTCCTTTCATTCCTCACGCTCCCTCCCGACACCGAGATATTTACGGTTGTTGTTTTTTTTTTTTTTTAATCAGCTGAACGTGCCCCAATTGGAGGTTATATATGTCCTTAATTAAAATACTAATATCCTTGACTGTAATTGCGTTTGTCTTTTCCTTAATGCTATCATATTTTCCCTTTGATCTCTTTCAGATCGCCGATGGCATGGCCTTCATCGAGAGGATGAATTACATCCACAGGGACCTGCGGGCAGCCAACATCCTAGTGGGAGAAAACCTGGTTTGCAAGATCGCTGATTTTGGCCTGGCCAGGCTGATCGAGGATAACGAATACACTGCAAGACAAGGTGTGTGTGTGTGTGGTTGCATAAAGTGTTTTTAGACTGGTTTAATGAAAGTAAACCGGTGTGTTCAGTGTCTTGCAAGTATTCCCCCCCCCTTGAACTGTTCCACAATTTGTAGTGTTGGATTTACTCAAAGTAGCCCATACTACTGAAATGGGTTGGGGGGGATCAATATAGTTTGAGTAATTATTCATAAATAATTCACCCCTCATTGGTGTGAAACGAGTCATTGTAGGTAATATAATTAGTTCAATGTGTGCACATGATCCGTATATAAATGCATGTGTTCCTTCCAGGGTGGATGAAACGGAACACAATATAGAAAAGTTCAATCGGGGTGAAAACTTGTGCACAGAAGCTATGCGAAATATAGAGGGGTAAGGCCAGGAGGTCGCGATTATGGGTTAGATGTGTGAGAAGATCCTGGAAGCGAAACAGTAAATGTATTTATTTTGATTATTGATGTATTTTTATGAGCGAAGTCATCTATTGCAACAATCTAAATGTTTTTGTAATCAGAAACCAGGCTTTCAGGATCTTTCAGTATATAACTAGAAATTGATGTCTATAGCTGAAGAAAAGCCCCCCTAACGCCCCCTGCTGGAAGACCTGCTAGACTGATTTAGAGCTTGGATTTTCTGTCTGGCTCTCTTGCTTCCTCTGCCCTGGATTAAATCTGTTACAGCTATCTTATGGACTGCCTGTGGCTCAAGTGTGTCGTACTTGTTAAATGAAAAGTTCTGCCCTCTGGAGTGCTTTTTTTTTTTTATTATTATTTTTTATTTTTTTATAAATAACCCTTTATATCAGGGGTGTCCAATTTTATCTGGAAGGGCCGGTGTGGGTGCAGGTTTTCATTACAACCATGCAGAAGCAACACCTGATTCTATTCAAAGCCCAGATCAACTGATTAAACAGGTGTGGAATCGGGTGTGACTCCTGTGCGGTTGGAATGAAAACGTGCTCCAAAACACACCTGCCCTTTTCGGATAAGGTTGGACACCCCTGCTTTATATCGTACACTGAGCTGCCAGTTTAGTAGGTAAATCGAACTTGTAGAAAGACTCCGTTGGACATTTTATTAGGTACACATATCAAGGAGTGTCTCATTGTAGCTACTTTATTATTGTGCTGCCCTCTGAACTGTAGTTGGATTATTTTCATAAAAATACATTTGTGCCAAAAACATTTGAGAATCCTTGGATTAGGGAGCTGTATTTTAGATGGACAGACTTGGTAAGGATCAGGTGTGCTGTCTGATTACAGAGCAGCTCACTGCTGAACTCTAGACTCACCGCAAACGCTCATTATAGCCAAACGGCTAATTTTGGACAGGTGAAATGACACTTATTAAACCAAGGGCTATCCTTTGTGATTGTATTCCTTTCTTTAGTTGTTTTTCGTTCTTGATCGCATTGATCAGCGTTTTACAATATTGTTACACTGCCTTATTAAGAAATGTTTTTGTCCGCCAGATAAAGTTATACTTTGTTATATTATTTACATTGATGATGGAGACTGTTGTTGTTTTTTAATTGAGAATCAAATAAATAAGCACAACACGTATTCATTTTACGACCAACGTTTTTAATAGGCGAATTCTTCTCGAGACCTCGTAATAATTCCACACCGGTGATGAAATGACTGCAGCACTAAAGTTTCACATCAAATTACGATCGGTCCATGAGCTCGGCCAAATTTAGAGACTACCGATCGAGTCATAGAATGCGATCATCCGCCGATAGTGCCCGAACGATCGGAGTGGTCATCGTGTTTGTGTGCAAATGTTATCTTTTATATGTCGCGCCCTTTCGAACAGGCTACGGTCTATATGTTTGTAATTTAATGTTGTAGTATATTTATTTTAAGGCCGCTTCTGAAACTTTAGAGAACAGATGACTGGAGTTGTAATACTGCTTTCTGACACGATCGGGGTTGGAAACTCTTTGACGGCTAACTCTGTTCCTCTAGGAGCCAAGTTCCCTATTAAATGGACAGCACCTGAGGCCGCTCTCTACGGCCGGTTCACTATCAAATCTGACGTCTGGTCTTTCGGGATCCTGCTGACTGAGCTCGTCACCAAGGGCAGAGTGCCATACCCAGGTGAGAGACACACACACACCAAACTCGCAGCTTGCACAACTTTCTTTTCACTGTTGTGAAAAGACCACGGTTCTTTTGTTCTGCAATATTAAACTGCTTGGTTGAGATTTTTCACTCGGGCCTACCCGGCAGCTGCTATTGTAATGTGACCCAACTTTAATTAAACACCTTCACTGGCAGCCAGCTTAACAAAGGCTATCTGTGGATCCTTATCAAGGACATTGAGGAGTTGAATAGTATTGTGAGCGGCACTTCAGTACGCGTTCTTGTGCGCCACCTGCTGGATGCTGCTGGGTGTGTGATGACTGATCGGAGGCTGCCATCTGGATGAGCCATGCATGGAGGCTGACTGGGCACCAGTTCTTATTTATTGCCATCTGTGCTGGCCAGGCCTGAAGCCCTCCTGCTGCTTTCACCACACCCTTCTAGCGACTCCAGTAACTGGGTTACTCATGCTTTCCTCTCTACTCCAAGTGTCCATCTTTTAGTTCTAAATTTATTTTTGATTGATTTGATGGAAGAAATGAAATTTCTCCCTAATGTTCTCCCACATGCTTCCTCCAAAGTGAAGTCAGCCAACTACATTTTTCTAACTTCTGCAGCATCCCAGCACGGCGTAACGTTCTCCGAGGAAAGCTTTATCCGCCTTACACATGCATGAACTCGCACATGTCCACGCTTGAGTACTGTCGCTGTGATTGACAGGGGAGGGAATGTGTACCATCCCTCACTCCCAGAGAGCACGGCGTTTTCCCCTTTGGACTCCCTGTTATGGATCGTGAGATTCGACTCGTGATTTCTGGAAAATTTACTGATATTTATTTATTTTTTAACATTTATTTTTCAATTTCATTCCATTCACGCTTTCATATGTGCCTATTCA
Organism: Ameiurus melas; assembly: GCA_012411365.1. Taxonomy (NCBI): domain Eukaryota; kingdom Metazoa; phylum Chordata; class Actinopteri; order Siluriformes; family Ictaluridae; genus Ameiurus; species Ameiurus melas. The sequence continues at coordinate 32,457,162 of CM022756.1, read as the reverse complement.
GAATTCACAGGAGGAGAAAAAAAAAAGCCAGGCAGGATCGAGGCCTGACTACAATCCTTCCACTTTCTCTGTCTTTGCGTTACGTTTGCGCTCGTCAGTTCGGCGTCGTTCGAGCTCATGCGTAATTGACGAACTCCTCGTTCAAGTCCTTAATCCTCAGGTATTCGTGTACTCGGTAATGCACACTGAAGGATTTAACTTTCCACTTTCGACAGCTCATGACGCTAAGCTCAGCGTTAGCTGCAGCACGCGTCAAATTTCGGGAAGCAGGAAGAAACAAACCGTAACGATCACTTAAAAGCAAAGCTCTCATTAGGTAGTCGTGAGCAGGCACTTGCACAGCACATGTGCCACACACCGAGGTGTGCGTGCTGCAGAGAGCAGCTGATCAAGCCTCCACTTAGGGTAAATTATGTAAGAGTTATCGATTTAGAAGTAGATGGCGCTAATAGGCCACTTTAGTACGGTTAATAACTAAAGTCAACCGAGTCACCATTGGCCAGTCGTCTATGAAAATATACAGGCTCCGAATATACAGTAAGCTCCAGAATGATTTCCGCTCTTGGTAAAGATGGGTTTGTGAAGCAGTGAATTAGCTTAATCTTTAAGTGTATTTCTTCTAAGATGATAAAAAATGCATACAGTGTATGTCCAAAACTACATGGGCACCTGACCATCACACTATATGTGCTTGTTGAACATCCCATTCCCAAAACCTTGAGGATTAATCTCGAGTCCCACATGGCGTTCAATGGGGTTGAGGTCAGGGCTCTGTGCTGGCCACTCGAGTTCTTTCATACCGCCCTTAGCAAACCACGTCTTCATGGAGCTCGCTTTGTGCTCAGGGGCATCGTCATGCTTGAACAGTTTTGCTCCGAATGCATGCTATGTTTTGGAGCAATGCATGTAGGGGGGCATCGTCATGCTGGAGCATTCGCAAAATGTTGCCGTCTTCTGCAAATCATCGCCCGTGTTCCATGGAGACATTTTTTGCTCCTCTAAGTATTCTTTTCAGTCTTCACGAGGACTCCGTACACTTGTATCCTCTTCCAGACAGGCTGTTTTTAAACCCTTGAGTTATTGCTCACACTGGATCGTGTGCATTTTCAGGCATGGAGCGGTTTTTATAGTTCTTGCCTGATTGGTGAAAGTCAACACTCTTTTCCCTGATTCAAGGTGTGGATGAGTGGGTAGTGGAATTTGGCCACTCGGTCAGCGTATTTATACCTCAGTGAAAGAGGAAATCATGGATGACCATTTAAAAGATCCTCGTGAACTTTAAATAAATAAATAAATAAATTAATTAATTAAATATAAATAGGAACATACTATAGTTCCATTTTCTTCGTATGAATTTTCTTTTATCATTTGCGCTCGCAGAAATGAACGCAACATTCTTGCAATTGCTTTAAATTTTTCTAAATTACAGCAGATTTTCTGCACGTTTGGGCCACGGACGTTTTATTTTATTTATTTATTTATTTATTTTTTCTTTCATAACCTTTTTACACTTTTTCACAAAGGGCGACAGTACATCTAGAGCTGACTGTTGACCGTCTCTGTGCTGGACACGTACGTCTACCGACGTGTTGATCATTTTTTTTTTTTTGTAGGCATGGTGAACAGGGAGGTTCTGGAGCAGGTAGAGAGGGGCTACAGGATGCCGTGTCCTCAAGGCTGTCCTGAGTCGCTGCATGAGATGATGCGCCTTTGCTGGAAGAAAGACCCTGACGAGCGACCCACTTTCGAGTACATCCAGTCCTTCTTGGAGGACTACTTCACTGCCACTGAACCGCAGTACCAGCCTGGAGACAACCTGTAGAGCCTTCTGCCTGGTCCCAAACCGGCTTGCTGCTTCCTCCCCCTAAACCACCCACGCACACTTCCTTTTCCTCTGACTTCTTCTCTTTTTATTTTTTTATTTTGTTTTATTTACCGCGGTGTAGGAGGCACCGTGTAACACCTTTTTTTTTGGATTTTGTTAACCCCCTGTTGAGTTCAGGATAAGTGTGAAGTTCGGTAGGGAAGCGAGCATGTCGGTTTGGAACGAAGCGGGAGCTGCAGAGAAAGTAATGACCGTAGTGCTGATTACATAAATGTCTCTCTTCTTTCCCGTTTATTGTTTTTTTAGTTTTCACACAAACACTACATTTTCTGACTGTTTTAAGATCAAGAACTGATTACTTGTTGTTGGTATTCTTATTGATTTTTACTTTAAATTTCACCCCCTCTCCCCCGCCCCATTCATTTCAATAGTTTGTTTAAAAAAAAAAAAAAAAAAAAAGTGACCAATAACTGTGGTGGAAGCGACGGTATCACCTAAGACTGTCAGTGATGCTGTGACCGAGAGAGGGAGAGGGAATAATGAAAATGAATTATGAATGTATAAATAGTGTGAGAGCATGAGAGAGAGGGGGGGGCTTTGTAAGTTAAAATTGTGGGTTTTTTTTATTGAATGAGGGGGAAATAGCTGATTTTGTTTTAGCAATCTGTTCTAATTTGATCCATCATGATTGATGATTTTATATTTGTGAACCCACTCTTAGTGCCAGCCCAAAAATATTTTAAGAGTGCACTAACCATACACTAAGACGATGAATCCGCGTCAGTTCTGGGAAAACCCGTTTTATAATTTGCGCACAGGATATTTGTAGTAAAAATTATTATTATTATTATTTTTTTTATTGTGTAATGCAAGTCTGTCAATTTTACTTCTGCGTTTTACTGTCCCGAATCATGACTGTCATGATTACTTCCAGGAGCTTGAATTACACAAGCCCGACACTAAACACTTCAAATCTGCACAAATGTTTAGTCACTTTTGGTGAGAAACGGAAATACTGTCGCTTTATTATGCTGTGAGGAATATTGGGTCGCTACAAATCAGTACGAAAATCACCTTCGTCCTACGACGAAACGTTTCCATCTTGATGGGTGTGGTTTCTTTCAGGATTCACGCACAGGTTCACTCCATCTAAAGAGCAATCTTGTGGAAAAGCGGTGTTCAGTCTCAGAGACTCAGAGTTGTTCTGTTGGCTCGTGGTGGCCCAGAATCGGATTTGCTCAGCTGAGGGTTTTGTTTTGTTTGTTTGTTTGTTTTTAATTACTTTTCATTATAACAGCACTCTTCAAAATGTCATTTCAAATCACATTAGTTCTTCAGCTTGATGGTTATATATTGAAAGAGGACCTAGAAATTCGTTTGATTTTAACAGTCTGCGAGATTTGTCCATACCGTGTTATGACGAAAGCGAAGTTAATTCCACGGAGAAATAAAATCCCTGCATTTCATATTGGAACAGAAGCTTTATTTTCGTTTGTATCGCTGAGGTAAATTTATGAACGGCTGAAATCCCACAGTTCTGTCCGCTTCGTCACGTCCCCAGCTTTCCGACGCTGCTCTGTCGCCCTCCACAGGTTGACTGTTCGAATGATAACGGGTGATGTTCTGGACACTGTTACACTTCCACTGGGGGATATAAGTTCAGTTCTCTAAATGGAAGCCGTCTCATTCTACAAAGAGAATCGAGGGTGGTTTTTCGTCACTTCGTGGTGTTTCATTTTTGTCCTTTCATACTGTCAATTTGATCGAGTGTCTGCAATTGACTTGTGCCTGAAGCGCGGATCTATAAACGAGGATTTCGTTGTTTAAAGCAGATAAGACTGGTCTAATATTAACAGTCCATTACCTCAGTAACAAAGTAATACAGGTGCTGTATTGAGTTGTTTTGTGTCCGTCTGTGGTCCTTGACGCAAGTTGAAATGCACTTCACGTGGAAGTTGAGTTGAAAAGCCTTTGTGTGTGTGTGTGTGTGTGTGTGGAGAGAGAGGTTTTTACCGTTGTGTCATTATCCCTTTGTTTCGGTCTCGAGGGGTTTTTGTCATAAGAACGACTTCTCCCTCCGTAACCCCCCAGACATCTGTGTGGTTTTCAAAGGGCTATGGACCAGTTTAATGGATCTCTCTCGTTCTTTCATGGAGACTTTTGAAGAAGAGAACTGAAGAGCTTTGGCTGCAGGGTTGAAGCAGAGAATGGAGGTGTGTACCGTCATGTTGGCAGCAAATTACTAACCTGAATAATTTGTACAGTGAAAAATAAAGTTGTACGAAATGCTTTTGAATCGTCTCTGGCTTTGTGTGCACGTCAGCTCACACGACTGTGTTCAAGTTTCCTCAAAGAAACGTTTGTTCAAACTGATTGATTGCAATTATTACACAATAATGCCTTAGCACTGTTTGCTGTAATGAAGCCCCTGACTGACAGAAAGGGGAGAGTGGGGTCAGTTGTAATGTGTCCATTTTTCTTTTTGTAAATTTTGCAAATGCTGTCTAGATGAGGGAAAATTGCTTTCCTTCCTCAAGATCTTGAGTAATGATAAATTGTTGAGAGTTATGAGCAAATTGCTGTTCTTTTCCAGGAATGCAGAGGATGCTACCAAGCATGTGTAGATTGTGTCGTTACCAGGGGTGTAATGATGCACTCCGGTCCTGATTTGATTCAGTTTGCAGAATATTTGAAACAAAATCTGAATGCAGATAAATTGAGTGAAAAGTCTTAGACTGAACACCGTTCATTCGGAAAACCAAAGAGATTTTGTATCCGAGATCGATGATGGATAACAATTTTGTAACCATATTAATGATCTGGTATTATTGCAGATATGATGCCAGTTATGGTCTATGTATGTATTTTCCTTGTTGAGCAACAAAATTCTGTAGCAGCACCCGAGGCGTCCTTTAAACTGGAAATAGAGCTCCAAAGTTGTGTCGGTGTTCCGCCGACATATTTTCAGGCACCGTAAATTGCAGAGCACGAGGCTGAGGGAGCTTTTTAACTATGTGGTTGTGTAACCACATAACCTATATTGCATGTTGGTCATTGCAATCTGGAGCTATCGGGTTATCGGTTAGTACACAAGTGCAGATTCCCGGTAATGACGCAGGCTCTCCATGAACGAACATGATCATGTGACCAGCGTGCTCTCTATATATTTGAACTGTCTGGGTTGCGCAGACGAAGGTATCTGGTGTTCAAACAGTGTAATCGCGTTAGATGTTGATGGCCCACATTTCCACGATGCACACATTGTGAGTTGTTGTATCACAGTGCATCATTACACCCCTGGTCATTACTGTAGAACGTTGCTGATTTAAGTGACTGGTAATGTTCCGTCTAACCCCAGTCTCCCCTCATGGAAGAGTAGATCTCGTATAGAATACCATGATATTTTTATTTCTATAAAACCCGCTCTGTGGTTGTCAAATATCCCAAATCTCATATGTAATCCACGGTTGAGATTCGGTGTTTCACATCATTATAGATAGCTTAATTTACTTTGATTTGATATCTACTGTACCTGCAGAGCAAGTCTACTAATAAAACCCTGAGTACAGTATTTTAACTCAAATTTAACTTTGGCTTGAAAGGATGGTCTGATACTGTGATGTTGTATAAGCGGGAAAGCTCGAGAAGAAACAGGAGCTGATCAGATAGCTTGCAGTTCTGATGGAACTATTATTTATATTGAGGATAATGGAAAGAAAACAAACGAGAGAAGGGGTGGATGTCGTTTGATCGGGAAGAAAAAAAAAATTAAAGATGCCAGAATTTTGTTTCTTGGAGTGAGTCTAGACAAACTAATCTTTGAAGCAGTTTTCAGGTAAAGGTTAATTTATTTGAGAAGCTAAATCAGGTGTATTACATCAGACCAACTTACTGCATGTACAGTATAAATTAAAATAAAAAATAAGTTAACCCTAGAAGTTTATAGTATTTATTTGATCATTATTAAAATAAACATATGATCTCAGACACTAATAGATCAAGGGTGTCTAGATCACTCATTTTATCTAACATGCCATATTATACTTAGACCAATGTCAAGTGGGCTGGACCAAAAAAATAAAAAAATCAGTTTATTTAGACCACGATCACATCAACAACTCTAAATGTGCTCATTTATGGCATTAATCCAAAATGTACATTCTGAATGCATAAGAGTGTGTGAGATTTTTTTATATATATATATATATATAAATATATATAAATAATTACACACACACACATATATATATAGAGCATTAAAAAAAACCACATGCACAGACTGCAGTACCAAAAGGAAAAAAACGTCTTGCATACATTTCTACATTTTGTAGCGTTATGACCTGAAACTGTAAATTAATTTAATAAGGGTCTTCTGTTAAATTGTTGCATGTTTTTGTCAGTGGCCGAGTTTCTGATCCTGTGCTTATTGCTCTATTTTTGTTTTATAAAAAAAATCCATTTATTTATTGCTCACAAGTTAATATTTTTATAGCATAAATGTGCTGAATTACAACATTTTACTGGACTGGTTCTGACCTGCTGAGCTGTATGGTCGACCCCCTGCTCTAGCTGCTATACTAAACCATTACACTGAAACAGTTTACTTAACCGGAGAATTCAAATGTACGCCGTATTAACAGGTATGCCACACTTCTACACCTACATTTTCTATCCAACTATTAAAGACCTCGTTCTCCTCCAGACAGTCTCAAGCATCTTCCAGCCTGTAAACACAAAATGTGACACTATCAAAAGTGATATCCAATTTATACGACTACCCAGACCAGGGGTGGGCCATCCTATCCGGAAAGGGCCGGTGTAGGTGCAGGTTTTCATTCCAGCCAAGCAGAAGCCACACCTGAGTCTATTGAAAGCCAGGATCAGCTGATTAAACAGGTGCAATCAGGTGTGGCTCCTGCTTGGGTTGAATGAAAACCTTCACCCACACACACCTGCCCTTTCCGGGTAAGATTGGACACCCCTGCTCCAGGAGGTTTAAGACAACATTATGTACATTTATATACATTTTATTTATTTCAATTTGCAGAGCATTGTAGCACAAATAGCAGGGTGTAGAACCAGATGTCACCTGAAAGAATTAAGCTACAGGGCCCAGACCAATCAAATCACACCGCTATAAAATATACATGCTTTGTATTTTCCTTAAGCAAACATTGTGTTTATATAACCGTTCTGGATGCCTGGAGTCGAGCACAATTTTGGGATTTCCCTGCTCTTGAGAGGGGGTTTGGGCAGAGAAAGCACCAAACCATGCTGATATCTGGGCTTCCGCGACTGGAAATGTATAACCATGTATCATCTGGAGCTTTGTCTTACCGGATCTTCTGTTTGTAGAAACCCAAAGCCTCATTGGCTATGTACTGGATGAAAGCAGGGTCTTGTGGCTGCAGGCTGCCTGGAACAGTGAATATAAGAGGAGGAGCATTCAGGATGTTCACTTCAACCTTCGTGTCAGCCGCCGGAGTGTTCAGATCTTCTCCTGGAACATGAACTGCCTCTTCATTCTCCACCTGACGCGAGTTTCAATCAGAGCAAGAAATTGATATTTCAGCGATATGACCATCATTTTCAGAAGCATTTTGGAAATTGGAAATGACTCCAGATGGACAGCCTGAAGATCATTGAGATTGGCGAGGATGGTACCACTTAAAAACCATACAGATGATTTTGGATCACAATTCATATGAAATGAACAGTTATGCTACGATGATTTTAGGACTGCAATTTGTCACTCAAGTCTTCATCAGTGAACAGTGGAGAAGATCAACAAAAATTATAATGAATATCCTGGTTACACAATTGTGCTTTTTAACCATTTATAGAAGGGATTTATTTATAACTGCACTATCCATGATCACTCAGATGAGGATTGGTTCCCCTTTGAGTCTGGTTCATCTGAAGGTTTCTTCCTCATCTTGTCTCAATGAGTTTTTCCTTGCCGTTCTTGCTCATTAGGGATAAATTCATACATTTTAAATGTATATCCGGAATTAATTTATTTCTCTAAAAGCGTCCATTGTTAAAAGCGCTATACGATTTGAATTATCCTCTCACCGTGGTGACACTGAAGAAGTTCTCATTCGTGACGCCACCATCAACAAGCTCAGCCACCCAGCCAAACTGGCCAGCCATGTTGTTGATCCAGCTGATGGTGTCCACAGTGTGACGCTCCACAATACCTAGAACCTCTTCATACTGCTCCTTAGCAACCGCCAGAAGCCCAGATACCTCATTCAGCTCAATGTGTAACTCCCGCATGCTCGGACACTCTGACGCAATTCAGTAACAAAGAGCAACCATATTAAACAAATCACATTACTCAGATGTTCACCTATATTTTATACTAATTAACATTTCATATATAGGTTGTAGCATAATAATTGGCAATGTTGTAATGTTATGCTAACACAGCTGATTTGGTGGTATCGTTACCAGAGAATAGAGGTCCCTGGCAGGCTTGGCACTTGCTCTGTAGTTGCCAGCACTCTGCTGACTGTCTGCGCAGATCTCTACAAAATGTCTTGTTGTGAATGAATCCAGGGAGAAGTTGTTTCTCTGAAACATCGTATCATGTAAGGTATTACAATAAACCACTAAACGTGGGGCACCACAAGTTTGTTGAATGTTGGTATGTTATAAAAGAAGCCGACTGAATTTAGAAACCTTTGGATGAGTGAGTGTCCAAGAACATCTTCAAGATTTTATGACAAACCCTGATTATACAGATTATCACAAGCTTTGACAATACTAAACATTTCTAGTATATGCCGATTCCGACGTTGACAACGACCTTCAAACACATCTACCTTGTTCCGTCTCTTCTTCCTCTATGACCCCACGCAGGTCATCAAAAGCCTGCGTGATCACAGATTCAAACTCCTCCATCACACTGCTCGTAAAGTCGACAAAGGACTCCAACACTTCCTTGAGCCCTACTCCTACTCCCTGCAAGAAGTCGGAGTCCAGCGCTTCGATCTCTTTATCTTCCTGTGGCTTTGGAGCGAAGACCTGCTGCAGCGTTTCGTCCAGCTTGCTGTGGAATCTGAATACTATTGCCATGCTGCGGTTTACCAGGATGTCAACTTTGGAGACCAGATCGTTAAAGGAGTCCTCTATCCTCCTCAAGTCCAAGTCGACCATCTCTGCACTCTTGTTCACAGTGAGTTCTTCCTGAGTGCTAGGCAAACCAAAGTGTGTGTTTACCCTGTGGAAGAAGCCTTCCAGCTAAAATGAAAGAATCATCAGCATTATCAATTGTGTTTGTGGAGCATCTGTTTCATACTCATATGGTTTAAAACAAGATAAATGAAAGATTTATTAAAATTTACTCAGACAAATGAAAAGAACAAAAACATACAGATAAAAACATGTCACACTAAATATAATATATATAATATATATATTTTTTTTCCTCACAAAAGTGAGTACACCCCTCACATTTTTGTAAATATTTGATTATATCTTTTTATGTGACAACACTGAAGAAATCACGACATCACGGAGCTGGTGGATGTTCGAGACCTTGTGCTCCTCCACCTTCCATTTGAGGATGCCCCACAGATGCTCAATAGGGTTTAGGTCTGGAGACATGCTTGGCCAGTCCATCACCTTCACCCTCAGTTTCTTTAGCAAGGCAGTGGTCGTCGGGGAGGTGTGTATGGGGTCGTTATCATGATGGAATACTGCATACTGATCATGCTCTGCTTCAGTATCTCACAGTACATGTTGCTTTCATGGTTCCCTCAATGAACTGTAGCTCCCCAGTGCTGGCAGCACTCATGCAGCCCCAGACCATGACACTCCCACCACCATGCTTGACTGTAGGCAAGACGCACTTGTCTTTGTACTCCTCACCTGGTTGCAGCCAAACACGCTTGACACCATCTGAACCAAATAAGTTTATCTTGGTCTCATCAGACCACAGGATTCCAGTAATCCATGTCCTTAGTCTGCTTGTGGGCTTTTTGTGCATCATCTTTAGAAGCCATGCAGACCAATTTGATGCAGTGTGTGGTGTTTCCAAAAGACAAGCTCTGGATATGATTTTGAGCACGTGCACGCAACTTCTTTGGCCAACCTTGTGAGGCCTGTTCTGAGTGGAACCTGTCCTGTTAAACCGCTGGATGGTCTTGGCCACCGTGCTGCAGCTCAGTGTCAGGGTCTCGGCAATCTTCTTATAGCCTAGGCCATCTTTATGAAAAGGAACAATTCTTTGCCATGAGGTACCATGTTGAACTTCCAGTGACCAGTATGAGGGAATGTGAGAGCGATGACACCAAATTTAACACACCTGCTCCCCATTCACACCTGAGACCTTGTAACACTAACAAGTCACATGACACCGGAGAAGGAAAATGGCTAATTGGGCCCAATTTGAACATTTTCACTTAGGGGTGTACTCACTTTTGTTGCCAGCGGTTTAGACATTAATGTCTGTGTGTTGAGTTATTTTGAGGGGACAGCAAATTTACACTGTTACACAAGCTGTACACT